>VYZV01032821.1:3139-63080 GCA_013401275.1 Pandion haliaetus
TAGATAGTAGCTTCTGACCTGGAACACCCTTGAGGACTAGCTCTTAAAGTGATTTCTAGGGGAATATTGGTGAGTGAAACAAGAATAGTTTCAGGTCACAGCAGGATCTGCTTTTGATTGTGGTCTGCTGGAATGAAAGGCTAGTTGCTTTTTCATCTCTTTTCCAGTACGGGCTCTCCAACAGGTAAAATGCTTTCAGTGAAACATTAGGGATAGATTCAACTACAGATTAGAGTGCTTGTAAAAAGATTTGTGTTGCTAGAATGGTGTCATGCACTGTGTTTTGAATTCAACCGCTGGTAGTATGTATGAGTGTTACTTCTGCCCCAGCAGTTGTCAGTGATGGTATGTGGTGGACAGAGCAGAGTCTTGCAGCTTGTAGGCATGACATCTAGCCAGAAAGCCAGTATTTCAGAATTCATAAATTCCAAAGACACATGCTGATTTTACTGTGTAAGTGCTGGCATAGGAGAGTTGCATTAGCAAGAAAGAAGATTAGAGATTCCTGTAAGTGGTGTAGTGTAATGATGTCTTGTGATCCTCAACTGCTTCCAGATCAAAGACTCTTCTCCATGTCAGTGTGGCTCTGCCACTACATAGTCAAGCTCCTGCTGTTGGATGGTCATCAGCCTATTGTTTTGTTTGCAGGCATTTTAAGCTTTGAAACTGAGGAGATTCCAGACAGAGTTGCACAACAAGCCATTGTGATGTCTGCGTGATGGCTGTGCAGAGGTACCAAGGCAGTTGTGTGATTAAGGAGTTCCTTGAATACAGTTTTCTCCAACAAAAATGGTGAGAATGCATAAAAAATAACACACATGTTGGAGCTGGGGCAAGATATGCTCTACTAATATAAACCAAAGGTGATACAGTTAAGTTAGTTCTCCACACTTCAGTCTACACGTATCTGCTTGCTGGCTTTATAAATATCACTCATCATGCTTCACAGATAGTATCTGCTGCGTGATGAGGACCTCTGTCAAGTGCTACAATGCATTCTCTCACCACCCTGGAAAGAGACTCCAAGGCTAGTTCAGCACTGTTTGTGAATCTGAGTGAAGCACAGTGTGTTCATAGCACTGAGAGCAGAAAACACCAAGTGTCCATTATCGGGGCAAACAAAAGCCCTAGTGTGCATGTAACCTAAACACAGTGCTGGTACCGTGTGAATCAGTGGCTGTATGCTCTGGGGGAAAGCTGCCAGCCTAGAGCCAGCATTCCTGTGTCTGGGTATATCCTGACAGTACTACCTACTTACTTACAATAACCATGTGAAGTGGAGCTTTTCCAGAGCTTCACAAAGCCTATATTTAATAATGTGTTGTATTTATAATACTTTCCATCCACTGGATTTCACAAGTAGACTAATCCTCTCAACTGGTCATTTGGTAGAGCAAAGATGCCTGTTTTACTGACAAAGGAACTGGAAAGCAGGGTTTTGTGGGTTGGGTTTTTGGTTTTGTTTTGGTTTTGGGGGGTTTTTTTGTTGGGGGTTGTGTTTGGTTTTTTTTTTAACAGTGGTAAAACAAAGGATGGATCTAGAGTCTTAAAGTTATTGTTCTTACCATTGCTACTCTGTTTTCTGCACACTGTGTGCTACATGCTGTACAGAATGAGTGGAAGACGCAGTTTGTGTGGTGAGAAGTTTGTGACCTAAACTGGGTAAGTCCTGCAGTAAATGCTGGGGTAGTCTTCTTTTGAAATGCTGCAGATCTTTTTCCACCTCTGTGCTCTAAGCACTTCTGGGCTAATAGCACTTTGAGCTTACCAAGAAGATCCAAGAGGGATGATGCTGTAGGAGGGAAGCGATGATAGTTTTCTTAGCTTTAACTACAAAATTAACATCACCCCCAAGGCGCTGAGCTGCCAAAATGAGCACAGCATATTACAGATTATTTCTGGAGGAGATACTGTACACATCAGCTCTGTTGAGCCCCTGGCCCAGCTTTGGCATCTGTGTAGCTATATGTAGCTTAGATACCTTGTCTACAAGAGGGAGGGAGGGAAGGGGGTAGATTCACAGCTGCATCGCCATCTACTTCTCAATTCAAATAAGGTGGTGCTCATAGTAAATTATGAGTACTTGCAGCTGCTGCCCTTTCACTGTGTGGAAAGCATTAATTTAAATGTTGCAGGTACTTATTACCATGTTCCTACCATGCTGTGGGATTCCCCATGCTGTTCAGGACAGTTGTTCCCATCTGTGGCATGGCTTGGGTGGGTCACAGTGGATTTCAAGAGGAGTTGATCTAAAGATCCTCTGGAGAGGAGCAGAACAGGTCTAGTGGTTCCCTGAATCTGTCTAACACACACCCCATCTGGCTTTGCCTGCACTTTGAGGCATGGGACAGAGGAGGAATGGAGCACTGTCCACAGGGCATGCACATTTAAATTGCCTTTTACAGTACTGGTAGAGTTGCTGTGGAGAGATGAGTGCCAGCAAGAGACTTCACCCCCAGAGAGTGCAATAACAAGTGAGCAGGATAAGGTGGTCATCCCCTTGCCTGGACATGCTGCATCTGCCCAAGGAGATGGGGGCCTGCCAGGGCTGGCTTGGCAGGGCTGGGGGGCAGACTGGTGGCCCCAGGGGGGTGGCTGGGAGCTGCTATGACTGACTCTCTGGAGGCCTCATCCTGGCACCTAGGTCCTGCTTGGGTGGGTGATGTTCAGTGGTAGAGATGGCATGGGAAGGTTTCTTCTGAAGCACTAGTGGAAGAGTCCTGGACACAAAAGAGGCTGTTGATAGCCATAGGTGATGAGAGAGAAGGATTAATTATGATATCTAGATCAAATACAGAGCAAAAGGGTTATTAGTTTGCTCTGAATGGGAGCCCAGCTACAGTTTACTTAAACAATGGTCCTGCAGGTTGTGTTTGTCTTGGACAGGTTTGTTTTACTGTGGTGTTGCTTGTTAACAGTGTATGCAATGTGCAGCTACTGTAGGAATGTGGTCTTGTCCTGGAGAACTTCCAATATAGCATCATGGGTAAGAGTTGTGCAGGAGTCTGGTTAAACATGGCTTTTTCTGATGTTGCAAGCATAGCGATCAACTTCAATGCTTGAAATGCCTTCTGTCACAGCATAGGTAAGACTCTTCTCCTTAGGCTATGTCCCTGGATTGATGAATCTGTGCTTGGCACTGCTCATTCAGTAAGTTTAGTACAAGTCCTGGGCATGTGAGACTTTCCCCAGTACCACCCAGCAGTCTCTGGAAAAGCCCCAAAGAACATTACGTGCAGTATTCCAGCTTCTCCTGAATATGCTATGCCTGTTGTCTTGATGTGGAGGTGATTGAGTGAAATCTCTGATACTCCTACATGCCTCTTTCTGTTGGTGTTTCTGCAAATGTCCTGTATTGGCTCTTTGTGTCTAGCTCTTTGCTTTCTGTGGTTATCCATGTCCTCTTTGCCTACCTCTCATAATAAGAGTGCTATTGAAGGATTTTGATGAGTGTTAATCTTCGCTCCTGGTTTACGAGGAGTTATAACAGCTTTTCCTCTTCTGCAGAGTGTTTACCATGCCTCTGGGAACATTCCTCCTTCCTGTTCTCTGTTTCTTGGGAGCAGTGATTCCACGGGGACTGCAGTATGTCACGTTCTCGCGCAACGCTACGAAATTCCTCCACCTGTCTATGGACTTGGAATCTGGGACCATTTACTTGGGGGCCACCAACTTTCTCTTTCAGCTGACATCTGACCTGCTGATGAAGAATGTGGTTCAAACTGGACCAGTTCTGGACAGTAAAGATTGCCTCCCCCCTGTCTCAAAGCTGGAGTGCCCTCAGGCACACCACACCGACAATCACAACAAGCTGCTGCTAGTGAATGCAGTACAGAAGGAGCTCATCGTGTGTGGCAGTGTGCACCAGGGAATCTGTGAGAAGAGGAGCCTCGCATCCATTGACCACGTCCTCTTCCGACCAGAGAGCCCTGGTGACACTCAGTACGTTGCTGCTAATGATCCCAATATCACCACTGTGGGACTCATAGCCTACTCAAAGGATGAGGTCCCCTTGCTGTTTGTGGGACGAGGGTACACTAGCCGAGGAGTTGGAGGAGGGATTCCTCCCATCACTACACGAAATCTAAGGGCCCACGGAGGGGATGTTCAAGCAACAGACTCTCACTCCATTTTCTCCTATGAAGAAACAGCAAAACTGGCTGTGGGCCGGCTCTCCGAGTACAACCATCATTTCATTAAGTCCTTCACTTACCGCTCAAGTGTCTATTTCCTATTCTACCGTCGGGACCTCAAGTCTCAATCACGTGAGTACAAGACCTACATTTCGCGAATCTGCCTGGACGACTCTCATTATTACTCATATGTGGAGTTACCTCTGCTCTGCCAGAGCAAAGCCAATACATACAGCCTCCTGCAAGCAGCCTATGTCACCCGGCCGGGAAAAGGCCTGACCCAGGGGCAGTTGGGCACCGAGGGAGAAGTGCTGTTTGCAGCCTTCTCTGCCTGGCAGGCTTCTTCTGGCAAACTGAGCGAGGAGTCTGCACTCTGTGTCTACGCAATGGAAGAGGTGGATCGCCTGACCAACTGGACCAGGGATGTTTGCTACATGAGAGATGGGAAGTCAGAAGAAGGGACAGAAGTGGCATATATTGAATATGATGTCAGTTCCAACTGTGTCCAGCTGCCAGCGGTAAGTGACTTTGCACCTTTGCTAGGCTAAAGAATAGTCTGGAACATGTTCTTGTGTTGCTTCGTGTTACTGAAGTCAGGCTGTTTCTCACAGATGGATGTTGAAATCTGCTTGGGTTAAAAGCCTCTGGGCTCAGGCTGTTTTTTTGCTACTCCAGCAATGCAATGCAAGAACTGTTGTGTCCTGTTTAAGTACAGTCTGTCTCATTGCTGCTGCAGCTCTCTGCAAGGAAACCTGCCCATGTGGGGCAGAGGGAGATGGACTGTGTGTGGCAATGGGAAGAGTATCTGGTGTGACCTGGCCCTGAGGCCTGTCTTCTGACAATACCAGGCAAGAGCACTGAAGCTGCAGTTCAGGTTGTTCTTTATCAGTATCTTCATCTCCCAGTCTGCACTGCAGGGAAGGAGAGGAGTATGTGCATGTGCACCTGTGTGTTGAGAAGGGAGTTTAAGTGATGTGCTGGGTCCCTGTTGCTTATGGTGAGGTGCACCTCACAACAACTTCCTGCGAAGGCACCTAGGAACAAAAAAGAACGTAACCAAAACCAAGTGTCAACAAAATCCTGATTTCCTATTAGTCCTGCAAAATTTTGTGCCCATGGAAGACCTTCTCCTGACCTGGTTCTTCTTTGTCTCCAGAGCTGTAAGAGGTGATAATCCTTCTTTAAATTCTATGGCAAAGGCATGATGGGATGTTGCAGGATAAAAATGTGAACTGAAGTGGCTGTGACCCTGAATCCTTGCAGTCTGTCAGCCTCGCTGGCTGGTGCTGTGATACTGGGGACAGTGACACAAACACAGAGCAGCAGCATTTTCCTGAGGCGGTGCAGGATGCAGTGTCCTGGCATGAGACCCTGTGGTTGCGAGTAGCCTGTTTTCACCGAGGGCGTTGCTAGTCCTTAGCAGAACAGCATGTTATCTTGTGTCTTCCTTCTACAGAATAGGCTGTCCAGATAATTGCCTCTTCCCAACCTTGTGCTACAAAGAGCAAAGTGGTACCACAGAGCTTTGGAAGTTGCCGAGTTTGGATGTGTGGTCCAAAACCAGTTTTAAAATTATGGTTGTCCTTTCAGTAGCTAAAGCTGACTGTAGAATACTTGTGGGACAAAGGGTAAAGAGCAGACTTGGAGCAGGACAGACATAGGATCAGGAGGAGTACATAAGAGCTGGGACGCAAGAGACTGCCCAGCTTGATGTACTGCTTTCACTGCATTTCTTAGCAATGGCCCATGGGTGCTTTGCTGGGCTGCATGGAAGGAATTGTCACAGCTGATTTTTAGGGCAGCTTGAGGGACTTAAATGTCAAACTGGTGTGAGTACTTTAGAAAAATCCTTCATTCAAAATGATGTAGAGTCTGCCTGTACCATTTGATCCAGTGAAGTGGGTGCACAGGGTGGGAGAAAAAGGCCAGTCTCTGCTGTGTGATTCCTGGTGCATGATCCCAGAGTCCCAGCTGCACAGTTTGGTACTAGTGGGCTGACTGAAGTATGGCATCTTATTAACAAGTGTGTCCAATGATATGTAAATGTCCTAACAAACTTTATCCTTCACCATTCAGTACATGGTAGCGGTTGTCATTAAGATTGTATCTAACAACATGTAAGGGTCTGTGCCAGCTCCAGCCTGCCCCATTCAGTGCTGAGTGGAAGTGGCTGTCAATGAACATTTTATGCAGGAACAGTTTTAACTTGGTTTCAATGGCGGCAGCTTGTGCAATATATAAGGATAATGCTAATTAATTTCACATTTTTCTGCCTCCAAACCAGCCTGTGCACAAGGTATGCCCTTTTCCCTAGTTAGCACTGCCTCTGATTTTTAGCCCATCAGGAGAGACTAAGATTGAGTTTTACAGTTCAATACAATCTTTTCAACTGGAAAAAAAATGCTTGTTTTTATAAGCATTTCAGAACCAGTTAATTTGTTCAGTTTTCTGGAGATCCATTAGTCCTCAGATGCAGGAGACTATGTGGATGCCGTTAGTGACTTGATAATTGGAAGTGTGAAATATGTTTCTGCAAGGTTTGGGAAGGCTGCATATCTTCTGTGGGTGTAGTTTTCCAGGCATGTAACTTGTCCTTTTGCACTGAGCTTTCAGTCCTCTTCAGGCACAGATACAGATTTGTCCTGTTGTTGCTGCATACCTGTGCAATGTAGGAAGTGCACACCAGAATTCACGGCAGCAGCTTCATCTAAACTTGCTGCATCACAGTAGCACACTGAATGATCCCTGAAGTGTATTTTCTGCTACAGTGTCAAGATGTTATTCACTGAAAACAATTCGGACAGCTTCTATGTAGATTTATATTAGCACTTTATACAGTTATCATAGTCTTAATCCTGTAGAATGGAACAAGTTTCAGCTCTTGACTGTAATTAGCTGTGCTGCAGACAGTCCCTGTGAGGCCCTGGGCAGGCTGTGCCAGTGCTGGGAGAGCTTGCACAGGTCACGTTGGTTTATGGTAGATAAATGTTGTGTGCGAAGTGACTTGCCCTTGGCATCACATATAGGCAACAGCAGTGCTAAACACAACTGGGATATAACTATTTCTGACTTGTATGCATTTTTTTAAGCAAATTTTGAAAAATCAGCCTCAGTAGTGAGGTCATTAGGCTCCAGCATTTGTCTGAATTGATACAAAGGTTGCAAAAGATAGCTACAATCCTATTCAAAATAAACATTTGATGCTTTTGAATATGGAAATTTGGCTGTGGCCCACTTCCTAATAAATCTTACAGGAACTGGACAACTGGAGAAATAGAAATCTTTAAGTTACAAGAAGGTGGTTGGAAGAAGCTTAAGAATCAAATGACAGAGCTGATAAGAAAAATACCTGTCACTAAAAATGAATGATAGCTTACAAGGTGGTAAAAACTAACAATCATTGGAAGTTGTAACCTCCTCTGAGGCTTTAAGTCAGAGCCTTACACTTAGTGTGCAGAATTACAATAAAGCATCAGGATGAAAGTAGTGCTAGTCTAACTGGCATGGTTTCTTACATGGAACCTCTGTGTCAAGCCTTGCTTCCCTGCTAAGATAGCACTATATTTGAGAAGTGAATAGAGGTCAGCAGGTTAAATGTATTTTACTGTGGGATTTCCATAGACTTTGTCAAAAGCTCCTGATCATTTTTAGTTTCTCCAGGAAGCAGTCAAGTATTAAAAAAACAAAAACAAGATCACAACAAAAAAAACCTAGAGAAATGGGAGGAGAGGTGGGGGGAAAAGGGTCAAGTTTTCTGTGGGGTTGGCAAGGGGTGATGAGCAGATGCCTCAAGAATGCCACGTTGTGCTGTTATCGCTGACCTCCGGTGGGGGCGGCTCCATTGCCTGGTGCAGGATGGTACCGTACAGCTCAGTGCTGCCAAATGCAAAGCCACAGACATCAGACAGAAGGAATATATAACCCTGCTCACAAGGAGTCTAAATTCAACCACATAGCCCGAGGCAAGAGAGGGAGCTGGAGTCAGTGTGGACTGTGCAGTTAATGCCTCTGCTCCACACGCATCTTTGTAAGAGTAATTAGTGAGGGGCTGGAGAGGAAGGTGAAATTGTTATCCATAAGGTATTTTATGGTGAAAATCATTAGTTTACACAAGCCACGTTATTTGAAGACAAGCCACTGATCAATTAAGAAATGGTGGGTTTAATAGTAATTGGTTGGGTGAACAATCCTGTATTCAGTCTCCAAAAGGATACTGTAAAATTAAAGCAGACACAGAGCAGGGTGTCAAAGTTATAAAGCAAGAGAGGATCTGTCCTAGACAAGACTGAGTTTGTTACTTAAGAAAAAGATGAATTGTAAAGGAATTATCTTCTCTCTACACATACAAATAGTAAATAAGTTGACAGCCCTCATTGTCTCTCCTTTAGAATTCAGTAAGTGAAGGTTTGGTGGGACTGGGAGGGATCTAACTGGAACAGAAGGATGACTGGTTTTGCACAGTGCTGTTGAGTTAACTTTCAGAAATCTCACAAGACTCAGAAGGATTGAAGCAGTATGCAGAGATGACTTGTTTTGACTTTGTGGGTCTCTGGTCTCTACCATTTCTTTGTGTAGTTAGTAAGCATTTTGGAGCAGGTTGTGCTCTACCCTGTGTTTGTTTGTCCTGGTGCTTTAGGATTCTACTTCAGGCTTAGAATTTGTAGGTGATAAAACCATGCTAATTTTTGGAGGTGATACTTGTGATCAGGTGGTTTTGCACTGGAAGCAAGAATTCTCATCTTTTTGGTTTTACTCTGAAAAATACAATGAATCTTCCCCAAAGCTGTATCATGGCAGTGTATAGCCAGTAATGTTTTTTGGAGAACTTAAGAGTTTAGTAGAGTTTCAATGCATTTCATTACTGATGCTGAATGGACTTGCTGAAATGTCTGCAGGATTCTGTGAGGGTACAAACAGTCAACATACCTAAACTAATTATTAAAAGCTAATTTTTTTCCTCTCAGTAAAAAAGCTTAGAGGGGTGCAAAGCTGAATTCACTGCTGGTGTTCACTTCCTGTTTAAGGAATTTGGGTGGAAGGGGATGGTGGGAAGCGTTAAAGGTGCTAATGTTCCTTGTATCTTTTTTTTTTTGTGTGTGTGTGTGTGTTGATTTCCCTGTTCTTTGCACTCCACAAAAAAGGACACCCTGTATGCATACCCCTGTGGCTCTGACCACACTCCCAGCCCCATGGCCAGCCGGGTACCATTGGAAGCAGCCCCGCTCCTGGAGAAAACAGAGGCCCGTCTGACAGCTGTGGCAGTGAATGTGGAAGATGGCCACACCATTGCTTTTCTGGGAGACAGCAGAGGGAGACTGCACAAGGTATGATCTGGATGCGACAGGAAGCAAAGAGGATAAAACTAATCAGGGATGCTCAGGTGGAAGGGGAAAAAAGGCAATTTCTCTTGTACCTTGGGAAGTCAGGTTCCTACTAAAGATCATTACTATCAGATAGTCTCTTCTCACACTGTACTGACTATTGAGAATGTGAATGCCTCAACCAGTGGTCACGTTGCCTTTGGTTACATCTGCACTGAGCCAGTGTCAGGGCTGGTTCATCCTTCTGCTGGTATTGCTAGGCATGTGCTTCATGTGGCTGAAGTCACTGCATTGAGATTTTGGTGGGAGGTTGAAGTCCTCGCACACAGCAGTGGCTCCAACTTGTTACTGACATAGGATAGGTACCCCCAACTCCTGCTGTGATACTTTGCCTGCATACAACTGTGACTCTCTTGCAGGTGTACTTAGGAGCAATGGGAGATGCACATATATACGCTTCTTTATCTATCCAGTTAAATAGCATGGTGAGTGGAGACCTGCTGTTTGACCAGTTGCAGGAGCACCTCTTTGTCATGACCCAGTCAACGGTAAGAGCAATAAAATCCCTTCCACAGAAGAGCTGAAAGTATTTGAGGTCCAGACAAACTACTGATGGGAGTGGGGGAAGCAGAGAAACAGTGTGTATATCAGCCTGTGCTGGGCAGCAGCTGCCTGCCAGTCTGGCTTACAGGGTTGGGGACTGACCTTTGGCAAAAGCTGGAGGAAGTGTGGGAGAAGCCTTGTTACCCTAAACTGTGGCCTGTTTGTATGTACATTTCCCTAAGTCAGTCAGACTGTATCAGCAATGATGGAGGAATGTGAACTGCAGATTATAAAAGGCTGCTCTATTGGCATGAAGACAAGCAAGAGACTGCAATTTCTTGGGTTCCTCTGTGTTGAGCAGGAACTGTTTGGACAACAGTTTGCATCTCTATCTGAGCAGAAGAATGTGAGCCTTCAGGGTTCACAAGTAATGTGATCTGTCTTGGTTTTGCAAAAGATTAAAAAGAGAAAAGGGAAGTTTTGTATAATTAAAACTGTGGCACTTCTGTTTTTAATCAGTTGAAAGATTAAGCTGTTCTTCTGCAGACATGTAACCTACAAAAAGCAAAACATGTGGGAAATGTCTTCAGATAGCAGAGGTGCGCTCTGACCAGGTATATAACAACAGTCTTGCAGATGAAATCAAGCTGTATAAGGAACTGTGCAAGGCACCTTTCCCTCTTCTCTTGCGTTCTGTAATTCTGTTTGTGCCCAGTGGCAGTTGGAGGAGGCACTGCGATGCCTCAGGGTCTTGGGATATTGGTGTCTGCTGAGTAGGAAATCCAGCTATGGGTACTTTATTTGAGAGGATTTGTACACCACCACTCATATCGGCTCCTTGAGCTGGAAAGACAAGGATCCTCCTGGCAAAGGGAAAAGCAGCCCTTCAGTTACTCGGAAGGAAAGAACAAACTAAAAATGAAAGCATGCTGGAAAATCACTGCTTCCCAACTCCTCCCCCNGGAGTTGTTGAAATCTGAAATCTGTAAGTGGAAGAAGATTAGGGAAATGTGAAATATATACTTAACAGTAATTGTTCTGTCAATTAAAAAATGCAAATTACATCATGTACTTAGCAAAAGTAATAGGTCGGGGATTAGAGTTTGGTATTTTGAAGTAACTGACAGTGTAGTAGCTGAAGTGTAGTAGCAGATTAAAGACAGGGCCAGAGGCTGAAATCGGCAAGGATGATAAGTTAAAGCAGAAGTGCCTTGCAAGTAAAACTTACCCCCAGATGGCAGAAGGTTTTTGTTCCACATTGATCAAAGCTTCTTGGTCTACTTTCAGTCAAAACGATAGTTTTGCCAGATAGAGCTGGGCAATGGTGCAGATGCATTCAGAGGCCTCAGCTGGAGCTGCTGTCTTCAGCTTCAATCACCTATATGTCAAGAGAGATGATCTCCCATGACAGAGTACAGAAAAGCAAAAGAGTGAATGGTATTCAGTCTGCTATTCTCTGATCCATTTTGTTCAGATATAGTTTTATCACTAAATAAATTCTCCTTCTTGCAAAAAGTGTCACAGATAACCTGTTAATAGCAATACACTTTGCTCGCCTCAGTGTGCATCTGTACAGCCTGATGTTTACATGTCCTTCACCAATATGTGAAATGGCCATTCAGGTGGGCTCTGGAAACTTGTTCCTTTTTTCTTTGTTTTTATGCAATATTGGGGATTAAGAAGTTGTTTCAGTGAGCATGTAGAGGATGGAACTTGCTAGTTAGGCAGAAGAAGCCATAGACCTGGAGCCTGTATTGTGTGCTCTGCTTTTACACTGATGTCTTTCTCTGACAGGTGGTGAAGGTTCCCATACTAGAATGTTCCCTGTACTTGGACTGTGAATCCTGTCTGGCATTGAAAGATCCTTACTGTGGCTGGTGTGTCCTTCAGGGACGGTAAGATAGATCTCAGTTCACCTGCAAGGATTTTGGAGGCATAGTGCTTAGGGATTGTCTCCACTTAACTCTCTCCCTTATGCCTGTGTGTCTGGATTTAGTTTTAGTTCCTTTATGGGATATTCTGTCTAATTTACCATTCCTCTGTCTGCCTCCCTAAAACATCGCCAGCAGTTACTGTTGCACACAAGGGTATCTTTCCATTGCTCTGTGGGTCTTTGGTCACCACTCATGATGCTCCTGTCCAGTGGATTTCAGCCTGGTTTTAGTCTGACTGCAGTTCATACTGCCTCATTTCAAATGTAGAGAAACTATCTTATCTCTTCTGGTGTCACTCTCTTATTTAGCAGTCTTTTATTTAGCAGTCTCTTTCACTTGCTCCCCTATTGATGTTGCTTAATGAGACATGGTTTATTCCAGTGTGTGTGTCTGCTTGCTGGCTCTGTCTCCCTGTAGAATGCCACAGGAACTAGTTTATGACTCTTGAAGCTCAAAAAGCGCCAACCCATCTATATTTTGGCAACAGTTCATTGTATTATTGAAGGTGGTGGGAAGCTGGGATTTCCATGTCTTGTGCAGCAGCTTCCCCAAGACGCTAGCAAGGCTTCAGACAGCAAGTGTCAGCTTGGAAGCTGAACATGTCCTGCTAGGGCTGACAGATCTCTCATAGGGCTTCTTGCTATTTCCCTGCAGGTGCAGCCGTCGCTCTGAGTGCTTGCGGTCCAGGTTGAGTGAACAGTGGCTCTGGAGTTTTAACTCGACACAGCAGTGTCTGTCTGTTCAGTCACTAACTCCAGCCAATATCAGCAGAGAGGAAAAGAGAAATGTGAGTGGTGACAATCCTCTGATGATGCTCAAGCATGTAGAAAGTCCCCTGCAAACTCTGAGGAGTCACAAGTCTTCCTGTTGCTTTCAGTGGGATACTGAATCACTGAGCCTTCAAGCACATGTCTGCCTCACATAAGGGACTTAACAGCTTGGCTGTACCAGCCAATTTAATTGGATTTTTTCCCCATAAATCTAAATGTCCCTGCCTGCTAAGAGTTACTGGGTATTCTGGAATATTTGATGGCTGCTTGGGTGGGGTCCCTTCTTGGCTTAGTATCTATAAGGTACCCATGTCTGTGGCTTCACAGTGTTTCTGACACTTGCTGTCAGGAAGATCTGAAAGGAGCTACCCAAAATTATGGCTTCTGTCAGGCATCTGAGAGCTGGCAGAAAAGCTAAGAAGGTGCAGTGTTTTGAAGTCTGTCATTGTGTCAGGAGGTGGCTAGAACCTGTCTTTTGCTAGAGACTTGGGCAAAGGGGGAAGTTGCCAATTGCTTGGTAGATGCCAAGTTCAGTTTGGGAATGGCAAGAGATGATGAATGGAACAGTCAGTCTTAGGAGGCATTATAGCAATAGTAGGTGTATAGTTAGGTAACTACTTTATGAGGCTCTTGCTTTGAAAAAATAGAACTGGAAAATTAGATGAAATAAAGAAGAATGTGTTAGAGGGCAAATTATTTACTGGATATTATTGAATTGGTAGATATTCCTGGCTATCTTGGACTTGCCTCCTCTGCGTGAGGAAGAATTTTACTCATGTTACTTTGAAGATTATGAAAGCCCAGCAGTTCTGACAGAGTCAGGAATCATGTGTCCTTCTCCAGATCCGAGCCAAGCACCAGCTTTGCCAACAGGAGCAGGTCAGTGAAATGCTTTAAATGCAGCATGATAGCTCTGATAACGTTGTTGGGAGAAAGTACATTGTAGGTCCATCACATTGCCAGAATTAACAGCCATGAATGCATGTGGTCTGTCAGCAGGTGTTCATTTCATTCTGTCATAATATCTGTTTGCTTTCTACTTGTTTGTCACACACATCCTGTGCTATTTTGGGCTGTTGCCAAATTCCAATGCCAAATTCTGGTAGTTGGAAAGGAGATCCTGCTTGAAGAGTTGTATGCAAATCTGAATATGATCTGAAATGCAGTCTGGAGTGGTGGCTGGTTTGGCAGCTTTGTCAAATCTCTTAAATACTGCTTTATTATTTAAATTAAAATGCAAAACTTCTCAAAATCCACGTTGTAGTGGGAGAAGGAAGTACATGTATGGAAAGGCAAGAAGAGATACACAGTCCTTAAAATTAGAAATGAATCTGCAATGCAGCATAACCTCAGAAAATACATAGTCAGCCTTCTATTACTGTGAACAATAACTGGCTGAGTATTGCTAATTGGCCACTAAAGAACCTGGAAAGTTCTCAGTTTATAGTCTTTGCCTTGGATTTTACCCAGCCTGTCAATGTGAGCTCTGATGAGCTGATGTCTTCAAAGAGCTTGTTCATCTGAAGTAAAAGGCAGGTGCTGACTGGGAAGAATTCCACACGATTCACCTAAATGGCTAAACAGATTTTCTGTGCAAGTATGCAGCTGCCTGATAGGACTGAAGCAATGTCCGTGGACGTACCGTGACAGCAGAACCCAGTTAACACGCTAATTCAATCTCAAAGTCCTTCATTTTCAGTATTATTTACAATATTATTATATTTGGCTTTCTCATTACTTTAGTCTGGAACAAATCAACCAGGTCTCCACTCAGGGTGGTCAGGCATAGAGGAGAAGGGGTTCATGCACTGCTGCTACAGGCAGAGTGGCCAGGATTGGCTTCCCTATTTAGTTCTGCAAATCTGAGCCTGAATTTAAGCACAGTTGTGAAAAATCAGTGTAGATAAAGCCACAGTCTAGTTCCCATTATTCCAGGCTTCAGATATTCTTATTGACTCCTTTGTAAGTCAGTCTTGCTTTTATTTCGAGACTCCGTAGATGCTTTACCTATGTGACTTTCGTATTGCATCTCTGAGGCTTAACAAGTTTTTCTGTTTTTCTAGCCTAAACTTGCTCATGGATGGTTTGTGTCCATTTGATCTATTTGTGTTGTCCTTTTGCTTCCACAGCTCTTCTCCCACTCAGTGAATTATGGCCAGGCATTCTTAGCACCGAGTTTTGCCATGTTACCTGTGTGCCAACTTCATCTTTTTTTGTTACTCAGACTCCTTCTCCTTACTGTATTCTAGCCCTTCTTTGCACAGCTTCTGTGCTCTGCTAAGATGAATTTGAAGCTGGTAACCAGAATTGTACACTGTTTTCTAAATGAGGTCTTACCAGCACCTTAGATACTGGCACTTTTCTATTCCTACTTGTAATACTTTTCCTAGCTCACTAAAGTATTTGCCTTTTTTCAGCTTTATTTTAAAGGTTGCATACCAGCTTATCAGTCACTTTAAGCTGTTGAGCTCCAAGTTGATAGCAGAAACTCTTGCCCTCAATTTGCAAGTGCACGACCTCATCTTCTGTACTGTTGAACAGTATTGGCAGTCATGGGAAATAGTGGCCTTTTTGGAGAAAGGAATATTTATAAATATGGTGTCATAACCCTGAAATCCTGGGAGGTGTTAGCCCTTCCACCACTGCCAAATGCAATCACCTCTATGGCAGTGATGGGAGTTGGCAGTACTGCAGTGACTCCTGCCTCCAGCTGCATATGATACCCATATTTTCTCCTAATCGTGGGTTTTCATATGCACCTCATCAACAGCTGTTTTACTAGCATACTGCTTCACTTGTCATCCTATCAGGAATGCAGCTTAGGCCTGACTGATCCTTCACCAGACATGTTAATTGTTTTGTTGTGAATAGAGCTTGCTTGCAAGAGGAGGTCTGAATCCTGTGAGAGGAACACTGGACAAGCTTCTTGTTGCTTATTTTTATAGCAAACTGTCTTGGAGAAATGGCAGCTCCTGGAGTTGAGCAGAGCATGCAGTGTGTTCCCATTACTTGGAGAACTAATACCCAACGCCAGGGTTGGGGGCATTTGTCTGGATCAAGATTAATTAACTGGTTTAGTACTGTCATATGCAAAATATCTCCTTCAGGCTCATGCTATCAGCTGTAGTAATTTTTGACCATCTCTGCAGCTATTTGGTCTTTCAGAAAACAGTGATAGTCTCTTCCCAAAGAGAATTGGGCTATCCAAAGGCTTTTAGTTGACATGAGACCTGGATTTAAAGCAGATAAGCCTTCAGTCATTGCAAGTGAGACTACAAGTCTTATAAACTTCTTCACTGACTCATTTCTTAGTCTGGACATAGAACAAAGCTCTTAAGGTGAAGGCAATATGTGAAGGGCATGTCAGTTCTAAGGGTTTGGTTTTCCTTTGGATGATAAGGGAAGACAATCAGCTTTGAGCCTGAAATGTTATGTCTTCGTCTAATACAGAGATGACAGTGGAATTATAGCAAATAAAGATGGAGGGATCTTCAGACTAGTCTTCCTTTTCATGGGTTGGCAAAAGCTGTCATAAACTACTCCTGACAAACTTGTCCAACCTGTTTTTAGTGTCCGTAGGATAATCCAGTGATTGAGATGCTAGAAGCATGGAAGGGAATCTGCCTCCATGTTTGACAGTGTCTTTCCTAAAGCATGCTGTGTCTGTTAACAGTATGGCAGACTTATAGTGGCTCCATTTCTAAGAAATTTTTATTTTCATTTTCAGATCATGTCACCATAAAGCTCGTAGTGCGTTTCCATGACATCTTCATTGCTTCTGTGGACTTCTCTTTCTATGACTGTGCTGCAGTGGCCCTGCTGTGGAAATCGGCACCGTGAGCACCTGCTTTTTCTTGTCTGTAGTTATAGGGAGGGTGGCTGTCCCTTCCTGGGTTGTCTTAGCAGCTGCTTTTCTATCATTGTTATAGGTGCCAGAAGTGTGTGAGCAGTCTCTGGGGATGTAATTGGTGCATCCAGCAGCACCTCTGCACGCACAAAGCAGCCTGTGAGGAAGGAACCATTATCTACAATGAAAGGGTGCGTCTCCTACTCGGTCCTAGTCCTATGTGGTATAACAGCCTCTGCAGTCAGTCAGATCTCTTATCAGGTAAAATAGCAGCTGTCAGTCATGTCAAGCAAGAAAGTGAGCTGTTGGAGCAAAGTCTCTCCTTGGAGTGATGCAAGGCTCTGCATCCCTGATGTTACAAGGCCTTGCTAGGTTTCTGGGGAATTGCAACCAGGTGAAGCAGGTCACCCTTCTCCTGGGGTTATGCAGCCTGTGTTTTCAAAGCAAGGGACGAGAAAGAGCAAGCTGGTAGGGAGGCTGCAAGTGGGGAGGTAGAACAGATGCCCAGTTTGTGGCTGCCACAGGTGGCCTTGGAGTTTTATGGGGGATGAAGGCAGGCAGACCTCCCTCTGAGCAGAGGCACGTGCAGGCATCTGTGAGAAGAGTGAATGTTGCTGGATCTTCTGCACTATGAGCATTCCCCAGTCCCATCCCAAAACAAGGTGGCATGAGATGTTGCTCTCATTGAAATCCAGAAGGTGAAGCAGCCACTTGTGGACACTGCTATGGGAAGTAATGTGGAGTGTTTTTCTGCTTAGGTTTTATTCTGTTTTGTTTCTTTCTCTCTTCTCACTCCGCCATGTTGTTTTTCTCTAGGCCCAGATCCCAACCTCAAGTGTGTTTCCTTCTTCAGCAGCTCCCCTCACCAAGTCCTCTACCACAGCCCCAACTGCAGCCGCAAAACCCATCACTCCCCCAGTGCGTGTGGTACCGAGCACTGTGCCCCTCACAGAGCCCAACCACGTCATGCTCTCTACAGCCTTGGATACGACGACTGAGCCTACAGAAACCCTTAGCTATACATACTTGACTCTCTCAGTTGAAGCAGCCTCTCTCCAGGCTGTCACAGAATCCCCTCTGCCACCACCAGCAGACAAACCTGTTGTCACTGTGCCAGAGACAACTTCTCCCACTGCATCTGTCCTCACCAGCCCATCCAAAAATGTGGATCATGCAGCCTTGCCGACTGAAGGGCCAGCCACTGCCCTGGAGCCACAGCACACCAACCCACCCACCACCCTAGTGGGTAGCCCTCTGCACACATCTGCAGCAGCAGCAGCAACACCTTCCCCTCATGTCACCAGTTTCAAGTGGCCTCCAAGTTCTTTTCCTACCACAGATGCACTGACATCTGCCATCCCATCTCCTCAAACCCCCAGCCAGGTGCCGGGGGCCTCTGCTGCCTCTGACTCTCCCAGACTGCTGGGAACTGAGCTACCTGCTTCAGAGATCCCACCATCAGCTCCCCCAGACTGGCTGCTAGAGGAAGGCACAGAGCTCCAGGACACAGAGGACTGGATGGATTTGCTACAGGCTGAGAATGACACATCTCCCTTCTCTGCTTCTACTCTTCTGTCGGGTGATGGCGATTCTTCAGAGAGGGATGTCCCTGACTTTCCCAGGATCCTCCATCCTGACCTCGACTATCAGTATGATGCCCCTGAGTTTTGGGAGGAGGTAAATTGCAGGGCTTTGGAATTCACAGTCTAAGGCTGTAACACTTTGAAATTTTCATACAGATTGCTGGTCTAGTATTTCAGCACACAGGAGAGGTTGTGCCCTCTTGAGAGTATAGAAGCTGACTGTTGTAATGTGCAGAGTGAGAAGTGGCAGCCTGAGGAAGAAAAATGTGTGCAAGGTTCCCAGGTCTTGTAGAAATGCTGCTGGCCTGAAGGTGGCAGCTGCTGTGATGTCCAGCATATTCGTAGCTTTCTGCTGTTTACCTCTTTGGGCTCTTGCGTTGTTTTCTTGTAACTTCATGGTAAAGAAGCATGTCCAAGTCTTCATTCAGGCAGGGCTTGTTTCTCTGTTGGCATGTTAGGCTTTGGATTCTCTGTATCAGAGCCATGGAGATTTCTTTCTCTAATGACCTGTGTTTGTTTTCAGAACGAAGAGCTTAGCTGGGGTCCAGATGCATGTCCCTGTGTGCAGGGAATCCAGGGATCTTCACTGTTTCCAGTCAATGTGGCGAGGAAGATAACCCTGCTGGGAAGGAACTTCCACCTCTATCAGGTAGTCAACTCAACGCTATCGGCGTTGAGAAACTGTATTAATGCAAAGCACCGTTTGGGCAACCTGTCCGCTGAACTTCTAGAAATACGTGTGAGACAGTTGTGGCTCTGTCTAGGTTTCTCCTGTTTGCAGAAACACCTAGAGGAATGACCTACTTCTGTCAATAAAGAATTACATAGTTGGATTTATTGGTGGGTAGGAGGTCACCCAGAGAAAGGGAAAGTACAGGTGTGCACCAACCTGCTGGAGAAGATCTGCATGCATTTGGATTAAGTTGCACCTGTGCTGCACTGTAGATGGTAGTTCTTGGAATAACTTCCTACTGAATCTCTGCTGACTGTGTCCCCATAGGCTAAAGATAAGTCACCTGTTCCCTTTCCTTTCTGGCATGCTCATGTTAATGTGGCTATTCCTGTCATACCTGAAACTTCTGCAATGGGGAAAACCACCCTTGAAAGCTATGTTTCTTGGGTGTGCCTCTGATAAAAATTCTCTTCGCTTCTCAAGACAGAAGACTGATTTAGTAACCTTTTACAAACAACCGCCTCAGAACATGCAGCCCACAGACTAATTGTTACTTTGTGTTAAACCTGATATACTGCACTGCTCAGAGGAGCAGAGCTGGTTGCAGATCCATATCCATCTTTTTCACAGGGAGTGTCTGAGCAATTCAGTGGAAGATTTACAGGGAAGAGAGAGAAGAAATACATACTTAGTGTTTTTGGAGGTGCACTGCCCTAACCTGTGTACTCTACTCTTCATTCTCAAGCTAGTGTTTCAGAGACATACAGGCATAACTTTAACAGTCCTACTGGTTTTTCTTTAATTCCTCCTCCTGTGCCGAGTTCTCCCTGCACTGACATCAACGTGCTCTCTTCTAGGTGTTTTGTTTTGTGTTGGTTTAGCTTTCATACATGGAGGCAGTGACAGCATAGAGAGCCCTTCAATATAGCATAGAGTTGGCATAATTAAGGGAATGAGAGGAGCACGCTGCTTGCACAGTAAGTGGCTTGGTAAAAGGTACTGAATTGGAGAGGCAGGAGTACACTGTTGTGTAGCAGGAAGCTCCATACAGTTGAGAAATGGTGCCAAGTATATCTTCTCTGCAGGACCAGCAGTGGGACTATGAGTGTGTCCTGAATTTGGAGGGGAGAACAGTGGTGATGGATGCTTATGTGGAAGGAGAAGAAACAAACCAGTCCCTCTGTTATATCACCTGCCAGATGAACCAGGTGAGTGCTTGGAATACGATGCCATTTCAGAGTTCACACTGGTGCTGGTTTTGCTCAGCAAAACAGTAGGCTGGAAGGCAAGCTCTTTGGGGAAAAGAGCATGCTTTGCAGAAGTATTTGTAGAATATTCAGCACTATAGGGCCCTCATCTGTGATGCTGCTGCCTGGCGGTACGGGTATCTTCAACTTGCAGAAAGATTGTGCAGTCTGAGCCACACGACCTGTTGCTGCATTTGCTGTAGTACAGGATGATGCCATCTCCAAATCACCACTCATTGCAACCTGCCAGGACAGTGCCACTTCTGCTTTAGCTTGAGGCACTGTTGTTCACAGTTCGCTGGATCTTAACTTCTTCTGTGATGGTGGTTCTTTTGTGAAAAGAAAAATGCTATTAATACCAATTTTGTTCTTAGGAAGCTAGCCTGTGGAATGTAAGATCAGCAGGCAAAATTAAAACAGCCATGTATGTTTCTGGATGATGTGTGGATTTTACTTAGGGCAAGAATTGCAAGCAGAGGCGATATTTTTAGTTCACAAACTCACATAGTTAAGGGAGAGGAACGTAGGCTCTTGTGCATGAGCCCTGTGGACCAATTGTAATCCTACATCTTCAGCTCTACTGAAATTGCAGAAATGCCAGCTTGAGCAGTTTCCTGAGCAGGTGGCTTGTAGATAGGAATTAGCTGTTTAGGAATGCAGTTAGGAAGTTAACGAGTATTGTTGTGAGCACACATTTGTTTTCAGTGTTTATCCTAGTGAACCAATGCCTGCTACTCTTTCTAGAGCAAAATTGTGAAGAAGTGAACCAGTGAGGACAGGCCTGTGCTGCCACTGCCCCAGCTAACGCTGCTTTGTCTGCATTCACAGGAAGCTCCATGTAGGCTGTATGTGCCAGTGCATTATGCAGGATGGATGCTGATGCTTTTTGCCTATTCAGCTGGCTTGTTTGTGCCTCTATTAAGACCTTTGTCTTGATGGTCTTTGTCTTTGCAGTACAGTTACACAGCGCCTCAACTTGAATTCAACGCTGTGGTGTTTGTGCAGAGGCGACGACACCTTCGAGTGGACAGTGCTGCAGACCTTCACGGTAGGAGTGCAACACCTCCCCAGCAAAAAGACAGCAGATGGAGGTGGAAGAGAATTGAGAAATCCTTGAATAAGGCTTTTTGCATCTGTAGTAGCCCTATCGCAGGGAAACTACAGAAAACATACAGCCTCATTTCTGTTGCTTGTCACAGGAGAGGGAGGAGGAGAGGGTTCTGTGCAAGATGCCAAGTTCCTGGATTGTTCTGTGCCCTAGGGGCTGTTTGCAGATGCCTCTGAATTTTTCTCCTTTGCAGTGACTTTTTACAACTGTTCTGTGGGACACACTGATTGTAGCCGCTGCCAAACAGCTGACTCAAAGTACAACTGTGTGTGGTGTGGAGGCGACAACCCCAGCTGTATCTTCAGGGGCTCCTGCAAGGAAGAGGTAGAAGACCTGTGTCCAGCACCCCTCATTCACTCTGTGAGTAACTTGCTCGCTAGTGTACTGCACCTGGGGCAAGGAGGGCTCCGTTCTCCAGTTGAAATCAAAGGGCTGTAAACTCAAGAGTGCGAACAGTGCAGCTCAATAATACATGGCCATCTGAAGAGCAAGTCAGTACTGTTCTACTGTGATCCTTCGGTGTTGTGAGGATGCTAGACTTTTGTGCTGGGCTTTCAGTTTGCTGATAGAGAACAGTGGGGAAAGATGCATTTATATCTCATGTGAGCCGAAACTGGCATGCCAGAAGCAGCAGAATCATTCAGGAGCTGGGAAGGGGTCCACAGATTGGATCCTCCAGCTGTCCCGAGCCAGACCCTGAAACAGGTTGGCTCAACTGAGCCTGGAGCAAAGGAGGGCAAAACCTAAGGATAACAGCACAGCAAGGATCAGAAAGGCATGACAGGTTACTGGAATTAATTATTTTTGTCTGTTTATTTTAAATGTTTCTTGCTAACTGCCACATGACAAGTGTCTGTAGCCATGTGTCCCTTTTGCTGTCAGCTTGTCCTCCCTCCGGTGGCGCACAACTTCCATGTGCTGCATCTTGTCTTAGTTTATCTTGGATGCTGCTCAGGGACAGAGCTTTGACGTTTGTGCAGCATGCAATTCATTGTCGTACTGATGCTGAGGGGGGAATGGTGCTTGCTGCTTCAATACTAGTAACATGTATTGGCTTGTGCATTCCCACTCTTCAGCAGAACTGCCCTATGGAGTGGTCAGCATGTTGATGAGAAGGCAAAGCAGGGTAGTCCTTGCCTTAGGAGTCTGTAGTGGATTATTACCTCCTGGGGGGGCACTGCTGGCAACAGTAAGGTATGGGAAAGAAGGCTCCAACTGTGGTGTTCTTCATGGCCTTTCTTCTGATGAGTGTAACCTGGTGCTAGTCCAAGCCAGTAAAAGGAATACACAGCAGTGACCTAACCAGGCAGAGGTTGTAATGGGGCAGTTGAAGGGCCCTGTGCTGTAGATCGGTTGCCAGACTGCAGAGGTCTGAGATACTGTGACATTTACACATGCGCGGATGTCTTTGCAGGTGTACCCCCTGTCTGGACCAGTGGAAGGTGGCACTAGAATCACCATCACTGGCTCAAACCTCGGGCAGAAACATCAAGACATTGCAGAAACTGTCACTGTTGCAGGAATTCCCTGTGCCGTAGATGCTCAAGAGTATGAGATCTCTAGCAGGTAGAGTATCTGTGAAACCGCCTCCCAGAGGCAGGCGCTGGCTTTTCCCTTGGCTGCTGACACCAGCCTGAGATGTCATTGCCTTTGCTGTAGCAAGTATTAGGCCTTGCCCATTCCCCAGGGAGTGCCCCTGAGTAAGGTCGCTGATTAGTTACTCAGGCAGTGACCTTAGAGAGATAAGGTTGTGTACAAGGTGATGGCCATATACAAGTGCTGCCACATACTGACCGTGCTGCCAGTACAGAGCCCACAAGCCAGCCAGATCAGGGAGTCACAGGCTCGGAACCATGCAGTTTCATAGGTGTCTCTCACAGCCACAGGGTGATTTCAATAAAGTGACGGGGACGTGGCTTGTGCAAGTGTCACTGCTAGGAAAATATCCTGACCATGTTAACACAGGGTGAGGATGGGAATGTGTGATTGGACGCACAGCGCAGGTTCTTGCCTCTGCTTGAGTGGGCACACCCCTAGGCTGTCATTCTTCACTTGCCAGCCAGACCTCCACCTCCCAGGAAAAAATCCAATGAAAGGACCTTCGCAACCAGGGACAGACTAAGGAGTCCTGGTGGGCCATGTGCCACTTTTCTGGTGGCTAGGAATGCCTGGCAGGTCACACAAAGCTTATAAAAGTAGTGGCTAGGAGGAGGATGAGAAGCAGAAAGACCTGTCTTGCTGAATCCGGCTAATGTCAGTGATAGAGAAGTGGGTAGCTGGTGTGTCTGGCCAGGGCAGGACCATATAACAAGGTAGTGTAGTCAGGACTTGAGAGGTGTGACTGGGGGTAGTTAGGAAGCAAGGAGAAAGGAATATTTGTGTAGTTGGCCTATGGCAAAGCAGGTAGGTGGGAACCTTGGGTAAGGGAGGGAGAGGAGCCAAGCATCCAGCAAGAGAAGAGGAGAGCAATTGTGAGTACCCTCTCATCAGAGCTATCACAAACCCATTCTTCCATTCCATGGTAGCAGTAGTTGTAGCACCCTTTCCTCTGGGAGCCAGGTAAGATCCTGCTGGGAAATGGCCTGCTGCGTTGAGCTGTGTTGTCCTGTCTGTGTGCCTTGTTTGTCTGGATCCATCTGCTTTCCGTTTTCATCCTAGAATTAGAGCATAATCTTTCTGGGGTTAGCACTGTCTTTGTTCTGTATCTGTAAATCACCTGGCATCACAGGGTTCTGGCTTGGGACTGCATCGCCTAAGTTCAAATTCCTGAGCCTTTTTGGTTGAGGGCATATAGCTGTGAACCTGGAACCCACTCCTGAGCAAGGCCCAGACAAAATTAATCTCCTACTGTGTAGGAAGGTTGTGAAGTCTCCCGCAGAGTAGTTTTTCTGTTAGAAAACCAGTGCTGTAACATGGGATTCCTTGCTGCCCTGATCTAAGCACAACCCAACTTTTCACCTTGTGAGTATCTCCCATGCCAAATTATGTCTGGAAAAAGGGCTGGGAAGAATGGGTGGTGCAGATCAGGGGAACTGGCTGGTCCCAGAAGCCACTGGCTGAAGACCAGTGCCAGCTAAACACAGAGTCTTGAGTTTTCTTCTGCATCAGACACAGCGCTAATGTGTGGATTGACCGCTGCTAGCCTGGGGTCACTCCAGATGTGACTGATTTGATCAGCTCTGGACAACAGCAGAGTTCTTGGACTCTTTGTGTATCTGTGATACAGTGGGCTTCATCCTGTCTGTCCCAGAATGAATAATCTTGGATAGGATGGGACTGTTTGGAACCACCTCCTGCTTTTTTCTGCTGCACCTAATCCAGCTTTTAAAGGTGTTTCTCAATGTTCGGTTGTATATTCTGAGCATGTGATAAGGCTGAAAGAAGGGAGCTGTGGTTGCTAGATGGTTTTGGAACATGATGCAATGGATACAGCTCATCTGCTCTTCCACGCTGTGTCACTGTTCTTGGATTGCCCTGCAGTATCGTATGTGTCACTGGCGGGAGCTGGACAGAGAGATTTGGGCATATTGTGGTGGAAGTACCTGGAGGAGGACGTGGCGTTTCTGGGCATATTTTCACCTATCAGGTAATGTAACTATTGCTTCTTTAGTACCTTTCCCTGTTCTTCCAGTACCCCTGCTAAATGGCTGTCTATTGCGTGAACTTATGGGACTCTACCAGCCACTTGCTGCTGGTATTTTTATCTGATTTTTCTGGTGTTTGTGTTGTGTGGTGTTTTGGGGGTGTGTGTTTTGGGTTTTTTCTTCCCCCCATCCCCTTAGGTTATAAGAACAGCTGTACTGTTTCTGTAGTCTAGTGACTTTTTTTTTTTTTACAATGGTAACTCTTACATGCTTGAGGAAAGAGGAAAAATACAGGCTACTTTTCCGATTTGGAGATTTTTTTTATTGATGACTTGACATCTTGCTAAGACTTCTGACTTTCCTTTTATTAATTTGCACATTGCTGCTTGAACACGCCTTTAGCTTCTGACCTTCAGCAGCTAGTGGCAGTAAGTCCAAAGTTACTGTGCATTGTATGGAGAAATGTTTCCTATTATTTTTAAACACGTTTCTGATAACTTTTTGATATCTTAAACCCAGCAACTATGAATACTATTTAAGTAGTTTTTAGGTACAATTACTTGCTTTTTATCCTTGCTGTGCAACTTACAAGTTATATACCTGGTTGTGTGTCTCCCTCTGCAATCGGAAGGGGAAAGAGATGCCTGAAGAGTCTTAGGCTGTTCCATTTTTGGTTGTATAGAACCATTTTATATACTAGATTATGCTTGTTGCTCTTCTCTTGGTTTTGGTTCCATTATCACCACATTGAGGTAGGGTCATGAGAACTGCATACTACGTTCAAGATACAAGTGCAAAAGGCATTTTTACTGTGGCATAAAGATATTTTTTCTTAATTCCCTTCCCAGTAATTTGTACCACTTAGTGTGTTTTTGTTGAGATCTGTGCTTACAGCTGGTAGAGTTGTTATAGGTACCAAAGCACTCTTGAATGGGCAGGAGCTATTTTGAAACTCGCAACTACGTACATATGGTTGGGTTGCTTTTTTGCTGTAGTCTCCCTGCTCCTTCTCATTTCATCTATGTTGTTCTTCATTTATTCAGCAGTGACTTGTGCCACTCTGCCTGGTTCCTTTAAATTTTGCTGCAGCTCTTCAGTGGCACTAAGTTTTTGTTACTCTGAATAATTTATCAAATTTCATTTCCCTTTTCCAGGTCACCTACAAGTATGTTTAACAGCATAGGTCTCAATACAAATTCTTAGGGCTCCCTGCTGGTAATCTCCTCATCTGCTAGACAAACAGACACTTTATTTGCTACCTTGTTTTTCCTAGCCTGAGTTATTAATCCAGTTACTGATCTGAACAATCCCTTTGAACTGTTAATCCTAGGGTTTGCATGTGAGGCTCACAGCTCTGCTGTTTGCAGCATACATCTGACTTTTGCAGTCTGTGGAAAGACTGGTCCCCGATTTGTGGTTCTTGCTGGTGTAATTGATCCCTCCTCTGTTGCCTCTGCTCCGTAAGGTGGCTGCTGGAGCCTAGCTGAGGCCTGCCTGTGATTGGGATCTATAGCTTGTGTTTTCAGAGCACTGGAGGTCACTGAACATGTTCTGCTATTTTCTTTCCTTGCCTTATCTTATGAGGTCCTTGTCACTCACTTTTTTTTTTTTTTTTTTTTTTTTTTTTTTTTTTTCCCTCTTCTTCTAGAACCCAGAGCTGAAATCCATTATTCCAACTCAGGGCCCCAAAGCAGGAGGAACCTGCCTTACCCTTCTGGGCTCAAAGCTGCTGACTGGGCATCCTAGTGAGATCAGTGTCCTGCTTGGAGACCTCCCTTGCCACATGTAAGATCACAGCGTGCCGATGTGCTGGCTGTGCACTGCCCTGAGTCCTTCCCAGAGCCCTGCAGGGCATGATGCTGCCTGGCTAAGCCCTTAGCACAGGCTGTTGGAGCTCTGCTCTCCTCTGTGTTCCAGAAGATCCTCCCCTTGAGGGTCATGGCAGCAACCTCGATCATCTTACATTCCTGCCCATGTTCCCTTGGGCATGAACAGTGGTACACGGCCTCTGTTCTGCATGTCTCTTGGCAGGACTATACCTATCCTGGCAGCTCTGCTTTTGCTGATGGGGAACTGCAGTTGGCTCCTGCAGACTAACACTGAGTTGCTTGTTCTCTTGCTTCCTGGGACATGTACACCTGACAACACCGCTGGTGAGAAGGTGCAAATGCCTTGGTAGCACGCTTCCAGTCTCTTCAGTCTGGACAGTGTCTGTAACTGCTTTTTGTCCACGTGCTGCTGACTGACAACCACCCAGGAATTATTGCTCGCTTAGAGAAGGCACAAGACCTTTCAGCATTAAATTTAGGAAAATGCCAGAAGAGGTTTGCAGACTGTCTGCAAAGAGCAAGGCATAGTACTATAAAATCTGTCTCTGCAGTGGCTGCGTTAATCCCTTGTTCTCTCTTCTGTCTCTCCCAGCCTTTCTGAGATGACGGAGGATCAGCTGGCATGCCAGACAAGTCCCAGCAATGTGTCCACAGAACTCCCAGTCACTATCAAATATGGGGACCAAGAGCGGAGACTAGAAGGATCCCTCTTCAGATATACTCTGGATCCCAACATCACTTTTGCAGAGCCACCTAAAAGCTTCCTCAGGTAGAAAGACTGAGTGCATCTTCCCCAGGGCTGTGTGCTGAGGCAGGTACTACAGCACCAATGGCATCTGTTTGTTGAGTTGTGCTTTGGAGTAAAGCCAGACTTGTAGGAAGGAGCATAAGCAGAAGGGTGGGAGCATGGGTATGACAGAGATAGTGAATAATGGATGTGCGGGATCACCTACTTCTCTCTTTCAGTGGAGGGAGAGTGCTCAGAGTTCATGGATACAACTTGGATGTTGTACAGAAACCAAAAATCCGAGTTACAGTTTCTCCATCTGAACGCCGTCGCCGAGGACTGGGCCAATGGCGCAGAATCATCCCAGACACTGAGTGCCCTGAGGATGCTCTCTGCAGTGTCCAGCAGGTAGCATGTGGAGCTGAGGGTGCATAAGGGTTGATGTGTTGCTCTGGAGAGGTGGACTTTTTGTCCCTAGGGTGTTTCCCCCCATTTGCTGTTATCTGCTTGGATTGTACCAACAATCTTAGCCAAGTGGAAGTGTTCTCTGCCAGACTAAGGGGTTAAGCATTTTCACAAACATTTCCACGAGCTGGGTCTGTCTCTGCTTGGCAATGTGCAGGACTTGAGATGTGGGACAGAAACAGCAGGGCAGCAGTGTGGAGATAAATCTACAGCTGAGCCAGAGAGCTTGTATAGCTTGGCATATCCATGCTCCAGGCTCTTCCTTTTGAATAGTTCACTCCATGCCTATAGTCCCTGGGCTCTCTTTCACTCTGAGATACAAGAACAGGCAGAGTTCAGTGAAATTACCAGTTCCACCAACGTTTTCTGTGCTCTTGCTGACAGTGTCCTGAGATGGGTCACTACAGAGGTATTGATGTGATCATCAAGGTCACAGAGCATGCAGCAGAATTTGCAAAGGGGGAGGGTGTTTGGCAGCCAAAGCACAAAAAGGACTTGCATTATTAGTGCAAATGATGGAGGGCTTCCTTTACGTAAACTGGGAGAATATGCTTCTGATGCACATGCATCAATAACACCTGGTTTTACCCATGTTCTTAGGAAGGCATTTGTGACTCTAATACTTTCACCAAATGTATAAAACATGTACAACCAGATGAAGGAACACTTCTTTCAGAGAGGCATTCAGGCTAGGAAATCAGCCTTGTGTTGAAGGTCTTTGGTCCTGTTCTGTCAGAGCAGGGAGATCTAAAGCTGACGCCTCTCCAGAATTTGCTGCCAGGGGAATGTCAGAGCTGATTCCCACTGCTGAGACCTAGGTATGTGCAACAAAACCAGTGCTGTGAAAACTTTCTTTAAAGGAACATGGGGAGTTCCTCAGATCTTGGATTTTTCCCTCTGCAATTAAGCAGAGTTCCTCTGATGTTGCTCCAGACGAGAGGAATGCAGACTGGCCCTAGATTGCTCAGGGTTGGGAAGTATTGCAAAGCTGCAGGAGAAACATTAGCGTTTCACTACTGACAGGTTTTTTTTGCCTTTTGCATTTAGTTTGAAGAACCATGTCTTGTTAACTCCTCCTACCTGATCCTGTGCAAAACTCCAGCCATTAACCTGCTGTTGCGGAGTGTCCATATCAAACTGGAATTTATTCTGGATAACCTGAGCTTTGATTTCAACTCTTTGCATCCAATGCCCTTCTCGTATGAAGTCAACCCCATCCTAAAACCATTGAATGCTGAAGACCCTGCCAAACCGTATCGTCATAAGCCAGGAAGCGTCATCTCTGTGGAGGTAACACAAAAACTATCTGGAAGTAATGTTCCTTGTACAAAGCTGTATCTAACCTGAGTGTTTTAAATTGGTGTTTTGCAGTATCCAAGGTTTTAAAGCATTTGACAGGCTTACAACCTGTCACAGCACATCTACTTTGGCTTATGAGAAATGGTACATAAGAAGAGGGAAGAGAGTGCATCAAAAAGCCTCTTGAGCCCATAAACCATTGTTAAGGGCTTCATAGGGCTTGTGGAAACTTCCATGATTTTTTTTATTTTTAATCCTAATAAACTATTTGTATATGAGATATTAGTACTAAATAAGTCCCACATCCTATTCTCAGCTGCCAGCTTTTTTGTAACTTCTTAAGATTCCTCTAGAAGTAATTTAGGAGTAAAAGAATCCTAGCAGTAGGAAAGACCTGTTACTCAGTGGAGGTAGGAAAATCACTCTTTAAAGATGATATGGAAAGGCAGAGTGGCTAATGGTTTTTTCTGTACATGTGAGAAAAAAATCTGAGGTATTTCTTTTGTATGGAAAGGTACTTTCTAGCCCAGTATCAAAGTAGTACAGTAAGAAAGTTAACGGCTGCAGCTGCAGATGTTCTTTCTCCACTTGCTCCTTTTTTGCACATGAGTAAAAACTGTGAGGATGTACTAGTCTAGAAATGTCTAGACTGCTGTCATTGGTATTGAATGCATCTTGGAGAAGTAGGGCAATTTGAGAAGACTGAAAGATAACTAATGAGATGCAAGCTTTCAAAGAGCAAGGAGGCTGATCTACCAACCTGTCAGGATAGCCTCACAGAGCTCTGGGCAAAAGCATGAAAACGCTGCTGCAGGATTCAGCTTAGAAAGTATTAAAGCATAAAAATGTAATCAACATCAGTCAGCATGGTTTTATTAAAAAAAAAAAAAAAAGTCTTAATCCCCAAATATTAAAGCAGATTTGTGTAGCAGAAAGAATAACAGCATAAATGTGTTACACCTTTAAAGGCATTGATTGACTCACCTGAGTGCTTAGGTTAACTAAATTCCTCTACAACATGAGACTACCTTTTTAAATATATACACATTGTATGTGTGTATATGCACATACACACGGAGTGAAGAGTTGAGCTTAGTCGTGCTGTGGCTGAAGAGCCTCAAGAAAACAATTTATTACTGTACTTATGCAGCATGGTACAGGTCCTAAAGGTATAATCTAAATTGTATACAAGTGAATTTTTTAGCTTACAAAATGAACTTCTGCAGCCAATTCAGATGCAAGCCTAGTCAGAGAAGAAAAAAGGCTGCTTTCATCCTATGGTGTTGGTCTCCTCTGTCTTCTCTGGAGCCATGGAAATGCAGAGTTGGTTTTTTCCCTGATTTGATGCGCTGTTCCACACCTGTTCCAGGGTGAGAATCTAGATCTGGCTATTTCTAAGGATGAAGTTATGGCTATGATTGGGGAAGGAATCTGTGTGGTCAAGACACTAACAAGGAATCATCTCTACTGTGAGCCTCCCTCTGAGCAGCCAGCTCCACGGCACCGCGCAAAGCGGGAGGGCACAGACTTGCTCCCAGAGTTCACGGTAAGGAATCGGCAGTACTGCAAGAAATCCTGTTGTTTGTTGAAGCACAAGCAGGAAGTAGTGGTGGAGGCAGGGAGTGGGATGGGAAGTGGAGGAAAGGCAGAAGCCCTGGTGGGGGACGGGGCGGGTACCAGAGGTGGCAAAGAGCTGCTTTTGTTCTCAACTCTACTCTTACATGCCAAACGTTGGCTGCAAGCAAATGGTATAGCTGGATTCAGGAGTTGTGCTGTGGGACAGCTTTGCTAGAGAGTTATATGCGACCTGTACCCATGCTGGAGAAGCCCTGTGGCTTTGCATTTCATTGCTGCACTGACTTTACATCATGGTACATGCTTTCTTACAGGTGCAGATGGGAAACCTGAACTTTCTCCTTGGCCGAGTGCAGTATGACACAGAAAGCCAGCTCACCTTCCCACTGGAGGCACAGATTGGTTTGGGTGTTGGTGCATCCTTTGTGGCACTGATTGTTCTGGTCATTGTCTTCATATACAGGTAAGAAACTCTGGCATTGTAAGTTCCTCTACAACATTATTCAGTGGATGTGGCCAAGCGTGTACGTCTTGAACCTAAACAAGGCCCCAGTTTTCTTTATTTTGTGCCAAATTCTGAGCCCCTGGTGTTGTTGGATGTGTGAGGCATGTTGCACCTGCTGGTCACTGCCTGCATTATGGCTCATTCAGAGCCCACACCTAATGGGTGCTCCAAGAGACACATCTAGTTTACGGAATGCTGTTTGGTACCCTGCAAAGAAGATATTCAGAAGAAATCACCTCAACACCAATTGCACTGGAGTCTTTGGCAGCAACACAACAGTTGGCAAGGACAACCCCTGGACTAGGACCACTGGGAACAATTCTGCTTCTTATTGCAGGAGGAAGAGCAAACAGGCTCTGAGGGATTACAAGAAAGTTCAAATCCAGCTGGAAAATCTAGAAACAAGTGTTCGGGACAGATGCAAAAAGGAATTCACAGGTCAGTCACTGAGCTCCTGGGTTCTTGCAGCTTCAGGGAAGCTTGAAGAACCACTTTCAGCCCTACCTCTCTTTCCATTCCTGCATATTTGTTTGGGTAGCTCAGAACAGGCAGTAACTTGTTTCAGTGCACCAGCACAGGATAATGTAGCCAAATTCTTCCGGTTTTAATTCTTCTCTTTAATTCAGAGCACAGTGGACTATACAGACCCCTCTGATTCTCCAGTTCATCCTCTAGACACAGATGAAGAGCTAAAGGTTAGGACAGCACACTTGGAGAGATCTTAAGGACAGCTAGCCCAATCTTTGTCTAGGGCAAGCTGAATTACACCCCATATTCTGGGCCCACAAACCTTGTACTTTAGCTGCTTACAGCAGTAAGCCCTTGTGTGGGAGACCTGGGGCCCTGAAACTGTGCAGGTGACTCGGACTGTAATCTCCAACTAATGTAGGAAGCAGTAAGGAGCAAGAGATCTATAATACTCTGTTTCTAATGTAGATAATGCCTGTAACCACAGATCTGTGCTGAACAGTGGCTTCCTCTTTATAAAACTGGAAGCCAGCCCCTGACTGTAAATGAGAATCACCAAATTCACCTTTTGGTTCCTCCTCAAGGCTGGAAGTTTCCTCATGTAGTTTCTCCCAGTGCATAGTCTAGTTTTAAATGTCCTAGCAATAGGACCCCAATATGCCTCTTCCTGACAGGAAACACCCTTCCTCTTCCTCGGTCTCATCCTGCTGGCCCTAGTTCCTGCACTCACCTCATGCTCTGCGCCATCAGTTGTCAACCTCATGGGCATTTCCTTTCCCCCAGACCTGATGACTGAGATGATGGACCTCACAAGTGACCTTGTGGGCACAGGAATCCCCTTCTTGGACTACAAGTCGTATGCAGAGCGCATTTTCTTCCCGGGTCACCGTGAGTCACCACTGCAAAGGGACCTGGACATCCCTGAGTGCCGGCGGCAAACTGTGGAGCAGGGCTTGGTCCAGCTCTCCAACCTGCTCAACAGCAAGCTCTTCCTCACCAAGGTAATGTCCCTCTCTGCTTGCAGCCTGCTGTGGGGTCAGGGCCATGACACTGGCAGCTGGTGCCAGGAAGCGGGCAGTGTCTGTTAAAGTTCATTCCTGAATAGCTCCCTGCAGCACCACTTCTTCTAAGAGCCAGTAGCTATGACTGTCTTGTTTTCAGCAGATTCACACACTGACTTACGTCTCTCCCCAGTTCATCCACACTCTGGAAATCCAGCGCACTTTCTCTCCAAGAGATCGGGCCTATGTGGCATCATTGCTTACTGTGTCACTGCATGGGAAGCTGGAGTACTTCACTGACATCCTCAAAACGCTCCTGAATGACCTTGTGGAGCAGTATGTGGCTAAGAACCCCAAGCTGATGCTGCGAAGGTGAGTGAGCCAGTCATGGTCCCACTGCTATCTACCTGAGGGGACAGAGCCTTTCTGCCCAGCTGGCAAGCTCTGAAACTCCTGTGAGTAGGATAATATCATGGCATGGGCTGCACCTGTAAGACCAGTGTGTGTCCAGACAACATGCATCGAAAGGGAGGAAGCAGTAGCAATGATACCTCTCTCTTCAGTCAGCAATTGGCAGGGAATATAGCAGGAAAGGTGTGAAATAAGTAGGAAGCTGGAGTTGCCCACCTCAAATTCCTCTTCTTTTGAAGCTGCTGTACATTAACTTTCTCCTTGTGCTCAGATACTAGGGCTCTGCCAAGTCTGCTAATCTTACTTTGCTGTTTAGAGGTCCCTGGGCTCATAGTCATGCCATATTTGGAAGCTAAACTGAAATATCTCCTGTGTTTGGATCCCCATTAGCCTCCTGTCTTATCCATCCTTCTGATGTGAACAAATTTCCTTTGTTGAGACCTACCAGAGGCTTTCCTCTGTCCCCTGCTTGCTTTTCTTTCTACTTCCGTAATTTGGTGCTTCCTTAAGGATGAAAAGTGCCTCAAATAAGTGGTATCAAAAGCATTAACCTTACTGGTCTCTAAAGTCCTTTTTTCCTCTCCCTTGATCCTGTATCATCATTTAGTGTGCTTTTTTCTCAAGGGGAGTAATCTTTATCTCCAAATCCTTCCCTGCTCTGCACCATATTCCTGTGACCAACCTCATACTCTCTTTCAGGACAGAAACAGTGGTAGAGAAGCTGTTAACCAACTGGATGTCCATCTGCCTGTACGCATTTGTGAGGGTGAGCTCTTTGTCCCTTTGTCGTGTAGAGGTGCCAAAAGAGGGGAGACAGCCACAGTTTTGCTTTGTGCCTTGCTCGTGGCTGAAATAATGCCAGAGTCATCCTGTATATCGGGGTGGGGAATGAGAGAGTTGGGCGGTTCGCTGGGGACACGGTTGCTTAAATCTGCATTAATACCACTCATTGTTTCCAGGACATCTCGCCATATCGTGGAGGGTTCAGTGTAGCTTCTTTATCTTGAGACACACTGGTCTGTGCACGGGGAGAACAGATTCTGATCTAATTCCTTTCCTGGAGAGGGGGTGGCAAGGAGAGTCTCTCAGATTAGTAATGCGGAGGCAGAGCAATGCCTTGGTCTTGTGCATCCACCTGGTAGTTGGCCCGTGCGCCTTCCCTGTGCATGGAGCAGGAGCTGTCAGCAGAGGCTCTGTCTTTGCCTGCTGTATCCTCAGTCCTGCTACTCCTCTGCTTGGGTGTCCGTGTTTCCAAGCTGTTGGGCTCTGCTGGGAGGACCAAGCTGAATTTCTCTGAAGTGAAATTCCTTCCTTTCTGTGCTAGGATTCTGTTGGGGAGCCCCTTTACATGCTGTTTCGAGGAATCAAGCACCAGGTGGACAAAGGGCCAGTCGACTGGGTGACAGGGAAAGCCAAATATACCCTGAATGACAACCGCCTTTTGAGAGAGGACCTGGAGTACCGAACTCTGGTAAGCATCAAATCTTTTGTTCCTTCTGGGCTTTCTGGTGTGATGGGGCTGAATGTGACTGCTCCCCCTACTGAGGCAGAAGTGCAGCATCCTGCCACTGTCTCCTGGGAGCCAGGTTTATCCCAGCAGCACAGCTCCATAGACGAGCAAGAGCTCTGCTAAATCAGGCACTTTTGCCCTAGGCTGATAGGAACGATCACCACAGTAATCTGGTCTGTGCCGTGCTCTAGGTCTAGAAATAAGGGGATGAAGTTGCTGATGGCACATCGAAGCCCCTCCTCAACACTGTTGAACTGGCTTCCAGCTCTTGACTGAGAACATGGTGTTTAACATCGGTGATGTTTCCTTTTCTGAAACTCTTCCAGTGAAAGGACTAGCTGTTGACTTGCCTTAATGCCAACCATCAAAGGTGTAAATGTGTCAGATGTAATCTTATCAGCTGAGTAGCTGTGACTTTTTCTTTTCTTCCCCAGACCTTAAATGCTTTGACACAAGCAGGAGCTGCTGCAGGAGGGGCAGAGGACTCTCAAGGGATTTCTGCAAAAGTGCTAGACTGTGACACCATAACACAGGTGAAGGAGAAAATCCTAGATCAGATCTATAAAGGGATGCCATACTGTCACCGACCAGACCCAGATACCCTGGACCTTGGTAAGCAGAACTCCTTGGTGCCAAAACTCAGTGAGGAAGTGGAAGAGTGATCATTTGCTATCTGTGCACAGCACCCTGGCATGCCTGATGTTTGTTGTTCCCTGCTGAGTGTACAGAGTCACAGACCAAGGATCTTGTAGTCTGGCTGGACCCAACAGGGCATGATGCAGGAAAGAGGCTAATAGCAAGAGGCAGGAGTGGGGAAAAAAGCAGTTGGGTCCAGCCCCTTCCATTTCATGGTGTTCTTTGCCAGACTTGGACCATGGCAACAGCCTGGGCAAGGGGACACAGGAGAAAAAAAAAAAAAGGCATGGAGAACGTGTAGGAGGGGAGGATGATTTGAGTGCAGCACAGAGATGCTATAGTCATAGGCTGGCTCTTCCTGCCAGTGAAATCAATGGCAGCATCTCAGTAATGTGTGTTAGGGAGGATTTTGCCCACAGTCGTTAATGAAAGGTAGGACTTACCTTGTGAGGGAAATCACTCGGTTTTCCATCATCTTCATTCGTTGGCTGTTGCTGAGTAGTGGTGACATTTATAGATGAGCAGGTACTGGGCGAATAGTAGCTAATAAGGACTATGGGTGCATATTTGTGGTTTGAATAACCTGCTTGAAGAGTCACAATCTGACAGACTTTTTAGGAACTTGATGAGTGGAACATGGGAGGCCATGAGTCCACCTGTCCCTGTGCTCAGAGAGACTGTCCTGTGACTGCAGGACTTAGCATTGTTACAGGCACTTGCTCAGGTTATGTTGTCTGTGAAATAGCATGGGTAAAGGTTGATGAGGATCAGTGGGTGTGTAACGAGGTCAACCAGGTTGAAGCACAGCAGACTTCAGAGATGTCTCAAATTAACAGTTTATCTTTTCATATTCTCTGTTTTAATGGCTGTAGAGTGGAGATCAGGGCTGGCAGGTCATCTGATACTGTCTGATGAGGATGTGACATCTGTTGTTCAAGGAACTTGGAAACGCCTGAACACTCTTCAGCATTACAAGGTCAGAACTTAGTCTACCATTGCCTTGTCTCTCCTCTCATCTTCTACACTCTGTTATGTTCTATTTGTGGCTCTGGGTCCTGGCAGATCACTGTCAAAAGGTTGGAGCTTTCTTGCAGCAGCATATTCAAATTAAGTCAGTGCCGTGGCCTGTACTCTGACTTCAGTAAGCATAGTCCCCTCCTTAACCAGTACCTGAGATGTGGGCAGGTGTAGAGCTTGGAAGGAGATGCACAAATTCATGCCTAGTGGATGTTGCAATGAAGGCAATGCTGCTGGATCTGTTAATGTTCCAGTCCAAATCAGTTAGAAGGTGATGGCACACTGATCTGTGAAGTAGCTTCTAAGAATGGAAAGAGGGGGTTTTTAATTACCTTGCACCAATGTGTCAGATCTTGCACCAATGTGTCATACCTTGCTGCAACGTGTTCTAGCTGCGAATGACCGCAGTTCCTGAGTATTTTCATCTTCATTGTACTTCGTACATTAGGTTTTTAATTGGTGCAAACAAGATTTTCCCACCATCAGGAAAGAGAGTGATGGTGCCCCAAAATCTCTGTTTCTGTCCTTACTTCTAGTAATGGCATAGTCTGTTTTGGTCTACAAGCACTTGCCTGTTGTGCTGATGAGAAACATGCCATTTGTTCTGAATGTTGATTTTTGCTTGTGTGCAGGTACCTGATGGAGCAACAGTAGCACTGGTCCCACGCATGACTAAACACATCCATAGGGAGAATCAGGATTACATCCCAGGAGAGAGTGAGTCTGATATCCTGTTCTCATAAAATGGTTTTATAGCACTTGCCAGTTAGTGGGACAAGTCTCTTGCCATAGCCCCAGCTCTGCTGCTGGAGAAGGCTGATACACGATTTGGACCCTCATAGGATTGTCAGGAAAATGAAAGCTTGGGCAGGTGAGATAAGAGAAATGCAAAAGTGTGTAAGAGCAGAGGAAACCTAGGCTGGGCATGAAAATGCAGGATAAGCATAATTCTCTAGTTCTGACTCTTTAGGGCTGAATGCAGTCTCCAACTTGTAGGAGTCTTAATATCCTCAGGTGCTGAGCATGGCCTGAGGGTGGTGATGGGATGACTGCTGGGCAGAGCGAATGGCTCCACTGATACTGCTGTGGTGCAAGGGACAATAGCCACAGGCTGCAGCTTAACAGGTTCAAATTGAATGTGGAAAAAAACCTTCTTCAGCAAAAGGGTGGTGCAGCCCTGGAACAGACCACTGGGGTAATGGGGAATCTCTGTCTGGGGAAGTTTCCAAGGCCTTGAAGGTTTTGGGAGGACAAAGGTAACCTGCTGTAGAGCTAGCAAGAGTTGTACTCTTTGCAGAAGACTGGATAGAGGCCTCCAGAGGTTTCTTCCCACTTGTGTTTCTATCATACTGTGAAATCTTGCTTCCTTGTGGATCGCTTGGCCAAGCTCTACTGTGAGAGAACTGACACTCATCTGTAAACAACTGCTTGTTTTAGAAACACCAATGCTGGAGGATGCAGATGAAGGTGGGATCAAACTTTGGCACCTGGTGAAACCAACAGAAGAGCCAGAGCTTCCCAAGCATCGGCGTGGGAGCTTAAGAGATCGGGAGCGAGCCAAGGCAATCCCAGAGATCTATCTGACACGTCTACTTTCAATGAAGGTGAGAACCAGCACAGATTGTGTTGTCTTGCCTTCCTTCATATCCCGTGGCAGATTGCAGGGATGTGTATGAAGAGCAACTTTGGGTTGATGCATGTGCTGGTTGTTTCCCCTCTGATCCTGCCACTGCAGTGCCAAACTTCTACAAATGGTTAAGTTTTGCAGAGCCTCTAGGAGAGCGAGAAGTAGTTTTATCCCTGTGTTCACCCCATGTCTGTCTTTGTGTGTCCCACAGAAAAAAGCAGGTACCCTGTGCTTTGCAGGAGAGTTTCTTTGGCAGCAGTGTCCACTGGACTGCCATGTCTGTTCACCTTCCACCTCACCCAGGGCCAGGAAGATAGGTCAGTCCTATCTGCTGCAAGTTACCTGCTGCAGCAAGATGATGCTAATAGTACACACTAGCCATGTACAGATTCAGCTGCAGTCATAAATCAGGCATAGTGCCTGCTCACATTCTCCTTTTTGCTGTATTCCAGTGTCATTGTTAAAAAATTGACCCAGGAACTTGTCCCTTTGCTCTATTAGGAAAAGATCAGCTTTTAGCATCCAGGTTCCCCAGCAATGCCCTGCTTGCAGTAGTACTGTTCCTCAAGGGACAGCCCAGGCACTTTGCCAGGCAGTGCCTGTGTTCTTCCCACAGTTTCTGAACTTCCTCTTGCTGCTGAGCAAACCTCTTCTCCTTGTTCCAGTCTGGCTGAATACAGCTGCTGGCAGCCAGCAGTCCCCCACCACTAAGCAGTCTCTACGGTTCAGTGCTGTTCCATTGCGTTGCAAGCTCTCTCCCCAGTAGCAATCCCCTTTACCTACAGTGGCTCTGAGTACATCTGACTCCCCTTTGCATTTTGCTTTGTTTGTGAGCTTCTCCCTGGCCTCTGTTCCAGAAACTGCTGGGGCCTCCTTTCTCCTTTGCTGCTCCCTGCAGTGGAGGGGAGGTTGCTGAGCAGAAGAGGGTAACCTCTCAGCTCCACGAAGCCTGGGCTCTCCACTTTCCTCTGCTTGTACTGACTCTGTCCTGCTCTGTTCTCCACAGGGTACTCTGCAGAAGTTTGTGGATGACCTGTTCCAGGTGATCCTCAGTACCAACCGCCCTGTCCCACTGGCAGTCAAATACTTCTTTGACCTGTTGGATGAGCAGGCAATACACTATGGGATCGCAGACCCTGAGACCATCCATATCTGGAAGACAAACAGGTATGGTGTTCCTGTGGGCCCTGGAGGAGGCACTGTTTAAGCTGTCTAGAGCTGATCACTTGCAAAGTGACAGCCACCTTTGCCTACTGAGGAGCAAAATAGGAGTGCAAGGCAGCAAAGCATGGTGTGAAAAGCTGGTTTTGCTGGGAGGGCAGAGCTGGGAGATGCAGTAATGTGCAGAATACCTTCCATCACTAGCTGCTGCCTTTGTTGATACCCTGTTGCGCTTCTGTCTTCTCTGTAGCCTGCCCTTGCGGTTCTGGATCAACATCATCAAGAATCCCCAGTTTGTTTTTGATGTGCAGACATCAGATAACGTCGATGCTGTGCTCCTGGTCATTGCGCAGACCTTCATGGACTCCTGTACAATAGCTGACCATAAGTTAGGGCGGGTAAGTACAGAGGGAGAAGGGAGCATGGTTGGCACAGATAGTTGAGCAGTGCTGCCCCAGGAAGGCAATAATGTTTACGTAGCACCACTGGGACAGCAGGCCAGGCCCATCCTTGCTCCCATGTGCCACTGGAGAGTGATGGGAACTCCTGGGAACAGAGGAGGGAGGAGCTGATTTTGTTTAACATACAGAAGAAGTCGTTGAGGGGTGCTTTATTCACAGCTTACAGCGACCTGGGGGACAGAGCTAAACTCCAGTTGGCTGTGGCAGACAGTGTAAATTACAGGATGCATCTAGGGAGATTCAGGTTGGCCTTTAGAAAAACTTTTTACCACCACTACTCACCCTGTGCCGAGGGTGGAACAGTCCTGCACAGGTCACCAGAGATGGCATGGGTGGATCTCGGGGGGATTTCAGGAATCAGCTATGCAAAGCCATAGCCAATGTGATCTCACATTGGTGATCACCCAGCTCCAAGAGGAAGGCTGGACTAGGGATCCCAGAGGTCCATTCATCAACACATCTCGCGGTTCCTCAGATTGCATTACTGGAAGGGAGCCTGGTATTTGAAGTGCCTCTCCAGGCAGAGGACAAAAATTCTTGATCCTGAATGAATAACAGAAAATAGCGGTGATGGTGTTACCTGCTAAGGTTAGTCCACAGCATGATGAAGGAGCTTTTTGTAATCAGTTCTGGTTTTGGATGTTCAAGGACTCTCCGATCAATAAGCTGCTCTATGCCCGGGACATTCCTCGCTACAAGCAGATGGTGGAAAGGTAAGCAATGAATGTGAGGAATTTCGGTTTAAGCAGGAAGAAGGAGGCTAGGAGGAACAATATGCTAATTGCCTGTATACCACTGTATAGGTATTACGCGGACATTCGTCAGACCATCTCTGCCAGTGACCAGGAGATGAACTCTGCCCTGGCTGAGCTATCACGGGTAAATAAAATTATTACAGAAGTCACCCTGGCCCCTCACCTGTGCATCTAAGAGAAAGCTGGTAATGCAAAGATGAGATATTCCAGCTGAGTGTGCAGTTCTGCTCAGACATACTGACTGTTCCCAGTGGCTGCTCTGCCTTTGGCACCACTGGGAGGGTGAGGGCTGCCCAGCTAGTGCTGAAAAGTGTAGTAAAGGATTCAGGGCAAGGAGTAAGTGTGATTTTTTTTTTTTTTTTTTTTTTTTTTATTCCTTCGCTAGGAACTACTGGTGAATTCCCTTTCCTGTTGCTTTGTGCAACAGGCACGTTTCCTAATGAGTTGTGAGGGCGCAGAATTTAGAAGAACAATTGTTAGGTGTCTCATGGTTTTGTCTAACTTCCTCTCTTATTCAGAATTACTCAGGTGACCTCAATTCCCTGGTGGCTCTACATGAATTGTACAAATACATCAATAAGTACTATGACCAGGTGAGTGTTTCCAGAAGGTATAAACATGTCCTTCTCCTTTTACCATCCAACCAAAAAAACCTCCAAAAATTAATAACTAAGAGCAGCCAGACTATTACAACGTTGTGTATTGTTTCATTGGCATGCGTATCTTCCATGTCATAAGTTTGCTTTATTCTTATTAAGGAGGGAGGGAGGAAATCACAAAAAAGGACTTAGCTCTAACTCTTGGAGGCTGTTGGGACTTCATGTACCCTTTTTTTTTTTTTTTTTTTTTTTTTNTTTTTTTTGACTCTGGTATCCAAATAATCTACTTGAAAATGAAATGCAGTTAGTTCAGATTCATTTACTAAAGATACCATTTTCAGGTGAGAAGTTTAGCATTCTTTTTGCACTATGAAGTTTATAAGTTATTAGTATGAATCTAGAATATTTATTTTGTGGTTAATTCGAGATGAATTACTACATACCCACTCTAGACTTGAGCACCCTAGGTTCCAGCTTGGGGCTCTCCACTGTGCACAGAGTTGAGCTGGTTGACAGTGTTGTGTGCTGGAGAAAGGCTGCCTGTGAGCTCTGTCTCGTTGCAGATCATTACCGCCTTGGAAGAAGACCCAACAGCACAGAAGATGCAGCTCGGATATAGACTACAACAGATTGCAGCAGCTGTGGAGAATAAAGTCACAGATTTGTGACAGGTGCAGACAGACTGCTCTCCCCTGGCTGAACGGGGACAGTGCTTGTCCTAGCTATATGCAGGGTGTCCTGCTGCCATTGGAACCAGACTTTCCAAGGAACCCGTGGGTGACATGAACAGGGATGGCCAAGGCAGTACAAAGTACAAGCGTCCTTGCATCTCAGAGAATATTTTTTTACAGCTTTTTCTTTTTAAAAGCAAAACAAAACAAAAAAACCTTTGGTTTTCCTCTGGCAGACTGTCAGGGGGAATACACAGCTCGTTCCTACGGATGTTACGTGAATGTGCCAAGTTTCCAAACAACATTGAAGAGCCAGGTGACAACACTGACCACCGTGTCTATGGAGTCCTCAGCCTTGTTCAGACACCCTTGCCAGTGCTGGGAGACTCTCCTGCTGCAGCTGCTCACTTCAGCAGGGACGCAGGAAGCTTTCAGCAGGCCGACAGCTGTGCTAACCTCTGTCCCCAGCTAGCAAGCACTTCTGCAGTATCCCACCTGAGAAACTTCCTTGCAGCGACGTCCCCACTGGTTCTGGATGTCGGATGTAGAAAGGAGAGTGTCTGATGCTGAAGGTCTCTTGCTCCCCAGTGTTCTGATCTCTGACAGCTCATGTGTGACACCTGCTTGGATGTAATGTGCTCACCAGCATGCGTGCTTTTCCAGGGGCCTACTGTAAATGGACAGCACCCCCCCACCCTTTCCCTCAGGACAAATTCAGCATGTGAGAGTCGCTGCCTGGCCTGCCTCAGTCTCCACTGACCCAGCTCAGGATCAGTCTTCCTGGTTCCTTGTTGTCAGAGGTTGCCCTGCTCTTTGGAAAAGCACAACAAATGCCTTGTGCCACTTCCCCTTCCTCTGGTGTCTAGCTGTTGTGCTGCTCTGAACTGTACTTGTAAATACCCTCAGAAAGTTAATGTATTTAAATGCTAAAGGAGAATGTTTAATTTTGTGGCTTTGAGACAGAGCTTTTTTTGGAGAAGTATCTCTGTGCACTTCTACTGACAAACGTCTGTCAGCACTGGAGCAAAGTTTTCTCCACTGCTTTGTCTGCAGGGATAACTCATAGATGTCTGTCGTAACAGCAGCTTGCTTTTCCCTGCAGCTCAGTTCAAGGCTTAGCTGTGTGCTCTTCTGTTAGGCTTGCCTTACAACTTACAGTTTCACTTCCCAAACTCTCCTGTTGTGGCACATAGAAGGGTTATTTGGTGAGCTGTGAACTCGAGGAAGCCATGAAGCACAACTGCGTTGTTCCCAAGGAGCATCAGGTGTCCTGCAAACAGGAATGATTCATGTGAGGAAGGAGAGGCTGGAGCAGGCACAAGTGCAGTTCGTTGCCAGCTGTCACTGGGCGGCTCCTCGCTGCTCCCTCCTCTGTTCCTGCACCCTGTGAACGGAGTACTCTGCCCTCCTGGGAGCAAATTCCTATTTATAAGGGTGCCCTACTTGTTCTCATCCCCCGCTGCTAATTCCACGCCGATGTCCTGCCTGCCTGGGGCAGGTAGACAGGTCTGACTCCTCTGTCACTTCCCCAAGGTGGTGACTGTGTGGGCCAGGAGGGACCAGAGCTGAAACAGGGCAGGATCATGTCCCTACCTCTCTTTACATTGTATATAGCAGTAATTCCAGGCCTATCAGATCAGCCCTGTGGCTTTGTGCAAGTGCTGCGCAGTTGCAAAACTGTTCTCTGAGCAATATAACGAGCTAATGCTGGCATCTCTTCCTAAAAAGGCAGCTCTCTCCTGTGACCCTCTCTCAGCAGTATTCCCAGGTACTCTGTGTGCCCAGAGTGCAGTCAATATCCCTATGCCACCTCCTGTTCCTGTCCTGTACGGAGCACCAGGCGAGCTGGCTGGCTGCTGCCAGGCAGAAAGTGGGGGACAGAGTTTGCTTCTCTTTCCCCAGGTGGGCACCAGTTTGGGTCTCACTCCTGCCTGACCACCCATTTCCATGAAACTTATGGGAACTTAGCATCTCTGAAACCTCTGTCTTCATCATATCTGATTAAATCAGCCCAAAAAAAGCTGTGTGGAGGAGAGGACGGGCAGATGGGAAAAAGCAGATACAATGCATGTTCGTAAAACCCATTCCCTTAGGTGATTCCTCGGTTTGAGGCAGGTGCAGGTATAGTGGCAGAGTAGCCTTGTCCCATTGTGAGTTGGTGGGTGGACTTTCTGCCCCAGGCAGCAAGGTGTAGTTTGTGGTCTCTCCAACTTGCCAAGTGTCTGCCAGGAGCCACAGGCTCTGTGCTGGATTTACTGTTCTGCAGACTGTTAATGTCTGCCCCTGTTTTTGCAGAATAATCTCTGTGCTTTCCCAGAACAGGGTGGCTTGGGGCTTAATTCTGAATCCACCTCACATTGGCAAAGGGAGGAGGACTTGGAGGCTCTCCTGGGACCGTAGTAACAGGAGTCCAGGTCTCTCTGCTGAGAGTGCAGCCTCTGCCGACGTGGCTGACTTAGGCCATAGGGTGAGTGGGCTCCACACCCTCTTTGCTTCTCAGTAGTGCTCCTGGATGTTGGAAATTATCAGCTTTCTCCGAGTGTATCTGTGAAAGTCTGCTTTTATTAGAGCAATAATCAAGACTTAAAAATAGAGCTAAACGTAGGTGGTTGGCTTATTTAACGTCTTGAGCTTGTCCTTGCATAGCTGGACGGGAGGCACTGCCCAGTGCAGGTGCAGTGAGGCTGGAAAGCTGGTAGTGCCCATCTCTTCCCATCTGTCTGTCCCTGGTGTTCTAGGTACTGTCATCCTCCTCCCCTGCGGACACGCGCTGAAGGCCCCTCACTGGGATCAGCTTGGGTGTTCAGCCACGGCCTCTCTTCTCTCCGTCCGTGCCCCTCTCCTGTGGCAAAATCCGTTACTACAACAGGGTTCTGTTGCATTTAAACTTGCACAAAACAGGTTTTGTTATGAAATTCCCTATTGTGGGGAAGATTTATTTATTTATTTCTCATGATCCTTCCAAGTTTCTTCCAGTCCCTGCCTGATTCCATGACCAGCTTGTCAGGCACTCTGGAGATGGATGTTCCTTCTCAAGGATGGAGAATCCTCTCTGGATGTTCCTGTTTTCTTACAGGTAGCAAGTTCTGTGGGCACCAGCTGAGAGTGCCCTGCCACAGCGACCGTTCCCCTTCTGCAAGACACAAGTGCAGCAAGGGGGTGTCGCTGCTTTAATCATATTCTCAGAAAGGTGATGTTCTTGAACAGCAGGCATTAAGATTTATGTAGTACTGCAGTCACAGAAAGAAACTTGCTTCCATGATGGTCTGGCCTGGCCAAGAATTGGTCAGTATTAAGATAAATATCTGTTAGTGTATTTGAATGTGTCTCCTGTTGGCATGACTAAGAGCAGCTGGCACCCATGTGATTGTAGATGTGAGAGTGCTTGCTTTCATCTGTCTGGTGGCAAACTTAAGCTGTACCTGGAAGCTTTTTCTTTTTTTTTTTTTTCTCTCTCTTTTTTTTTTTTTTTTTGTAAGAAATGATGGCAATTTTTTTTTTTTTTCTAATGGAAATAGAGGGTTCTCGGATACTGCTGCCTTGGTGGAATGCCATTTCTTTTTCAGGGTGTGCCCCGGTTGCAGCAAGATGCTGCTTTTTTGGTGCCTTTCTTGTTGGGATGATTCTTTTGGTTTCCAGAACACCCAGTGCGTTTGGTCTAATAGTCTTTCTCCCGGTCCTTTGTCCCAGTGACTCTGCCCTCTCCTTGCCTTGTGACTTGGTGTCTCTCTGTCTGTTATGGTATGGCCTGACCTGCATTTATGCCCTGCCACACCTTGAGTTCTGCTCAGAGCACCTGAGGTACTGTCTTTCTCAAATTGGAATTAATAATTAATATAAAAAGCTTGAAAAAAATCTGAATTTTGTTACATAGTGTAATAACTGTTTGTAGATACTGTTCTGAGATGTAGGAATCTATTGGTGATATAAGAGGTTTTGTCTGTAAATAATCAGTTTAGAGTCCAAATGATTTTAATAAAGAGAATTCTTACACAATAATTCAATAAATTTTAATATACAACCCATGTGTCATGCCTGTGTTGCACAATGATGCAGTTGCCCAGAATCTATTTGCCTCTTTTTCCTCCGAAGTGGAAACTATGTACTCCTGAGCACCAGGACCTGGGAGCCATGCCAGGAGTGTGGGGCTTTTCCCTCCTGCCCCCTCCACAGTCTGTGAGATCCTGCCTGCGTTTCTTTGAGATAACCTTGTGCCACCTTTGACTGATGGCTCCTATGTCGTGGCAATTCTGTGGTTTCCAGAGCTCAAAGAGTATTCCTGCCCGCAGGAGCAGGGCATCTTCCTTTGCAGATGTGTTTCAGCCTCTGGCCACAGGGGCTGGGCTGTAGCTGGGACTGGGGACATGTTGCACCTTACACCTCAGGTTGTGGTTTTCCACGGTAGGTAAGCGAAGAAGGGAGTGCTTAAGGTACAGTTTATGTTCATCGCTCTTCTCTACCACTGTGAGGGCAGGAACCAGTGTTCCTAAATTAGCAAAACACCTTCAACTAATTGCACAGTTCTTCGCAGACATAAAGCTGGCTCCTGGCCCATCTCTCCTCTCTTTCCCTCTGCCCCCTGCTTCCTTTACTAGCAGAGTTTTGGATACAGTCTGCTTCTCCCCACCTCTTATCTATGTAAAGTCACTGCTTTAGTCCTTCCTTTCCTTCCCTCTGTGTGTTTTTGCTGGCCTTTTAGGGGTTACAAATCACTTGTCCCCCAGGTGCTGCCCCAGTGCTGGCTCAGCACCCAGCCTGGTGCAGCCTCTGCCCCCTCCCCTGTTATTTTTAGTGTGGGGAAGGCAGGTGAGAGGAGAGGGGCACAGGCAAGGGGAGAAACGCTTTGGGAGGCCCCGACCTCGGTTTGGCAGCCTGGATCTGCCGCAGAGCTACTGCTAGGCAGCGTTAACCCTTTGCTTCAGGGCTGGGCCTTGGTCTCTGCAGTCTCAGCGAGGAAACCTGAGCTGTACAACACCAGGGCCCCAGCGAGGGGGAGGCCAGGGCATGCCCAGCTCTGGTGCAAGGCTGCGGCATGTGGCAGTGGGGGGAAAAAAAACCCAAAAATGTGTTTTGTTTCGGGTTTTTTTTTTTAACTCTGTGTGTGGCCGTTTGCTCCTCAGTGTCGGGTGGGTGCTGGGATGCTGGGGTCCTGCCTTGGTGGAGTGGGGCTACCGAGTGAGTGGGGAGGATGCTGCTGTCGTGGTTGTTCTTGACGGGGCAAGCGTGGGCTCTGTGGTCACCAGCATGACACTGTGATTGGGTTCGGTGGCAAGTGGGCACTGCTGGGGAGGCTGAGGTGCCTCAGGTCGGGCAGTGGGGCACACAGGTGGGCTTGGGCAGCCTGTTCCCTCTGCCAGGCACAGGCTGGGGGTGGCTGTGCCAGGCAGTAGACCGTGGTGCCACTGCAGTGAGGCTGGGCCGCGAGTCCTGCCGGGAGGCTGCTGGGAGTAGTGGGAAGTGCCAGGCAGCCCCACGGTTTCTGGGTCTGGGGACGGTGGAGCAGAGGGAAAGGATTTCTCTGTTTCCATCTCAGCAGAGCTGTGAATTTCCCTCTATAAATAGTTGCTGTGGAGACTGTGGAGCCGCAGCAGGCTGACAGACCTGCTGCCAGGGAAGCTGGGGCAGGCAGGGAGAGGCCAGCAGTAAAGTGAATCCACCGCAGCTGTCCTAGGTCTCTTGCTATCCCAAAGCCAAGGTTGTTCCAGAAGCGGTGCTGTGATCTGATACCCTGCCCCACTCCTCACCACGTCCATCCAGCAATGCAGAAGATTTTGGTCTGCTCAAGGACACCCCTCCCGGGCAGCATAGACTAAAAGGAGAGCAGGACCAGCTGGTATCTCACTTTGGGGAGCTCCAGAATGAGCCAGATGACAAACAGAGCAGCGTGCCCTGCCTGCGAGCTCCTGCATGGTAAGTCTGCGCAGGGTCCCTGGGGCTTGGAGCCCTGCACACTGACGGGGCTGCTTTTACGCTGCGTGTTGCAACTTGCAGGGGTGCTGCACTCAGCAAGGGTTTGCCAGGTCTGTGTTCGTGCAGAAGGTGAAGGTGTGTATTGCTCTGGAGAGCTCTGCGACCCCAGAGTTCCAGGCGTTATAAGGCATGACTGGTGGTGGGCAGCTCCTTACGCCATTCTGTGCAGGTCAGGTGGAGTTGTCCAGGCCAGAGGTGAAGCCCATGGCTCTTGCAGACCAAGCAGGACCAGTATGTTTTTGGGCTGAAGTTCTCTGACTTGGTCCAGGCCTGCCGCAAGCCAGTAGGTTCTGCACAACGTAGTTTTGAATGACAAGCAAAATAACAGTTGTTTTTATCATAAAGACGCCAAGCGATAAAGGACTTTAAAGTGTTGATCGTTCTTTACCACAAAGCTTAGAAAAGTATGTTTCACTCTCCTATATCAAGTTGCATAGCAACGCTCCTCATCCTTTGCTATTGCATCCATCTAACTAGGGTGGATGGAGGTAAAGTCTTGCATGCCTAAGGACGGACTTGCCTCACCTCCACAGCCAGAAGGATGCCAGGGCCCAGTGAGCTGCCCAAAAGCTCCATCAGCCCTAGTGCTAGGATGCATTTTACTCTCTGAGTCTGTTTTTGGGTCCTATTACCATAACAGTCCACCTAGGGAAGTTGCTGTTGAACTCCCATCTCCACACGCTCCTGAGTTTTCTTTTGGCAGGTGGGTGGTGAGTGACGTAATAAAATCTTTAAGGCTGTTGCCTGGCTTTCAGGTCAGCCCCTGCTGTCCTAATGATGTGAGTGAAGATGGCCTGGGTAGATTCTGGTGGTGCAGGAGCTTGTAAGGTTACTGATATGCTCAGTCTGTGCACAAACAAGGAAAATGTTTATTTTACCTCTGTTTTGTAGCTAACACATCAGTAAGTATTTGCTGAAAAGAGTGGCTATACAGACAGGCGGCATCCTGGAGGTTTATGCCTAAAAGAGACTGATTCTGAACAACATAAATGCTATGGTTAGAGGTGTAAAAATATAAGGAGGGGGAGGGATTTTGATCTCCTTTCAGACTGCTGCACAGGCTTGGGTGAACGGAGCGATGTCAGCTCTGGCAATTTGGGTTGTCCCTGATGGGATCAGAGTCTTGAGTCCGGTCTGACCCTTAATTAGAACCGTGCTGGGAGCTTGCTACATGCCCAAAGGCAGGCTGTGTCTCTGGCTGCTGTGCTGGGAGAGGAGCATCAGCATGTGGAAAGAAACTTTAGTCTTTTGAGGAAGTCACACCTCTGTCTCAGCACCTGGAAGATGTTATTGTCCCAGAACAACTCCCCATCACGTGGCTCTGGCTGCCACCACCACCACCAGCCCACTGCACCTATTTCTGAAAATTCTCTGGTGCAAACGAGCTCTTAGCTTTAGCGACCTGATTTGGAGGATTTAAAGGTCAATATTTCTACCTGTGCTAATGGTCTACTGGGATTATCATCACCTGTTACGAGCTCTGGCAATGCGTGTTGACCTGAAGCTTCGGCCGTACAGCAAGTGACATTTCCAAATTATGAAAGGCTGGGTTGGGCGTACCCCAGCTATGGCAGCTTGTATCTATATTTCCATTAGCAATATGGGCTCTGGGCTGCTATTTCAGGTGACTGGTGCTGAAGCCAATTCTTCACCGGTGTTGCAGAGCAGGGGGACAGCAGTTGCATCAGTCTGTCTGTGCTGTCTCGGTGTTTGTGCCTTGGGCTGTCATAGTAACAAACCCCAGGAGCAGCCTCCCCCTCCGTCACAGCCTCTCGCTAGGGCGTCACGGGACGGTCAGTGATAAACTCATGCTCTGGCCCCAGGGCTGGGCCGCGGACAGATGTGCAGCGCTGCTGCATCTAAAATGCAGGTTCTGCTTTGCACCCATCTGGAGCGTGAAGCTCCTCCTGCCAGCAAAAGCCCAGACGTGTCCCTTCCTCAGCCAGGATGGGGATGGGGAGTGGGTGCTTTCCCCGGCTGTGGCCATGGGACGGGATCCCGCAGTCCCCGCTAAGCCCCTGAAAATCCACACTGGGCACAGGGAAACCTGAGACTCCCACCTGGCCCTGGCCCTGGCCTGGCCACACACTACCAGGATCCCTGCCCGGCCACAGCCTGCCAGCTTTCCTCTTCTGAACTCTTAAAATAATCCCTGTCTCCATGAAGTGCCAAAAGCATTTGCAACAGCCTGGCTCCAGGGACTGATGAAGTGGATGGGAAGGAAGGGGGCAAGGGGACAGCAGGGGTAGAAGAGGGAATCAATGTGCACAGCATGCAGCAGCAGAGGTACAGCTGCCCTGCAGCTCTCCAATTCTCTTTAAAGGAGTAAAATACTGAAGTTCACACCACCTGCGTCCCACAGCCTGGTTCCTACTGCCTCTGTCCCCTTGTGCCAGGATCTGCTGCGCCACTGGGCCATGGAGGAGCGGGTGCAGGAGGAGATGCAGGCAGCCCAGCACACAGGTCAGTCCTCGGGTGTGCAGCTCTAGAGCCAAGACCGTGCCAGGCTCTTCCCAGGCCAGAGGAGGCCACCAGGACCTGTCTCACTGTTCCTCTGGGAGGACAGCTGTCCTCAGCTGCTCTTTCAGTCTAAGAGCATTTAGAGATGTCAGTAATGTTTCTTGGCGACAGTCCCCGCAGGAGGCCACCACCCCGTGCGGGAAGGAGAGGTGTTCAACACGCGATACCAGGCTCTGTGCAAGCTGGGCTGCGGTGCCTTTGCCACCGTCTGGCTGTGCCAGGACATGAGGTGAGGGGCTAGCAGCCTTTCTGGGAGGTGGGAAAGGGTGGCTGATCTCCTGGGCTGGACTGGCCCCTCTCGCAGACGCAGCAAAGCAGAGATGCCTGCCTGGGAGCATATTGGCATCCTCCCGAGCACAGTGCAAACCTGCCAGTGAGACTGGTGGGGTGCAATGAGCACAGCTGGTCCCCAGAAACCAAAGAACATAAATGAGGTGGTATCAGCCCTTGCTCTGCCTTTGCTCTTCTTGTTTAGACCCTGCAGTATCTATGTTCTGCTTCTCTCTCTCTCCAGTTCCTTGCTGGTCCTTGGGGCAGCTGTGCTGCCAGATGCTGGCAGCATCGCCAGGAGGGATGCCCATGGGCGCGGTGTGCTGCAGACCAAGGACAAGGCTGCTTGCAGGAGAGCAGCACCCTCCCTGGGGAGCCCAGGGCTGGGCAACTGGGAGAAGGGAAGGTGCTGCTGGTTAGGGCCACACTGGTGTGCATTGGCTGGCAGCTGTGATTTGTTTCCTAGGAGGAAGAAACCTGTAGCTGTGAAGGTCCTGAAAAGCAGGGAAGGCTTTGCTGAGGCTGCCCAGGATGAGGTCGCTCTCCTCCGCTGTGTATGTATTCTGGGGCTCTGTGCTTTGCTCTCCAGGGATGGCCACTGAGTTCAGGTCTGAGTATCAGCCTCATCATCACTTCTCTTCTCCCTCCAGGTCTCAGTCTGAGGAGCTAGGTGGGGAACAGGAAAAAAAAAAAACCCAAAAGTTAGGGAATTCACCCTGGCTCAGTACTGGCCTCTGAAACAGGCACCTTCTCTTTTCTCCTGTCATACTGGGACATGCTGGCTGTGTCCCGCTTGCCCTGTCAGCCCATTTGTTTCAGCTGAGACCAAAATCCAGTAAATAGGAGGAATCTGCAGAAAGATAAGGTGGATAATCAACAGAAGGTGGTGGTGATGTTCATGAGCAGGAGGTGGGAATGTGTCTACTGTATTTGTACACTCCCAGCTCAGAGGACATTGCTCTATCACAACACTGATACTGAAGTAAAAGGAAATATCTGAAAAAAAACTCCAAAACCAGGAGGTAGCAAAAATACAATAAAAAATAATAAGTCAGAAAAAGTCAGAAAGCTTCCTCCTGCCTTTGCTAATGGATGTGGTAATTAGGTGCCTGTATCTGGGTCTCTGCTAGTTGCCTTTGAAGATGGCTTGACCTGCTAGTTCTAGAAAGCTCGTGGTTACATTTCTTGGAGTTTGCCTAAATACAAAGTTACATCAGCTTTAGATGAGTAAAAGCTATTACATTTTGTATTTCAAATTACTCTGAGGCCTTTCTCCAACAGGTCTGAGAAAGGTTTAGTTCACACCTGTAAATCTGTAGGGCCTATCCAAAGGGACATGAGCCAGACTTGGTGATGCAAGAGGAAGCACCAACTGGCACTAATTTAATGTAATCAGAGGGCTGCTTTTCTACATATCAGCACAATCCTGCATACAGACCAAGCTGAGCCTTACCCTTGATTTATTACTAATTCTCTCTGAAAGACATGCCTTCCCATTCAGCAGAATACAGCTGGTTCCCAGGGCTGTTCCCATCAGCACAGGGTGGTCAGTGCCTGCAGAGCTGCCAGGAAAGGCAGTCTGGTCTCCAGTGCTTCCATGGCTGCTCACCTCTGTCGTGCCAGCACAAACCTCCTGGCGCTGGTGCAGGCGGATCCAGCATCTGCACAACATGCCAAACCAAAATCCCAACAGTTATGGCTGTGAAGAGAAAAAAACCAAAGGATGAATTGCTGTACCAGGTTCAGTGCTCTGCGAGAGCAAACTCCTGATACACCTTGCTGTGCAGGTGTACAGAGCTGGTGCGAGAGCTGGGGGTACTGTAGCACCCATGCTTGGGCAGACCAGGGGCTCACCCAGCCCAGCTCCGTGGGCCAGCAGCAGCCATCCAGACAGGTATAAGGACAAGCTAAGCTCAGGGTGCTGCTCCCACTGAATGCTCCCCTGGCGTACAGCAGTTTCCAGATGGAGATTTCTTGGGCCAAGGGTAATGTCTGTGTGGGCAGTAATTCTCAGTGGATTTACCTCCAGGAGACCTGCCCTGCTTTCCTGTGAGCCCATGTGGGCTTCAGCACCCACAGTCCCCTGTGACAAGAACTGCTACCAATTACCCGTGCGCTGCGTGAAGAACCATCTCCTCTGCTTTGCTTTTGAACCACCAAGTGCTAGGTTTGATGCCCCCTGGTTCTTTTACAAAAGATGTTCATCCCCTCTACCACCACTCTGTATCTTATAGATCTCTGCAGTACTTGCCCATAGCCAAACTTTCTTCAGCCCAAAGAAGCCTACTTCAGTGCGTTCCTTCAGACATGGAAGCTGCTCTCTACCCCAGTAGGACAGGTAGCTGAAGACAACTAAAAGGTCTCTGCCTCTCTGCAACCCCTTGCAAGAAACTCCTAAGGGAAGGTGTGGGTTTTAAAAGGTGATGTTCCAGTCTGCTACTCTCAGCCAGGCAGAGCTCTGAGGATAAGGAGCAGAGGCTGCAGAAGGGCAAAAGAAATGGACAGCCATTGCTGCTAGGAGCTGTGGTCTTGGGGGAATCCCTTTCCAGCACAAGTAGGAGCACTTTCTGGGCCTGCAAGGGATAGAATAAGCAGCGGGAAGTGTGCTAGGCACTATTAGCAGGATCAGTTTGAGTTATTCGGACACTGTGAGGGTAATGGTCCCAGCCGGTCAAGAGCGAGACAACATACAGAAACTCATTCCTTGGTAACAGACTCTGCTTCTGTGTTTGGAGCCTGGTTCTCCTGATGCTGTTTTCATGGGCTTTGTCATGAAGTGCCAAATCCTGGAAGAGAAAGTCTGTAGAATGGGATAAAATGGGTGCAAGATGTCCTTGTGCGTATATGTGGCTCTAATTGCAGCTTTCTTGGAATCCTTCCCCTCAGGTAAGCAGTATGAAGAAGAAGGACCGGGCAGGAGAAAACATTGTCTGTTTGTTAGATGACTTCAGAATGATTGGAGAGAATGGCTTCCATATCCTTCTGCTGAGTGTGCTGCAGCTCTGGCTCAGCAAAGCCTGGGCTTGCCTCGGAGAGTCACAGGATGGTGTAAAACCAAGCACTGTGCTCCCATGAGGATGAGCAGGGTAGTAGCTGCACCAGGGCATATGGAGGTGGCTGGGGGAGGTTGGCTAAGGAGAGATTTGGCTGCTCTGGTGAAGGGCAAGAAGCTGGTGGTAGTATCTTCTCTCTGTTAGTGAACCCCTGACTCTTTCCCACATGCATGCTTGGTATTTGAGGCGCTGGGTCCTTCCCTGCGATGTCTGATGGGTAACTATGCAGCCCAGGGACTGCCTTCACCTTTTGTGAAAAAATCTTTACAGCAGGTGAGTACTTAGCTGGAACTGGGTGAGGGCACCAAGGGACTATTGGCTGGGGGACATGCCATAGCCTTCATCCTGGGGTCATCTGCCATGAACTCCACAACTGCATCTGCAAAGAAAGGGACAATACAGACTGAGTGCCCAAGGCATGCATTTTTTTAAGGAAAACGGTAACTGTTTCTTTTGGGTGTAAGCAGAGAAAACGTTAATTAAAACACAGATTGGGAAGTCATCACATTCCCATTAAAACAGGGGTACTGTGTGTTACTGCCCAAGCCTGCAATCTCATCAGGTTTGGGAAGGAGTCAGGGCCACCACCATGAAGAGTAAGCAGCCTGCAGACCTGCACTGGGGAGTCAGGGCTGGCAGTTGTGTTGCCATCATCTCTGTATTCATTGAACTCTCCAGCAGTTCTGCTGCCATAGTTATGCTTCTTGTGGGCAAACCATGTGTATCTCTGCCCTCCCGCTGCCCTGAGAAGTCACCGCTGGCAGCAATGCCAGACTGCTGGCATTCGCCTCGGCATCCAGCCACGGGTAGCACTGGCAGGTCTGGCAGCTTTCTGCACGGTACCACCAAAGGCTGCTCAAGGTCTCCCTCAGCACTCATATCTTTCCAGAGCTTTCTAAATTGCTGGTTTGGTTGGCTGGTCCTACACCCATGTTGAGGTTTTCCTGTTCAGAGCCAAGTCTTCCTTCATCCTCTGTAAGGATGTGGTGTGCTGATCAAACTGATCGTGAAAACTGAGTTTCTTATGCATTGGCTGGGAATAACTAAGGAACGGGAAACCTGAGTGAGGCCTCAGAATAGTTAAAAATTACATTTTGTCTCTCATGCTGAGATTTATCAGAAGTCTGCACACTTTCTACCCTGATTCCTGTGCCCTTCTAGGGACACTAAGAAAGAAAACCGCTTCATCCTGCTTTCTGGAATAGCCTCTTCTAAAGAAGCTCCACTAACACCTGAATAAGTTACACAAAGATGTAGTGGCATTAATCACTGTGCTCCATTTCATACCCAAGCCTTTTGCTTGATCCATTCCCTTATCTGCTTTAATTGTAAAATCTCAGAATCTTTTTTCCTCCTTCAGATCAGCATTGGGGCAATATATACTTCTGATTCATTCCAGTTCAGCTATTTAAATCTTTCCCCACGTTTCAGAGTTACCATTTAAGGTTGGTAGTTCCCTGGGGCTGGCGTTCATCCCAGAATAGAGTCTGATAATACAGAGAATATTTGCCAGCCCTTTTTATGACTGACCAGAGTGTTTAAAAAACAAATGTAACTCTCCCAGTAGCCTTTTTGCTGTTACTGATTTCTGATAATGACTGTTTCTCCCTGGTAGGTGTTGTTTATCTCTCCTGAGCGACAGGCCAGGCTCTCCCTGCTCCATCATAAGCTGTTCTTTCCCGACATAGCTCTTCTGCACTGCCCTTAAGTCCTCTCTACACACACTCACTCATTGTCTCTCCCTCCTCCTGTCTGGGTTATGCTGCACCTCCTTCTCTTTTCTGGTACGATGGGATGCCCTCCCACTCTATAACTCCCTCCATGTGCCATGTCACTCTATAACCAACCCCCAACTTCCATTCAAATGATAATCAGCAGGAAGGCATGGTGGTCCGAGGACATTACAGCCATATGAACAGGAGTGTTTTTTTCAGGAGACAGTCCAGCTTTGTGATTGTAACGCCTCGTCGTAGCACTATCCTCTTTCCATTTCCCGGGGCTTGCCCGTCCTTGCTGATATCTGTGGCTTTTCACGCCGCCTTCTGCTGCGTGTCACCCCCACCTCTCCCACACAGCCCCCTCCCCGCTGGGCTCCCCAGGCCCCCTCTCGCTCGGCATGCTGGGCACATGGGGCTCTGGCACCCACTCCTCCTGCCGTGTTGTGCGATGAAACCCCTTGTGCCTGCTCCCACAGGGCCACCCCAGCCAACGTCACCGCTCTGCTGGCTGCACCTCCAGCTTAGTACAGGGTACTCGCTATACAGAAACCATTTATTGCAGATAGTTATCATCAGTGCCCCCTTTCTTCAATACCAGAACATCCACAACTTGCATACCTGCGGTGCCTGACTGCTTGGACAGCACCGGCAGCTGCTGGGGCAGGGGAGGCAGTGGGGACCCTCACATTGCTGATGTGACTTGCTGCCTGCTCGCCCAGGTGCTGGCAGGGCTGCACTTTCTGCACAAGCGCTGCCGCATCATCCACACGGACATCAAACCAGAGAACATCTTGCTGTATGGACATGACAAAAGCCTCCAAAGGCTTCTGTTTGATACGCTCGACTGTGGCCAGAGAACAGATTTGAAGCTAAAAGGACCAGGTGAGCACTCCAGGGTTTTTTAAACAAGAAAAGGGACTTATATGTTTATTGCCAGGAGGGAAACAGAGAGGCAGCAGGTAAAGATACCTTAGGAAAGGCTCCCATCTCCTGCAATGGCCACTACAAAACAGTACAGCCAGCTTATGCTGCTGAGAGGCATCTCCTATCTCTGCTTAATACAAAAATCAGGCTGAGCAGTTACAAGCTACTCAAGGCACCTACAAAAATGCAGTCTTGCAGGTAGGCTTGTGTGGAGGACAACTACAGATCACAGGCATCTGTTAACAGCCCCACCATGACCTTGGAGCTCGTTCTTACGGCTTTAGGGACAGGATAACTCTTTTGTGTCTGATGTTTTCAGCCACTGAAAGGTTTACATACAAAATGGCTTGATCAGAAAGCTGTATGATGCTTCTGCTCTTTATTTCCTGCATTTCTGAGCTTTGTGGTAGACTTGTATGTACTACTAATCTTCAAGGCCTTTTGAGACATAATTTATTTGCAGAGAATGGTGTGAGTATCGAATAAAACATAGGGCTGGAGAGTTTCTCAAGAGATCAGCTCATCTCCCAGCAATGAGACCCTTTATATTATCCTTGCACAATGTTCTCCCACGAGCATTTCTCCCATGACGGTGCTGTTTTGTCTCTCAAACTCTGGGGCAATTAGGGAATGCTGCATTAGTGACTGAGTCTTGCTTGGAGCAGAAAGGCACAATATTAGGCATAGACTGACAGCTCACTGTAAGGCAGTAAACAAAAAATTACCCTTTTCTGGGGTCATATGAAAATGTGACCTTTACAGTGCTTGCCAAGTAGGCTGTGTCCAAGGTCTGTGACAGCCAGGATTGCTGAAGGCTAAGGAGGCATTACAGATGTTTTGTGTCTGAGTAGTGCTGGTAGGATGTGCTCTCCTCTGGGCCCACAGGAATTTAACCTCAGTGCTAGAGGAACCCTGGAGCAGGACAGGAGCACATGGTCATACCGCTCCACTCCAAGCTACTGTCTTCCCAAATGTCCTCTTAGATTTTGCCTGGATACCAGCTTTTCCTTTCTGTTTCCTCAAAAAAGAGAGGTGGCATTTTATTGATGATAAAAAGCATTTTAGGACTTTTTAGGCTGAAAAACTTTACAGGAAGGCATATATGCCTTTCCTGTGGTAAGTGATGCATACCTGTCAGTTTGGAAAGACCTGATTTCTCTCTGTCCTTTCCATCTAGGAGGTGATCTTGGCAATGGATTGGAAGAATCTGATTTAATGAGTATAGAAGTGAAAATTGCAGATCTGGGCAGCGCGTGCTGGACAGTGAGTCTGCTCCAAGTCTCAGTCCCACGACGATGTGGGATGCTGCGTGCTTCTTTCCATCCCACCCTGCATGTCTGTCCTTTTACAGCTGAATAACTATTTCAGCATGCTGAAGAGATGCAGACTTCAGGGGGTGTTATATTCAGCACTCCCAGCTCAGAGCTGGGCGCTGTACTCCTGCAGACTCTTCCAACTTTGGATGTTTCTTCAGCTTGCAGTTAGTCCCTACAGTTAGAAATTCCGAACAATGTTTGGAGATAAATTCGCCCTGGTGTCAGCAAGGCCGAGAAGGTGCCTGCTGTGACCCATGCAGAGTTTAGTACATGTATTCAGTTCTGCCCCCCAGTGTCCTCCTCACTGCAGGAAGCTGGTGACCACAAGTGTTGCTGTTACTCATTTATGGACGATAACCAAAGGGAGTTTGTTTCTGTTTCAGTACAAGCCTTTTTCCAAGGAGATACAGACTCAGCCATACCGCGCCCTGGAAGTGCTTCTTGGATTAGACTATGGCACTCCTGCGGATATCTGGAGCACGGGCTGCCTGGTAGGACTGGGGACAACACTGTGCGTGCATGGGAGGTGACTGACACAGGCCAGGGGCAGCATGTTCTCGGCACACACCTATACATGCTGCATGTAAAGCAAAACTTCTTTGCCAAGAAGGAAATCGGGGCTGTCTGCACTCATTCACTTTGGATTGAAAGTACGCTGCTGATAAAATTCAGTCTTAGTTAAAGCTGTAAGGCAATTCATAGTCCATGTATGTTAACTCATAGGCTTGACTGAATTGAGCACATACACTGCTTTTCATCCTGATAGAGCTAAAGGTGCTGTTTCACCATGGTGTGGATCAAAGCAGTGTGAATATTTCCATATTTAGCAACAGTTTTGTGTGATAGCAAGGGAAATTGGTACTACCAGAGTTAATGGGGAAGAAAAACTCCAACTCAGTGAATTAACAATGCTACTCCATTTCTAGGCATTTGAAATGGCAACTGGGGAGTGTCTATTTGATCCTCAGCCTGGGAAATATTTCTCCAGAGATGATGGTAGGACTCCATCAGCTTTATTCATTTCACTGACAGAAGTGTCACAACCTTTGTATCTAGATGTGTTTTCCCTCCCTCTGCCTAGATCATGTTGCTCGTATTATTGAGCTCCTGGGAAGAATTCCTCCTCAAATTGCTTTCTCCTGGAACAAGTCAACAAAATTTTTCAGCAGGCCAGGTAAGAATTGGAGTAAGGAAGTTTACTCTAAAAATCACTGTGGATCTCTGACACTGTCCTACTCAGCTCACACTGACACCCACCCCACCCCCCCACAATGTTATGTTACACAACGCAGGCTACAAGCAGGGACAGAAGACAAGTGAAGATTTCATAAAGAGCAGTAACACTCCCTGCCCTGCCTACCTTTGCAATCCAGGAGTGTTCCAGGGATGAATGCAAATTCCTGAAAAACGGTCATAGCAAACACCTACCAGGGAAAACTTTTCCATTCTTTCTCCTTTGGAGTTGGAGAGAATGGAAATACGGACAGGAAACAGCTACATGCCAGGAAGGCTGAAGAGTGCGTAACTGGCTGGATTTCACCCGTTCACTGGCAAAGAACAATGATGATCAGGAATGGGACACTCATATCCTTCCAACATGGCTGCTATATTTAGTCTTCTGACCCAACTGTAATGTCTCTTCTGTTTTATTCTCCTCCATTCCTTTCCCTTTGACTCATTAGGCTTGAAATCCTTGTCTTTGACTTCAAGGCATCACCTGACTCCAGCCTTCTGCACTTTAGCCTATCATTCTCTTTCTCTGCCTTCACACTCACCAGCCACACAGCCTTAGCCTACCCACAATTCATTCAACGTTGAGCGTTAGTCCCACGTTGTAGTTCAACAAGCACCTCCCTGCACATTCACATCCTTTGCTCACACTTACTCCTTCTATGGTGCTTAAAAGAAACAAGTCAGAACTAGTTCTTGTTCTATATTCATCCTCCGTGTGAAACAAACTCGCCTGACCACACACGCCTAACCTGAATCACTACATTTACACCATGTACTGCTGAGGACGAGGATAGCTTCTTGGGCAGTAGCTGCACTCTTCTAGGCCCCACGGAGCTAGTAGACACAAAACAAATCGAACATTAGCGTCTTGCCAGCTCCGGCACTGAAACGGCCCAATGCATTCTGGGTTGCATGTGGACAGGCAGGGACCACAAGCAGCAACGGCGTTAGCATGGCTATTTCTGGGGGCACTTCATTTGCTCTCGGCACGTTCCCATCTAAGAAGCACTGAGCAAAGGGAAGACTCCAACCAGCAGCTTGGAGAGAGTGAGTCTGAGACCCGAGAGCCAAACCTGCACTGGGCAGTGGAGGCGACGTTTACAGAGAGAAAGGAAGGGATCCTTCAGGACGCTTTGGATGACTTGTATGAGGCGGGGAGCGGCCGCCTCTCAGTCTTGCAAGTGTAATTAAGGTACTGTGCTCACGCTGTCTTTGCTAGGTGCTCTTCTGCGGATCTCCAGACTTTGCCCCCGCAGCCTCCACAGCATCCTGGCGGACAGACACAGCTGGACAAAACACGAGATAACTCCCTTCACCAGCTTCCTCCTGCCCGCGCTGCAGTACGCGCCCGACCGCCGCGCCACAGCCGCCCAGTGCCTGCAACACGCGTGGCTGAGCGCCCCGTGACCGACCCCTCGCCTCCGGCCCTGCGGCAGCCCGGCAGCCCCCGGCAGACAGCCGCGCCACCTGCGCCGGA
>VYZV01032826.1:935-11472 GCA_013401275.1 Pandion haliaetus
CTGAAAAAACTGTCACCCCCCCCTCCCCTTTTGCTTCCACATTTCTCTCTCTTGGAGTCATAATTCGATCATTCACCAAATTCTTCACAGCAGCCCTAACTCCCCTTTTCTTCCCACAGCTCTGTCCTATGGCTCTGATCACAAAGTTGCTCCTCATTTGTTCTTTTTCTCAAACTTCTTTGCTTGGCACCAGGGCCTCATTCTTTTTCATCTTCTGATCTACCTGGGACATAAGCTTTTCTCTTCCCTTATTCATCTGTTTAACCTCTCATTCCCCTTACAAGAGGCTCTTGTCCCTTGTGATACAATCATGTTTCATTGAAAAGAAAAAGTGCTGTTAAGCTCTCTATCATCCTCTCTCCTTTCTCCATCTCTATCCCCAAGACCATTGGCTGTACAGATTGCTGTCTGTCCTCTGGTTCAGTTCTAGACCTTCTCCAAAATAGCATCTCAGCCTTCTTTTCCTCTGAAATCATTCTTAGCATAAAACCCTCCTAGCCCAATGCTCAGAGTCTATATTTCACCCTCATTTTTCTTGGCCTGTGTGTCATCCACTTTTATTTACCCTGATGGTCTTTGTCTTGAAAATTTATTCTTCCCTAGCTTCCATGCTAGGTAATCCCTGGCTCCACTCAATATTTCAAGTAGCTCCTTTAACTTGCCTTTTGGAAGAATCAACATTTTCCTCCTTGAGCTTTCTTCAGTGATTCCATGGCATTCTGCTTTTGGCCTTGATTTCTTCTCCTACTTCTTTGTGTCTGTGTAGAGGACAGTTGATCCACAATGCAAATCCAATTACTGTTTGGTAGCCAATTACTTCTCTGTTCTACGTATATCTCCTCTGTGTCTCATGAAAATTTATAGTAATTTTATGATATACTAATTGAGGAAATCTGCCTTTAGTTCAAGCTCAACCTTACCAAACTTTTACCCCCAAGCCATTCCTAGTGCCACTCTCTATAGGCAAAACCATCTTTCTGTCTGTCAGTCAGAGAAGTTCTTGTTGTTACCTTTGACCTTCTCTGTTGGAAGTCACAACCCATCAATGTCTAAATTTTGCACATTCTTTCTGTAGCATGTCTGTGAAATACAGAATATACTACCATTCCAACCAGCTAAAGTGATTTCTAAGCTTCTGCCATTTATTATTGCAATGTCATTCTCAGAATGGTGCTATGAATTTCATTTTCAGAATCATGATACCAGGTACAGGTTTTCTGCTTTTTTCTAGTGATAATGTTTGTACTTGTAGGGTATTCTCATAAACAGTTACAAAACTATTTCATTAGCCTCCTTGAAATCTTTTTTTACATTTCTATTTTGCTATATTGCCTCCCACAAAACTGGACAGTAGTTGAATTCCTATACTGCTAAGATTGCTTCTAATTTTCTAGCCTGTACAGCTTCTGCCTGTAGTTCCCCAAGTCCCCACAGAGTATATAGACAGGAGCCATCTTTTTATTCCTTCTTTGCAGTGTCTTATGCAATGGGGTTTTGGTTCGTGACAGTACCTCCAGTGCATTGTACTAATATAAACGTGTTTGTTATTATTAAGGGTAATAGTAAGATGTAAGGAGTTAAAATGTTAATTTGGGAGATAAGTTGTTCCTCTCCCCGTCATGTTGCATGAGAGGTACACACCCCCAATACTGGTGACAGTAGCTGCATGTGAGACATGGGGTCACACGATCTGGTACACTGGGTGGGACCAAGGCTAGAATCACGTCTTCTGATCTGAGGCAAAAGGTGATGTCTTCCCAGGACTTGAAGGAGGGAGATGAAGGGATTGAGTCCTCTAGCCCCGATGAAAGACATGGAGTTCTTTGTCTTTTATGCACATTTTAATGACTAGAATTTATTTGGGACATGGTGACATGGACCTGTATTCTGGAAGTCTTCTTTGTCAACTGAGACATAAGTATGCTACTGGTAGGATTCAGTCCTTCCCCAAACAGGCTTTGGAAGTGTGATCCACCCTCTGTCCATCCATCTCAGGAACACAGATATCACTCAGTATCACTTCCGCAGTGTCTATGATCTCATTAAGCCCATGAGCATACGTATCTTGTTGACATCTGATGAAACATGATGATTATCAACAAAATGTAGGGCCTGTTATACACTGTATCACTTCCAACACAATGAGGTTATTAAGGCTTAATTACAAAAGAAACAGTATACATGTTTTGCAAGCTTGTAGAATGTCACTTGCAGAAGTTAAGCAAGATATAAGAGTTTCCTAAGTTTCTATTATAGTTTTATTTCCAGCAGTATTCTTTGACAAACTAAATAAATTACTGCATGTATTGGACCTCTGAGGCTTGGGGCAAAGAATGGAAAAATTATTTACAAAAGCTTGAAAATATTTAATCACTAGAGGCAGGGGGCAACTGTGTTTTAATTAGCAGTTCCTCAGGCCATTGGCTGGCTGGAGGCTTTCTCAAACAACCACACAAACGCACTGAATAGCTGTTTGCCAGCCTTAGGGTCAGGTCTGAGATGAAACAGATAAGATAATTGGCTCTAATGAAATCCAGAAGGCCTTGGCTTTCTTGTTTGAGCTTGGATTTGAAAAGTGCGTGTGGAAGTGAGGCTTAATTCAAACCAGTCCTGAACTAGGCCCGTTTTTCAGTGACTTTGATATTGTTTGAAGTTCTGAAAGTGTTCGCCACACCACTAGCCTGCTGGGCTGGGCCTCCCCGGTCACCTTAATTACTGAGCTTTATTGCTGACTTTACTACACAGGAAAGGAGCCATTATATGTTCCATCAACATCAGCTCTCCTCAGATTGGAGGAAAGGGCAGGGTGAAAGGCCACTGTAGGAAGGCAAAAACTTCACTTTGAGGTAGTCAGATCATTTACCCGTGTTAAATTTCACTATGCTATGTGTGTACATTCCTCACAACACAGAAGCCAAATTTCCATATTTTTTTTTAGCAAGTGATTACTTTTCAAAACATTTTGTTTGTGTCTGATTAGCAGAAGGGGACATTTATTCTTAGAGGTGGAAAGAAGGCAAATTGTAACAAACGCCTAATTAATCATCACAGGGGAAAGAAATCTAGTTAAAATCTGTAATAAAGAGAAATTGTTCTTAATGCTTCTTTGAAGTGGGAGTAAGTGAGGAAACCCCTATGGTGTGTTTGCAGACCTGACACCCTACAGAACTGACTCCTTACAGCCAGCCTGATATCTTGAGGGTAACTTGTAATGTGCTTTCCAAAAACAGAAAGGCTCCTGTGAAATACTGTAAGGGCAAGCAACTGAGGTATTTTAGCAATGTTAGTTGTGAGTTATTCTCTTCATGATAATTACTTTCAGAGTTTGGTCCGAATCTATTTAGCTGCTCCAGCTGGTGGTGCTGCTGGAAAAAAAGAAGCTGAACTTGTGTGCATGAATGTGTTTTCAGATCTAGACACTCTATATCAGGAGAGACGCCTGTCAGGCTTCAGGATCCAGTGTCTGGGGCCACCGAGGTCCCTGTGAAGACTGCTGTTGGGAAACCTGGGACAGATCCTGCAAATGCTTACACATGTGGCAGAATATATTTACATGCTAACTCATTATTAAGTCAATCAGGCTACTAGCCTGAGTAAAGTTACACATGTGCCTTTATGTTTGCAGGATTGGGCCTCCCGAGACTAATGAAAGTGCATAATATTGGCCGATTTGGGCCAGATCCCATATTACCAACACTAGCACATAATAAAAGATATATTGATGAATATTACTTTCTAGTGGGACCAAAACTGTGAAGTTCAGATCAAGATACACAAACATTTTTTCCATGAGCTTGGGAGGCAAATTAGAAAGGACTGAAAAATCAGTTCTGTTGCTGTCTACTCTGTGAGCTTTTTACTTTGTTTTTTATTTCCTTTGTGTTTTTTTTTTCATGTAGCTAATATTTCTGTTTTTCTTAAAAACTTGAAAATGTCTTGAATTCCTTCATAAAAATTAGAATCGTCACAAAGATACATTCTGCAGAGTATTCAGCCCTTTCCTTAAGGCAACACTGTTTCACAAAGAAGGCTTCTGTAATTCAAGATAGTTCTACCTTATGTTATTTTATAAATAATAAATATGCTATAATGCAAATTTTATGTATGTATAGCTGAAGATTTTTTACCACAAAGGACCCCTATTTAAGAAGCCTGAAGGCTTCTTGTTTTTCTTCCCTTTCATATGGCCTGTCATTTTAACATGTTTTATATTAGTAGAATAGCAAATCGGTTATATGCTTTAAAGAGAAGCAGCAGGTTTCAATATTTTTATCAACATTTTGTGAAATTTTAACCTGTTAAACTCATAGCTAGCATCACAGGGAGCTGATTATATCTTGATGCGTATTTTATTAGCACTAATGAATCTCTCTCTAAGCTGAGAAAATATCTTTTGAAATCATCATAATTCATTACAATTATCAGAAAACAATAATATCCCTTCAATAGAAAAGGTTGTTTTGTGAGAAAATAGCGGTGTAGGTGTCATAGTGTGAGAATGTGAGAGTTCCTAAAAGCAGTATTTCCAGATGGGCAGATGTTCTGCTCTTTATTAAGTAGAAGATTTTGTTTGCTCTCATTTTTACAACTAAATAATAGGACACAAACTCCTTTTTGATATCATGCTTCCTAAGAGGTTGTTTGGGCTATTAATATTGTAAATCATAATCCTTGTCTGACTGTACTTTCGGCTACATTCACATTTTGTAAAGGCTAATGTGATTTAGAGGAGCATATATGATGATATAATAATATTGTAGTATACTGGAAAAGGTTTATTGACTAGGAGAAGTGAGATTATATAATCTATTAGTGTTTTAATTCATACCTTGCACATATGCCTAATGATCTTTTCAATAGAAGGAGTAGGACTATAAAATCTACTGGTGATTTAATTTGACCTTTGCACATCTGTCCACAAACTTTATAAAGTTAAGCTTAGGTGGGTGGTGTAAGTCAAGCAGGGGATAGTGACTGAGGGAGCATTTTATTGCAGAAAAAAATTCCCTGGATGCTTAAATCACTTATTTCCAAGGTTTCCAACAATGTTTTTAAGGTAGTACAATACTTATTACTAAAAAGCGTCTCTTTTTACGTGGGGAGCTGAGGGCTACACAGTTTCATAATTTCCACCTTACTTACAATTGCTTGTAAATCTGCAGTTTAATAAAAGGAAGTCCAACAAAAATTTTCATGAAGTAGCCATTATCTGATGTAATGGTGTTGTGTCGTGTATTTTCAAACCACTATAGAGACCACACAGCAAATCACTGTCTGAGCCAAGAATAAATGTTGGGCTTCATTACTTTCACTAATTCTGTGAATTTCCCGCATCTTTGAAATGACAGATCTAAAAAAAATGACTGTTAGATGTCATCTTTTTATGTATCTGTCTGCTATCCTGTTAAAATTTTCAGGTAGAACATCCATCTGCTCTCCTGTTAAAATTTGAAGGTAGATTTTGATTATTTTCATTAGTCTTCTTTGTATCGGTTTAGAATGTGTAAAGAAGAGGTAAATCAAACCACTTGGGTTCAGTAAGTCACTTTTAGATGCAATGACCATGACATATGTTTTGGCAGCACTGTATTCTGTTGTTCATTACGTGGTTTTTTACACTCTTTGGTAACAAGAGGGTAACTGGAAGATAAATGCCATAAAGAACATTTAATTGGATGCTGGATGCTTTACCTGTTCATGTAATTATAGATTGCTTTCAGGCATCCTTTACCCTGGTAAAGAACAGAGAAGGAGTTAATAAGGACATTACCTACCTAAGGTATATACACGTGGGTTTTGACTGTGACTTTTCATTGCTGTACTCAGTAACAACAGTGGGAATAATTCACTGCAGACAACTTTCACAGAAGATGCCATAGGTATGTAATTCTTTTGACTGAGGAATTCAACTGGGATGCATTTCTTATATCATGGCGTATGCTATATTCTCATAGATTACTTTTGTGTGATGTGGGAGATCAAAGGATTGTAGTCTTATTTCCAGGACTACAATAAACATGAAAAGAATAACAGGGAATAATGGTGAATATCGCATAAAACAAATGGAAGCTAATACAATTTGGAGAAAAGAACAATTAGAGGAAAAATGAGGACAGCATGCTTCTTTATTGTTCTTGGTTGTAGTGTGAAGTCTTGCACCTGCTTGTTAACAAGGTCAGATTTAGGATTAAGAAAAAACAGGGAGTTCTTTTAGTTGCGTATTTTCTCCTAATAGCTCTGTTTCCTTAATTTAATTCATATGTACAGTATTCCAAAATAACTACAGTGATTGATAGTGCTGTAATAAAACACAGGAAAATACACACAAATGCAATGTTTCTCTAAAAATTTAAAAGACTTCCCATTGCATTGTATTTGTTATTGTGCTTAAAACATTTTTAGCAGAAGTTAAATTCTATTCTAACAGTAACATGAAGCAATACTTTGAATTTGCAGTCAATCCAATCTTAGATGTCTTAAAAGAAGGACTAATAACTCACACATTTTAAGTTAAAAAACAAGTAATTTTTTATTTAATGGAAGCTATTGTGTAACTGTAGTTCCATACTATTTGTGGCATATTAGGTTGTGTAAGGATTGTGGAATTAACAAAGTGCCAAGTCCTGTATTGCCCACGCTGCTTATAAATACTATTATTCTTAGTAAAATCTAGTTATTTATTGTTGTAAGTTAATATAACAGTATTAGCTGCCCAGATCAGACTATGATTTTTGCACTGAAAAAGCAGCAATATACAAGCTGTTTGTTGAGAGGGAACAGAAGGTTCAGCCTGCTGTGTAGAAACAATTTATATTAGTACCCTAAAGGAAAATGTGGAAAGCAGCCATACATTTTCAGATCTTAGTTGAAAAATTTGATTATACAGATGTGATTCACTTCCTTGTGTCCTTCCCACTTTGAACATGAAGAAAGATGACTACAGTTAAAAAAAGAAGCTTGAGTTCCTCTGCTGTCTACCCAGGAGACCGTCTCTGCCCCAGTACCTTAAGACTGGATGGAGAATAGCATTAATGGAAGGCTTTCTAGAATGGTTTCTCTGCTAGCGCTTTTAGTCTCATTGACTCAATAATATTGAAGAAGCTGTGACTTTTGGCTTCTTATTTCACACTAAGTTGTGGTTAAAAACTAGCATATAAACAGAGATTAATTCAGGGTCAAATTCAGAAATCCAGGCATGTCCCTACAAAGTAGGCATCTGCATGTGAGCAAGGTGTCTGCTTTCCCATTGTGGAGCTCTGGGTGATAGAGTCAGACGAATCGAGAGAGCTGTGTGACTCACCCTTAAGCAGGGTTATACATTGGTTGTTTGAATAACTTTCTAGATTTCACTGCCTGTACCAACTGTGACCTTGATTCAGTTCTCAAAAACATACAAGTCCAGTGCCACATGCGATGCACTGGAGGAGCTGAGGCTTACTACTGGGGCTGACAGCTATAGCACAGGACCTCTGGGAGATTGTGCCATTCTGGGGAGTCAACAGGTGGCCAGGACGGGTCCCCCTGCATCCCAAAAGCTGCTGGATATCTTCACATAGGTAACGGAACTGAATCCTCTGTCTCCAAGAAATATAATGAGAGTTTAGACCCTCAGCTCACATACAGACTCCTACAGTATACAGTTAGGTGTCTGCTTCTGGATTTGGATGCCATTCCTGGTTAAATTCATCTCTATTCTAGGTAAAGCTTATTTACATATTTCTGGGAAAATTCAGTTAACCATGATTTCATCCATATATGGTTAGGGATATTGTTCTAAGCCAGTGTCTCAGAGTATGCCTATACTCCTTTACCTGCAAAGAAAGTGTAGGCATGTTCAATCCATCTTTAAGCTACCTGTGAAATGTCTGAAGAATTCTCATGAACCACCCATGCTAATTGATTTTGTCTTTACTGCACAGTGTCAAAAAATAAACACACATACTGTAAGTAGTTTACTTCTGTCTCCAAACTAATCTTTCAGGCTGGAAGAAGCTTTAAAGGGGCTAATACACTGCACTGAGATAAATTACCTTTTCTTAGCAACATGAAATAGCCTGTACAAAACCAAGTCCCTCTGGCAAAAGTTTTTCAGTATCCATGCTGACTCATTTTAAAGCTGCAGTGTGCATTGTAGCCATATCCCTAGGCAAGGTACCCACTTCAGTTTATTGATGAAGTAAGTGGGAGGTTTGCCACTTCGGCTGTACACTTTTTGTTATACCCTTGTACTGCTCTTCCATAGCCCATATTGTTGGCTGCACATAGACCAAAATATATGAGAACAATAACCTGGGATGAGGTTGTACTTTAGTCAGGTTGTACTGTATACTCCTGAAGGGACTACCTCTCAACAGTGAACCTTTCCAGAAGTTTAGAGCTGATAATATTTATGAGAGTTCAGAGCAGTTGAAGTATTGGCTAGAGATCTTTTAAATGGCTAAATTTCAACACACTCCCTAAGGAGCTGAGATGGAGATCATTTCAGACCTGTCAGAGGAAGATCTTGCCTTAATTGTACTTCATTGTACTATAAAAAATGAGACCTCTCCACTATATTTAAGAGCCTGTGGTATTGTGATCTGTGTGAAATCTTAGGGGAACTCACCTGGGATCTTACAGTGTGTATGAAATAAGCTTGTGTCACTAACAAAGGTAGAAATCGTCACATAAATATGATGGTTTCTGTAACTGATCTTTTCTAAAAGTATCTCCAACTTGACAGGGAGCATCTTTTCAGTGTGATTTATTCTGTAATACAGTACACTCCAGTGGCTGCCTTCCAAAAATGCTGTCTTGAATAGCTGCTTATAAATAGAGCAGCTCCAAATCACTCAGGTTCATGACTCCAGCATTTCATTGAAAGTTAAATACTGCTTTGGCTGTGGCACAGATGCCACCTTCAGAATAGAGCCTCTCTGAAAGCGTGAAGAACTGGTTACCTCTTTCAATAGCAACCCTTACTCTGGCAGGGCTCCACGTTAGCACCTCAGCTTTAAAAATTTTCGTAGTCTTTAAGAAACAGTATGATATGTCATGGAGTGTGGAATAACATGGAATAACACTGCTACTTTCATTTGATAAAATCCAAATCAGCCAACTTCTGTCACTTGCCTTTTTGCCATTCGGTGGAGAACAGTGCTGTCAACAGGGGGACAATCCTTTCTCCACTCTGTTTCAAACCCTTCACAGTTTTCACAGTCATAGAAGAGAGATAGGGAATCTGTAATTAAGGCAACACACAAGCTACCTCTCTAAACGTCATTTGTAACCTCTGGAAAGTTGTAGAAGTCTCTGGAGTTTCCAGAAGTTTTCTCCACAGCAGGGCTCTAATTTGTAGTGATTTTCCTCCTCCACTGACACGGGGAAGAGCAAGAACCTTACTATTTGTCCCTCCTTCAGGGAGTGGTTGAAAATATTCCCCTGGAGCACATTAGGAGAAGGGCAGAGTCTGAGGAATGAAAACTTTGATCCATACAGATCTCTGCTGGCACAAGGGCAGAGGTGGTAAGTCCCAGAAGATAAATAGGGCTTTCCTACTTCGGGGTGTTTACTTGGAGGAGGTGCCTTTTACTGTGAATGGGAGCTGTCCCAAGGAAAAGGGACACGTAGCATAGCTGGACTTCACTGCAGCTAGTAGTAGCTCAGTTAAGTGTCCAGCCAGTGTTCCCAAGTCTGAGACATAGAAATGTGTAGGTAATTCTGTGAATTACGCACCAATCCAGCCTTTAAATGATGGACCTGATGCTGGGGTGATGACCTTGTTTAAGTTCCTTTGGCACTGCATCTCCAGACTTCTGTCACAGGGGACTGCACTGGAGAGATAACAAGGTAAAGTGCACAAACATGAGAAACCAGTGAAGGTCCTGGGAGTGAGACCATATGCACACTTCTGGAAGGTCAGTACTTTACTGTATAGTTTGGAACATTTGTGAAGAGTTGTTCTTTATTAAGAAAGAAAAAAAATAGTTTTGAGCTGGAAGTTTCTGACTGAATTCAATTTAAGGATTAAAGATTACCCCCATCATCAATGGCTAGATTACAGCTTTAAAACAGAGAGTTGTGACATCCATGGTGTCACAAAGGTAGCTGTAGAGCATTAAGCCTGCCATGTTAAGCCATTTTCAGTGATAGAATAATGTATATATTTGGGTACTGACTCTAAAAATTTTTAAATGCGTGTCTATCTATCTTTTTTTTTTAAATGTGAGATACTCACATTTTTGCTTGTATCACAGACAGCATCGTTATGAAATTAATTGTATTAATGTTAAAATGAACATGTTCCTGAATGTTCTTCAACGGATACAATAACGTTCAACAATAAAATATTTACAGCTTCCCTTCAGAGATTAGTACAGTACATACCATGATACCGTGCTAACCTGTGTGCAGGTAGGACACTAGGGAGTTACACTTTTCTATGAAAAGTACAAATGAGTTCTGTAGAAATTAATGCTTCCAGGAATAAGAACACAATGTACCTTAGACAACATTCAGAAAAGTAACATGCTTAGGTCAGTAAGACATCCAGGACTGT
>VYZV01032854.1:12022-23672 GCA_013401275.1 Pandion haliaetus
TATCTAACAAGTATCTATTTGGCACATGGTCACATAACGAATGTTCTTTTATTTAACATGGAAGTGTGGGTGGTTAGTTATACTTGCATCTAATTATACTCATTTTCTTCTACCTCAACAGCTTAGCTTTTGCCTCTCGCTTTGCTGCTGTTAGTTGTCTCCTTGCCTCTGCTAGGCCTCTTGGTTCTGGCTGCATTGGGGAGAATAAATACACAGAGATAAGAGGGGGAAATGTGAGTGAAGTTCTTCCCCCTATATGTTTAAGAGAGAATAAAACCCACAAACCTTCCAGGGAAAATAATGCTGTTAACAAAGTAGAAGTTAAGAAAGTGAAATGCTTTCCTTGTATATATCTTGAAATATTTTAGTGCTACATGGAATATATTTAATTTTTAAACTAGCCATAGAGATATATGCTTAAGTAATTTTGCCTTCCCTCACAGAACGTGAAGTTTGGTTCCTTGAACAAAATGATTATGACTCAAGTTCTCTTTAACTGTAACTTTGTGTATCTTGTATTATTGCTTTTCCAAGTGGCTATGCCATTCAGAATGCCAGGGTTTTGAAAGGAAAAGATGTTGACATGATGGCTTGGGCTTGCTTCCACCACAGCACACATTTCAGACTCTGCAGATCTTGCTCTTCCCATTCATCTGAAACCATTTGTCTCTTAGGACTACTTTGAACTCTGGTGATCAGTTTGAGCATTTCTCTTGGAGTAAGACCTGACACAAATCAAGTAGGGAAAAAATTGCTTGTTCAGGGTTAAGCGTTACCACTGAAGTTGCAGGTAGCTGATTGAAGCTATTTTATGGTTCATGGTAGGTATTCCAGGAATGAGTGGTTCTGCTCTCTGACAGAACTGTACACTGAATAGAATTAAAGATGAGCTGGTTTTTCCATGAGACTATACAGTCTTTGCAACATGATTATTAGAAGTGAGCTGCAAAACATTTTCCAACAGAGAAAATTATTGTACAGTAAGGGAAAGATTGCCTTGAGGTAGAAAGTCTGCAAGTTAAGCAAAGCAGATTGCTGGGCAGCTGCAGTCTTCCTGTGTGATTCTGGGCAAGCCTTGAAGTTGTTCATTACTTACTCAGCATTTCATGAGTCGTGGGACTGAATTCATTCATACATGTAAAGCAGCCTGACACTATTGCAACAAAGCTGTGCTGTGCCATTTTGCCAATGTGCGAAGTGTTATTACTTCCTAAATAATGAATAGGCTCTTTTTTGTAGACAAAACAGTAGAGTAATATTCTCACTTACATACTCAGGCCATGCTCCATTCTAGGTGTTTGTGATTATATAATACTTGCAGGATCTAGCCCAGCTACAAATATTTTGAGATTTTCTTTTATTTTAAAGAAAACATATGTTTACCACTCAAGTTCTATGCTGGAGTGTCAAAGTGGTTTTGAAATTATTGTCCCTGGTATTCAACGATGTCAGAAGTTTATTAATAAACTAGGAAACTTTATAGTAGGTACTTTGCATGATTATAACTCCTGGGAAATTTGCATTCACAATGACTACTGTTAGTATTTTTCATGAAAATACACTTTGCACACATCCTGAACTCTCAGCTTGAAATTCAGGCATTACTAAAATCAGTGTGTTACCATTGTCTTCACTGAGAGTAATATTTCGCCCTTTCCAAGAAAGTATATGGTATAATTTAGAGCAAGGGAGAATCCCCTTTTTGAAGTGCTAAATGAGTTGACATTCTTCATCATTTTGTTGCTGTTGTTACTGCTTCACTTTTTGTTGTTACTGGCTTGTTTGTCATTAAGTTACTTTCCTTTTGCCAGCTGGAGTTTTATGGATATACTCCATAGTCATTCTCATTTTTGTCCTAATGAGATTTTTCTGCTAAGAAAATTTCCGTGCTACATGTCTTGCCAGTATCTTTTGTGTTTGTCATTCTTAAATATTAGGAAGTACCAAACTGGAGGTGACAGCTGTTACTCTACTTTTGTCATCCAAAATCAAAGGCTGTGGTGGTATAAGAGGTCATCTATTGTACCTGTTATTCTTGAAGCTAACAAATGTAGGTGGTTGTAACAGGTTTTTCAGTAGAAGAAACCTTAATTTTAGTAATCTGGACATTTTAAGTAGGACATGGGGAAACAACTTCTAAAATTTGCAAAATTAAGAGTAGATGGAACAACCAGAGTAAATAAACCTGCAAGCCTGCTTTGCTAATTATTTCCAGTTAAAAAATAGAAGGTAACCTTTGAAAATGTTCGCTTTTAGGATTTCACCTGGTAGTGAACTGTGTTCTCTCTATGTTAACCTTCTTAACAAAGGCCATCTCTTCTACTGCTATAAATATAAAGTTCAAGAATACGGCAGTTCTTCATCTTTGTAACATATACATTTCTTAGACTGCGGTGTCAGTTTTACTGTGCTGCCCTGTCAATGAGTCTCAAATTCACCTTGAAGGATCACCCCCAGGGATGACAGCTGAACCTTTGACCCTTCTGTTCTGACTGTTACCAAGGTTAACACATCATTACAGCTTGTGATGTTCGGGATACCTGTTCATTTGGAACCTTTATCAACCTACAGTGTTTCAGACAATGTAAACAGAAGCCTCAGTCTCTCATTGCTTTTTCATAGGAGTATGTTTTGATGATTTCTGAGAATGAATACTATTTCTTCCTAACGTTGTGTTAAAATAGAAGTGAAATTTTAAAACTTACAGCTTTATCTGTTTTTCCTAAATTATTAAAAAAACAACTATATGGCTATAAGCAAAAATAAAAAGATGAGGAAGCATTTTCTTTTTAAATTTGAAAATGCAACAGTTCATGCCTGAACTGTTGCTTACAGTACTACATAGCTACGCAGTGTAAAAAACTGTGTGGTGACAGACAAAAGGTCATCATTAAGTATTGTCTTTGTGGGATAAGTTCTAGCTACTGATAGGTTAAGGACACTTTGTTTATTTGCAATTGTTTTACCAAAGTACCATGTTGGATATTTAGCCGCTTAAAATTAAAATGGGTTTTGGTTTGCCAACCCAGAAAATTATATTCACAAATACTGCTTTTGTCTGTGGGACTGATACCTAGCCAAGGCAACTCTTTCATAAGACAAGTCTGTTGACACGGATTTTCCAAGTACATATAAAAATATTGGTTTAATACATTGTACACTGTAAATGTGATCTTAGCAGAGTTCTTTTTTTTCCAAGATTGTCCTCTGAATAAAACACATGGGCCATTTGATTGGCCAGATCTACTTCTGGATACTGTTAATGGCCATCAGTTTTTTTGTTCACGAAATAATAAAAGGAATGGATACCAAAACTGGTTTTATTCTCTCTCCTACATTGTTTCAAATGACTTCCACATATTCTCATTGGAGAATTGACACTAGGTAACACTGAGAAGTTTTATAAGGTAAAGATGACCTATTTATTCAGGTGCACCGGAGAATGACAATGCAATTTTTGTTTCTGCTAATGGAGATTACTTTAGTCCCAAGCAGCACATAGTCTTCTAGGTTTTACTTTTGTGTTCTTTTCTCCTTACTTTCTACAAAATGCAGTCTTTAAAATAGGTCTACAGGCATTACACCTAGGTACCTATCTGCAGTATTCAGACTATATGCGAAGTTATTCTATGACCACTTTACAGAGTTGAGATATTATTGGGACAGTGTTGTATCCTTTTCTGTCTTCTATATAAACACTTTAAACACAATCTTTTAGGTAACTAGCCTTAAATTGCTTACTCCTTTCAGTTAGATTTATGTTATTTTCCTTCCCTTAGACTTGTCTGGAAACTTACAATAGTCAGTGTAACAGCTACACTAACTCCAGTTAGGTGTGATCCAATGGTTTTTCCCTTTGAAAGCGTTTGAACAGTAGTTGACAATGCCACAAAAGAGCTTTCTGAAAAGGAAAAGTATTGTTTATTTAACCGCATGGTCATACAGAAAAACAAACAACACTTCAAACCACTCTAATATCTACGTGCCTAGCTGACTAATTTAGCATCTAAAATTTCTTTCCGATGGAATCCCATATGTTTACCTTCTTCCAAATCCCCACCTAATGAACTTCTGGTCTTCTACTCCTCAAGGAAGTGTGCATCTCATTACATCCCTCTTCCTGCTTTGGTTTTTGCTTCCTCTTACGTCTCAGGAACAGAGTTGCTGCTTTGGACTACAAGCATGTCAGGCTCAGCAGAGGCCCAGCCCTCCACTTCAAGGTGAATTTCTCCTAAGCATTTTTTGAGAAGTTACCATTAGGATCATAAGCTCATACCTTTGTGGTATATTTCCAGGCAATCCCACTATGAAAGTAGCTTGCTGTGTGAGCAGAATGAGCCTAGACCAAAATCTAACACATTATTAAAGGCAACTGTAAATACAGCAAATATGATATTTAAATACTATATATGTGTAGAATAGCCTGCATATCAGATGAGTCTTTGCATGCATGTTTGAAAGTGTCAGTAATAATATCTATAGTGCAGCATTTATGCTTTAGTTCTTACAGGTCTTGAACAAAAGTATTAATCTGATAGGATTTTCCAGAATTTCTGTAGTCAGAAATTTAAGGTTATGTAAGCATTTTTCTGAAATACTGTAGAAATATTCATATTTATATTCTACCACACATTTTTTCCCCATCTTTAGGTCTGGGGAAAACATGTAGCATTTCATTGCAATCCACTGAAAGAAGATCCCATCAAAGGACAAAACTTTTTGAGATTTTATGGTGCTTTTGTCAAATGTGTAGTAACACATGGAACTATTTGAAAGGTGAAGAGAATCATCAGAACACTTTTTTTCCCTCTGTATCAAACATTCTCTAAAATTATGACTTTTCTGGCCATGACTGACTTCCATTTTGAAGTCAGTAGAATTTGGCTTTCTTCCAGTAGAATTTGGCTTTTTTCTTCAAAAAAAGTCAACAATATGGCTGTCTTAGAAAAAGTCTGTATGATGTACATGAAGTATAGTCCCTAATAGTGTAATGCAAAGTATAATGCATAGTTGATGAAGTCAGTTCAGCTGACTGTTTTGGTTTTATGCTTATCATACTTGAGGGTTTTTAGAACTTTTCCCCATAATTTCTGAATGTTTATTCAGGGTTTGAAAGCCATGTTACTAGTCTTCTGTTAAAAATGAATTTGCAAGGGTAGCAAGTATCATTTCTTTACCTTTTCTGGACATCAGTAAGCAAAACCAGTGGATTTATGTTGGAACATGTCCTCTAAGACAAATAAGGGTGAACTTTACTGTTAAAATTTTCTGTAAGGTTATACCTTGGTGCAGACTTCAGGGTAATGATGTGTCCTACTGAAATTTGTTTACATATTGCAGTAGTGGTTGATCCTGTTAATGTTTGTTTGTGTTGGAAAAGGAAGCAAGAAGACAACGGAAGCTTATTGATAAAGTTGGGGTTTTTTTGCATAGATACTATCAAGACTGTCTTTTGCTGTCTTCCATGCCTGTTCACATACATCAACTTCCCCAGCATTCTTCAGTGTGTGTTTTTGCATCATTTTCATTGCCTTTCCTTGAGGGAAAGCATGGGAAGGAAGTCAGGAAACGAAAAATTTGCAGTAACGAGAACAACACAGAAATGCCAGTCATAAATATTTTTACTAGAAATATTTTTATGTATTTGGGACGCTGATTGGAGTCATACAGTGTCTCAGGAGTGGCGAGTCGAAACATTGATGTGGTGCTCCAGCTGAGGGCAGCTCTTATTTGTCCCGTTTGTAAATGGTCCCTGATAAGTCAGGGTGGCACTCAGTGGATTGCATGCTATGGGCTACAGGCATCCAGCACCTTTTGGTGATCTGCATTCAGGACCAGATTTTGAAAGCAGAATTGCAAACTCAGCTACCTGGACATGTCAATATGTACATCTGATAGTCAGAAGTGTTGACTACCCCTTACCTTACCCAGCGCCCAAGGCCTCCTAACTTTTGCCATCTGCTTTTGAAAAATTTGGCCAGAATGTTGGGTAGATGAGTCTTTTAAATGCAAAAGTGTATCTTTTCTGTTTGTCATGCTAAGTAGCTCGCAAAGAAACAGTAATGTCTTTAAAAGGTAAGTGCTTACTTCAGACTGAACATTTGGGTTTGTATCTGTTTTGGAAGCATAGAGTGGCTTTTTCTGTGTTTTTAGGGAGGAGAGTTTACTAAGGGAATGCAATTGCAGTTTTTAACTTCCTGTCGCTGTCATAAAAAGGTAATTCATACCAAAGGAACTGAAAACTGATCAGGTAACACTTCTAGTTTTCTGTAAAGAACACTTCCTATTCATTATGTGTTTTTACACTGCTCACACAGAAGACGTCAAAGCTTCTTATTTATGTTACGATAGTACTAGTTTAAAAAAAGGCATGTAGACAGCAACAGAAAAACGGGGAAAATGAAAGTGCTGAGTAATTTCAGTTTCTCTGCTATTTGTACAAGCCCATTCCACCAGCAGCAGACTGCCACAAACAGGAGTCACTGATTTCCATGCAGAACTTGGCCAGCTATATCGTAGTTTGCTTTGCTTTGTAAGTACAAATGGAAAAAGTGGAGCAGCTGGTATTTCCAGTGTCCAGAACGGTTTCTCTCCCCTTCCAGCCACTTCTTTTTTTTTCCTCCACTTTTTCCATCGGTGCAGTTTACAATAACCTTTTAACAACAACGAAAAATGTGCCAGGAGTTTAAACCCACCGTGGCATCTGAGAGGAATAGCAAGAAACTGCTGCAAAGGAAGCAATTATCCCAGCAGGGCTCCAGAGTCCTCCTGAATAGCTTGGGCAGCCCCCAACCGCAAGCAGGCAAGGCAAGGGGAGAGGCACCATTCTTCAGGCTTCAGTCTCTTCATTCTCCTTGGCTATTCACACTGTAACCCCTTCCATTTACACACTGAGCAGTAAGTGGTTCGCTGCTCCAAAGGCAAGGGCTGAGTGGGAAGAGCAGAACTGGTGGGCAGCCTGTTCCTGCTGACGCTGGAGCTATATTTTTCAGTGGCAAGCCTAGCAGTAGCCCACAAACAACAACTCTCAGAGGGCATCATAGTTAAAGGATGGCGATGGGAAATGTGTGAGCATCAGGGAGCAATGAACCCAATGAGTATAGAGAATGGGAACAGTGTACGCTTTGTTTTGCTTGATTGCAACCTGTGCTGGCTTATTTTAAGACTAACAGAAACTCCAAGTAGCTCCTGGCTTTACTGTCCATTGCTAAAGACCAACTTATATTGCATAGTCGCCTGTGGCAACAGAGGGCTGAAAATTTGTGAACAAACAGACATCTGCAGGGCACTCACTGCTTGTTGAGTCTGTCTGGAGGATCTAAAGTTGAGCACGAAAATAAAAATAATGGTGCTGGGCTGCTGTGTGAGCTGGGGAAATTGGGGGATTTGATCTTTACTTCTCTGTGCATACATTCAACTTCTTATTCCTTGTAAGTTTAAACTTTAGTATCTTCCAAGCAGGGACCTTATCTGGAGCTGTAATGTCTAGCCCAGTGGCTTTTCAGTGTTCCTTCAATAAAAATGAAAGTTACAGTCAGATTTGCTTGTCGTTACCTGTGGCTGCAGGTATTCACCACAGTCCTGAAGCACAAAGCTTGTGTGCAGATTACAAAAAAATACAAGGAAATCTGTGCTTTAATGATTTGCATGTGCTGCAGTCACAAGAGCTGCAGTGATCAGTGATGGAAGAATGAAATGTGGCAGATTAATATTAGACTTTTGTGTTTAATTATGCATGAAAAATGAACAAAGTGGTCCATGTGTACCTTTTTTTTTTGACGATGTTACACAAATTATGTGAAAGGTTTAATGTTTTCACAACTGTGGATGTCCAGCATAGTCTTAGTATAAAAGTTAAGAGCTCTGCTGAGCTTAGGCTCAGTCAGAGATAAATGCAGTAGAAACTTAACCCAGGTTTATATGCTTTTTTTGAAGCGTGGTCTCATTTCCATGACATGTCATCTTGGTCAAAAGTCAGAGAATCAGTAATTTTTTACTTATATTAGAAATAATTTTATATTTTTTCAAGGTTACATTTTGCAAAATATTTGTGTATTCGTAGTGTTTCGTTGGTAGGGCTAACAGTTCTTTGGAGTAAACTGGATTATAAAGTTTTGAAGCAAAATGTTTCAAATGAGAAGTCAAATCTGTCTCAAAATCTAATACTGTCAAAATACCAACTTGGAAATGTATGAAAGAATCCACTGCATTTTTCCCACCTGTGAGAAATTTTATTTGCTTAGTTTGGTTCTCAGTTTGTATTCTATGACATAAAGGACTCGGGTTTACCCCCAGAGGAAGATAGAAATTCCTTCTTCCCTCGGGAAGCTACTGTGCCAGTTCCAGGGAGGAAAGCTTTCACAGGCAATCGAGTGCAGGCAGTATGATGGTCATGGGAGGGATCCGGGAGCCTGTAATTTGCATCCCCTTCAGTGAGGAGCCAGCAGTGGACAGACGGTCTCAGAGGGGATGTGCCCTCTCCTCAAGACAAGCTGGAGCCTGAGCCAAATCTGCATCTCAGGTCACTGAATGGCTGAAGCCAAACTTGAAAATAATGACCTGCTGCACAGACCCGTGCCAAGAGAAAAATTTTGAATAATTGAGTTTTGCTTCTATTCTCTCTTCTCAGACTGTGATGATTTTGTTGTTGTTTCACAATTGTACTTTTGAGTCTAGGAGAACCTTGGTTTTGCATGTTAAAGGCCGTTCAGTTTGTTGTGGGAGCTCATTGTAGAAGAAGACCTATGAATGTCTGTTTCAAGGCTCTTGATAACTTGAGTCCTGTCAGAACTGTTCCCTTTAAAAGACCCTGTATCAAGACCTTGCAAAATCACGTATTTTGGCACGATGGCTGTGAGAAATCGGCACTCTGAGAAATGTCTTTAATCAGATTACAAGTTTTAGTGAAGTTTTGTCTACCCACGCTTCTAAGCTTTGAAGTTGAAAGTTAGGACTCTGCTGTTGGAGACTCGTGTTCTGCACAGCTCCTCTTTCCTTAGGCGAAAATGGGAAATTTCGTATCAATGAACTACACCCCATGATACTGAGTTGTCTTAAATCCATGTCATTGTCCTTCCAGCATTAACTCCAGGCTTAAAAAAGTAAGACAACGTTGGTCAATGCCTACAATGACAGTTAGGCACTGAAATCCCCTTGAAAGCAGCAGCAGAGTCCATACCCCTCTGAAATGACGTGGTGGTGGTACTCCTCCCCCCTGGTGCTGCCTGTGGGGTTTAGGCGTACTCTGCAGCATGCAGAGTCACTGCAGAGTCTGGTCTGGTCGTGTAAATGGGCCCTTGTGGTCCCTGGAGAGCCAGTCTAAAAACGCCCCGGCTTCATTCCTGGGGGCCTTTGGACACGGCCCTGCAGAGTGGCCTTGCGTCTGTCTATTGCAGCGTAGGCACCCTCAGTGGGAAACTGGCTGCTAAATTCCTCTGTAGATTTGGGCTATGTTGTTTCTTTTATGGCTATCAGGTAGGAATTTTTTATATGTTTTAAAATTTATGGTTTGTTAGGATTATTTTTCCATATTACGTTTGTGATACTTTAGGTAACATAATTAAAAACTGAGACATTTTGTGTGGCAAATTAACCCCAGCTGGTCTGGGATTTTATCCTTGGAGGTGTGTAAATAACACAGTGGTGGTGATGCTTAAAAGAAAATTCCTGTGTAACGGATACCTCAAATCATCTGACTTGCTTAAGGGGAGAGAAGTGAAGATATACCAGACACAGAGTTCAGTTCAAGTTCATTTTTATTTCTGATTTCAGTCACTGATTACAGTGAAATCTACATATGCACCAGTGCATCCAGGGGAGATTCATGCATGAGGTTAAATTTACGGTTACACAGAAATACTGTAGTTGTCATTACAAACACATCATTCTCATGTTGGGCTCAGTTGGGCTTTCTTTGGGTGTTGCAGAAAGATTGGTTAGTTCCATATATTTTTCACTGATCCATAGGATGTGCTTATGTGTTGCCCATTAGTTAGGTTTAGTGTGTTTTCTGTACTCAGTAAATAGCATTGTGAAAAACAGTTTCTGAGGCAAGTCTTTGCTACTTTTTTTTGGGGGGTGGGGCGATTCTTGGTAGAGCGGATTTAAGGCTGTGAAGGTAGTTGTAACATGCTTTTGTTGTAGGAGGATTTTAATCTTGGTTTATAATAAGAAAGGAAGTATTACATAGTAAATGTTTTGTACTAGAGCTGTGAAAATGTTTCAGGAAAGTATTATACTGGTTCAAATATTTTCGTATAAGCATAGCTGTTCAGAAATTAGTTCTGATTAATGTGAGCCAATACGGCCTATTTTGAATTAAATCTTCCTTTGTGATTAACAAAAGCTAAATGTTTGTAGAAAGTAAGTTTGGGATTGTTAGAATTTTAAAATTCTGATACTTGTATATGCTGAGGTATGGATTTTTCTTTTCTGAAGTTGATTTATGACATTCTGCGTATATCTTGGCTGTTTCTACGATCTTGTTAGTTGGGTGAAGTATCAAACACATATGGTAATTCTGATATTTGGTGTCTTGTAATAATGCCAAGGGCCGAATAACCCTCAGCTGCCTCTGAAGTCACTAAACAATTCAGGACACAGATAACCCTTAAGCCTTTGTAGATATCCATCTTCTTGTAGATGCAGCCATTAATAATGAGTCCATAAAAGAGGGGAAGGCAGTCTCATGAGCAGATTTGAATCCGATTCTGACTCTGATGTGTCCTGGCTGGATTGGCAGGGCTGCCAGAAGCAGCAGCTTGAATCTATTATCATTTTAACTACCTTAAATGCTCTTTCTTTTTAAGTAAAGCTGTCTTCCTATGCATTTTGTACCATCCTTTATAGATTCTACCTTCAGGCCTGTCATCATTGCAAGACTGTTTTGTTGGTCTGTATGGTAGGGGGGAACAATTGACTTGCACTTTGTCATGACAGATTTACGGCACAGGAAGACCACTTGAAAGTATGTTTTAAGTTTCTTTCAAATAGAATTTTTTGGTTGTTTGATCTAGAGGAGGCAGCACGTACCTTCCTGGGGTCCCAGAGAACGGAACTGAAAGCAGGACAGACTCCTCTGTCTGAACTTTGAAGTTGAACAAGAACAAACTTTAATCATTGTTAAAGACCTATTCCAAACATGTTTTGATGTCTAGTGTCTGATATTTAAGCATGCTATAATAGGTAGGGAAGACTATGTGGGATTCACAAGGCTTGGAACAAGATACACATTTTTAAATAAAAAATTTAAGACAGGTATTCATTTATACTCTTTTTTTACTCAACTTCGTTAAAACTACAAAGTTGTCTTCTATTGCTGACATTCCATGCCTTACAGTCTATGCTGCAATGATATGTCATGATATGGATATACTAATCTGTTTTAGGATGGTAGACTGCACAGAGGGAAATAAGCAAACTCTTGTGTTTCCTAACTAAGAAATAAAAGCTCTATTTTACTTGTATCTACCATTGGTGACACTATTAATTAAAATTGCCTGTACTCGCCTTGTTCTTTAACTGTTCTGTTGTCATTTATAATTAGATGGTATGCTTTTAAAGCAAAAGCCATGTCTGACAGGTTAATATCACGTGCCCGTCACATTTCATTTAAATAAAATGTGATACTACGTATGCTGTACTGTAGAAG
>VYZV01032856.1:11563-35069 GCA_013401275.1 Pandion haliaetus
CCACGTTGGAGGAGTTGGTGAAGGACTGTCTCCCGTGGGAGGGACCCCACGGTGGAGCAGGGGCCGAGTGAGGAATCTTCCCCCTCAGGAAAGGAGCGGCAGAGACGATGTGTGGGGAGCTGCCCCAAACCCCCATCCCCTGTTCCCCTGTGCCACCGGGGGGAAGAGGGAGAGAGAACCGGGAATGGAGCTGAGCCAGGAAGGCAGGAGGGGTGGGGGGAGGTGTTCTGAGGTTTGGTTTCCCTTCCTAATATCCTTGGTTTTTATTTGATTGGTAGTAAATTAAATTGATTTTGTTTCTTCCCCAAGTCGAGCCTGTCTTTTGCCCGTGACCATAAGTGGGGAGTGATCCCTCCCAGTCCTTGTCTCAACCCACGAGCCTGCCTTTGGATTTTCTCCTCATCCCAACATGACCAGGGGAGGGGGTGGGGGGTGAGCGAGTGGATTCATGGTGCTTTGTTACCGGCTGGGCTGAAACCGAAACCACGACATGCAGTCAGGTCTAAGTAACTTGTTTAGATAATTGTACACCCATTTTGTATCTACATAAACAATAAAGATATTGCGTAAATGATCACCGGTTGGTAGATGTATGTAAGAAGTACAAAGTAGACATACAAAGCGGTAGCTTTAGCCAGTTATAACTGATGACTACCTCTTTTGTGAACCATTTTTAGACAGAGGGGTAAAAAATTGTACAGAAGACTGTTTGGTCTATGACTACATTAGTGATAAACTAATAGAAAATTGCATAAATGTGACTGCTGGGTTTGTGATTTACCACCCCTCTTTTAAAAAAGTTTTTTCTCTGTCAGTGACATGCACAAGATCAATTCAAATAACAAATGGAAATTATTTAGGAAGCAATTCAGCCTCCAGACGTAAGTCTCAAAGACCATTTTCAGCTTTCAAGAGTATCCCGTCTGGCCTCCAGCTGCACCCTAGAAATGTCCAAGTGTCCTGTAGGTCTTAAGTCATACCTGACAGTCCCAAGGATACCTCAGATACTAAAATGACTGTAGAAATCTACATTTAGCCATCTGAATCACTTTGTTACTAACTGGGTGATGGAGTCAATGAAACGGGCAAAGCACATTATGCTAATTTTACCTAACAAATGAACTGATTAAATTGATAAACATTTTATCAAATCTTTCAATAAATGCAGTTTTCAGACTTACTTGTTACTTACATAACAATGTTATTTTTAAAAGCATATTAAAATGGCAGTAATTTCTATCAGCAATGAAATAGTTTCTGGTATCTGTTACAGTTGTTGCAAAGCTGATTCTCTGTTTCTGTTTAACAGTGTTTTGAATACTCTGTATATGATGTTCTTAAAGATAAGCACATTAGTAGCACTGTTGAAGTGCCTATGCTTAACCCGGCATGTTCACAGAACCTAGACCTAGTATTTTAGTCCAGGTCAAGTAACAGGTTCATTTCACTGTTGTTGTGGCTTGGGTCCTACTGCACTAGTTGTTTTCCAAAGAAATTATAAAAAAGGTCTTCTTGCAAGAACAGCTTCAATCATTCACTTAGAGAGCCTTATTCAGGGACGCATCTCTAGTCAGAAAATACATATACTGTTAAGACCTGTGCCTATTTGTGATAGCCTCCTTGCAGCCAACATCTGTGATTTACAGCTCGCTGGAGAAATAAGGCTCTCAACCCAAGAACAACATTTACTGGGGAGGCACTTCAAAAAACAAATCATCCCCAAAGCAGCCCTCACCTTGGCAGTCTTGTATTCAGTTAAGGTTTAGGAGTTTTTCACTGCTGGAAATAAAATATATAGGCTAAAACATACTGGGAAGCACTATTGTAGAACCTCATTCAGAACAGAATGCAATTTTCATTAGTGTAAGTAGTTTTCCTTGAGAACATGGCTTCCCATGGAAAACGTGAAATCTGCAAAGTAGCAGCTCTGAGTGGAAAGTGGAGAATCGGTCTGCCTCTCCATACAGCTCCACTCATGTCGTGCAGCCATCTGGGCCTGTGGTTCTAATCAAGATATGTTTCCTCTACTTCATTTCAAACAAAATTGACAAGCCAGACCATCTGAAGCAGAAAAGGATTTCACCCGCCTGTAGCACTGTATTCTTCTCTTCCTAGAGGTTTTATAAGTTCAAACCATTCAGTTGCGCTCGTCTTGGCACCAGTGTAAGCAGTGTGAACTGTAGGATAAAATTGGCTTACTGAAGCTTTGCCAGCATGCTAGATCAGCAAATATAAGCAGTGGATTTGTCAACACTACAATTTCTCCAGTTTCTTCTTCCTTGAAATTTCTATCAGATCATTTTTTAAAGTAGCAAAAAAGTAAACCTCACACCCTTCGAACAACAAAGAAAATGTGAAAAAGAAGTGCTTATACAATGAGACTGAATTAATGTTCCCTTTAACCTCCTCCTGTTGTCTTCTACCAGGAATCTGTGCAATGATTCATATATTCAAAGCAAATTTATGTTAATTTTCAAGATTAAATTCTCAGTATCTGACACAATTAATTCTAGATAATTTGTTCCTCTAAGCCTCTCATTTTTATTTATTGTTTGACAGTAGTATAATCAAACCTATACAGGAAACTTTCTCTTTGATATGCCTCTGTTTCTGATTGATTGTGATTCAGTTATACTATAGAAGTTCAGAGAATATTTTCACCATCTTAATTATGTATTTCTCCTAAGGAACAAAACTGAAAAAATTACTGCTCTTTTACATCTGAGCACGTGCGAGGTTAATTCACTAGGTGCAAAAGGTGAATGTTAAAGATAACCAAAATGTTATCATGGTCATTTTGCTATGTAATGCCATTTTGTAATGCAGAATTCCAGTTGCACAGATATAGCTTCCAGATACAGAAATTTAAGATATTTAATAAAACTATTTCTTGAACTTCTTTCATGCTGCTGTAATTTTTTGGCCTTCTGCCCCAAAAGAGGAAAAGATTTTTTTAAAAAATCCATTCTCTCAGCAGAAGTTCTGAGAACTGAAAACTTGCAATTGTGGATTTCTCTCACTTTGAGGGCTTGTAAGGCAGTTGGACTTAAAAGCTTAGAACTGTTTTTATTAGTGTCAAACATTGCCACAGTCCCCTGCAGGGTATGTCTCCAAATGGTCAGGCATTTTTAGACACCACGGTAATATGATTAATACAAAGACTTATCCGCAGCTCCGAGGAAGCTGTCTGCTGTCGTACAGCTTCCCACAGAGGAAGCTCCCCTCGTCCTGCCAAGCCTCCAGCCTAGCCCACCTCCGTATTCATCTCTCCCATGAAATCAAGGGAGAGGCCAGGGGTCTGCAGCGGGCAGGAGGGTTAAAACAGCCTGCAGCCATCCCCTCTGAGCATGGTACTCTTGCTGGTGAGCTATGGCCACCAGCTGAGCAACAGCACCCAGAGAATGTGGTGGTAAACTGGCTCTTAATGATTTCTCAACTGTTCAGCTGACCTGAAGAATTACTTTAAACTACTTTTTGCCTCTTTCCTTCCCATCCACTCCTTTTGCCTTGTCCAGCTAGACAATAATCTCCGTAGGAAATGAGCTGTCTCTCATGCATCTTTGCAACAAGCCTCTGTGACAGAGCAGACCTTCTTTCTCCATAGGAATCTCTAAAATTTACTACAATATTAAGTAATAATCATAGAACTTTTGTCAAACTGATAATGTCATGTTCACCTTACCATATCAATTTCTCTGTGACTGAAACTTGCTATAGTAATTGTTAACACTTTCTACACTCTTGATGTACATGCTTAGTATAAAGTATAGAATCCAATATTTAAGTTAGTGTTTGTGAATGTGCCAGTCCAGGTTCTCATCTGAATATATCCTCTGTGTTACACACACTAAATTCACTGTTTTCTGTGAATGCTGTATTTCACAACAGGTACTTGTGGAAGCAGAATGTCAGCAGAGTCTCTTATGGCTAAGGGCTGCCCTGGTCCCTTTTAGTCTCATCTTATAGCTACATGTCTCCATTACTGACCAACAGAAAAAAAGGACAAATTTTGACTTGGAAAATCTGAAGTGGGGTAGCAACTCAGTGGCTGAGGCTCAGCTTTTTGGGAGCAGTTGTCTCAAAGCTTTAATTTTCTCTACAGTCATTGATCTGAGGACTTTGGCGCAAGTAGTATGTATGTCAGATTGTTTTCCTTCCTTCGTGCATTTTGGCAAAGTCTTCCCTGTAGAGGAAATTAATAAATTTCAGGATGACATTTCCTTCTTCATCCGGAAGAACAAGAAAAAAACCCAAACCCTCTGGGTTATTTTCAGTCATTAATTTTTAAAAAACTTTCTCTGAATAAAGGAAAGGTACTTTGTCAGAGAAATAAAAGCCAAGAAATTTCCTAATTTGTGTGACTAATATGCATGCAAGATCAGTTGAATACATGTTACGTGTATGCACATGCATTCACACACTTACGTATATGGGATGATCATGAGTGTATCTATATGTTAAGTTACAAATTTAGAAAACTTAAAGATTAATTATATGAGAGATGCAAGCAGCTAGAGTTCTGAAGGGCAAAATCCAAACATTGCAAAAAATATCAATGCTTATACTTCAATGTGCAAGCAGACTATCAACAATTAGAGCTTAAGAAAAAAAAATTCTAGGCCAGCATTACTTTGTTACTTCTATTTCACCTTCATTTTGATTGTTTGCTTTCTTGTATATGATAATGTATGAATACAGTTTTATTAAAAGAAGGAAAAGTTGCTTTCATTTTGGAGACTACCTTCTGATGCCATATGAATGACCAGCAATCCACGGTCCACAGATTATGCACTACCACAACAGAAAGCATATTTCATTGTTTCCAAGATAGGGGTTTTAGTGATTTTACATTAAAGGATCTGACATTGACATCAGTCAGAAGTAGGGTACTTGTCTTGGTCAATTATTGATCTTACCCTGTAGATAATTCTTGTACAAAAACAGAATCCAAAATTTATTTTCCAGGTTGGAAACTGTCTCTGTGTGTGAAACACAAGCCTACTCTACTTCATCCCCAGGGTTTCTAGAGATGCTGTGATAAAAGACATTCTGTAGACCAGAATTTTTAACTTCTTTAGATATTACTCCTCTTTTCATAGGGCATAAATGATTTAGAGAGAAGGTCACAGGCAGTCTTACTTACTACCAAAATGACAATTTTTTTTTTTAAAGTTAATCTGTTTCTTGGATTTCTAAGTTATAATAGAGAAGCTAATGCTGATATATTAGTTGTAGTTTCTATGTTAATTATTTTCAGCAGTGCTTTGATATTATGATTTCACACACACTAATGCAAAGTTTCTAAAAACAAAAACAAGATACGCAGGAGTCTCATTCTTTACTGAGAATTAGGAACCTCTTGTTTATCAGAGCAATCTTTCCTGTTCCTTGTTAATGCTGGAAACATTTTGGATTTTTAAAGGATCCCCAGAGGCAACCATATTATGTGCTTCTCCAGTGTACCACTGACTTTTTACTGTTTTTATAACCTTAATTTCTATTATGTCTTTCATTCAGATAACATCTCAAAATCCTTAGTATTGGAAAAATTCTCAGTGGCTTCAAAAGCAGATCCCATAATGCTTTTATAAAGTTTACAGCTATTGCATTTTTAGTGAGAATATGACAGACACTACTATTGAGGTTGTGGTTTTACACCTGGTAAATCCCTAGGGCTGCCATAAGCCAATGCACAGTTTTGAAATGGTTTGAAACAGAATTGCTATTTCTAGTCCAATACCAGTATCTGCAGCATTTTCCTCAGTTCTCTTGATATCCTAGTAGCTCTTTGGTTCTTTTAAACAGGGACTTTCCACCTCTCAGTCTTTTAAGAGATACTCTATGTCTCTAGGCATAGGCATCCTTTGGGACACTACTATTTACTCCTGTTAAATTATCATTGAATTATTGTAGCAAAGAAAAGGAAAATACTCTGACTTTCAAAGATGTCAACAGAATTTTCCTCTTCAGTTAGAAGACTTGATAAAGCTGACAGGGTATAGGCAGGTGGATTCTATTTCATTTAATGTTGTCTACCTCCTGCTCCAAGCTTACCAGAAAGAAATTTCAGCTCAGTTTTATAGTAGTATTATATTTAACCTACTCCCTGACACAGCTTTAATGCTGGAAGCAATGAGACTCAAAATGCTGACTCTTAACGTTAAATTAGCTAGTACAGGGTTCTCAAACTATGCTCTTGTGACTGGTGACTCAGAAAGCTTCTCAGGGAGTCTAAAGAATAAATTTTTTTTTCAATTTAAACAGTAGTGAGCAAGGAGTTATTAAAGAAGATGTGCTGAGGAAAGATCTTCTGCGGTCATCTCATCACTCAGAAAGGGAACATTATACAAACACTGCATTTTCACATGTATATAATAAATGCTAGCACTCACTAGTTTAATAAACACTATGTTACCTGTAAAATGGTGCTAAACTATTGTGGTGCTAGCAAAAGAACTGCTAGGTCTAGACATTTTGACAGGATCATTTGGCTACTCACAGCTAGTGAGCTCCCACCCTGGGGTTTCACAGCTGCTGTGTACTGGATGTGTTGATAGCACACCATGATGATAGGCAGCATTTTTCCTTCCGATTGTGTCTGGCTCTGCTTTTCTTTTCCTCTGTGCCCCTTGCTAAGTAGAAATGCTGGTACTAAGCATTTCAAAGTGTTGTCTGAACATCACAAAGAGATATCTGAGGTGTTAGCAAAACATTCATATTATAAAGAATCTGCATTTACATGTTATTATGTTATGCTACACTGTATGTCACTTTGTGGGCACGCACCAGGCACATGCTTTGTACTAAAACAAACATTTAAATGGCTTCAAGTTGAAAACTGGCATTTGTAAGGAAAAGGATTTGTAATGTGATTTAATTGATTTATGTAATTGAAAACCAAAACAAAACACCACTGTTATGTACTACAAATGACTCCTTTGTCTTCTACAAAATGTAATTTGTTTACATGCCCTGCAGCCATACTGAGAGAACAGAATAAATGGCAACTCCTCTTTGGGCCTATTTGAAAAAAAGTCAGGAAAGGGAGGATGAGAGTGGCCAGAGGGTTATGAGAAGGAAGAGATGAGAGCTCAGATAAAAAGCAGCCCGAGGGAAGATCACAAGTTCTCAGAAAAACAGATCAATAATGATGTTAACTATGCAGCTGCAAATGCAACTATTTGCATTTTGAAAACATTTTTCCCTACTACTTCACTATGTCCAGGGTGTCTAGAACACTCCCTGCAACAGATAAATCACCTTTGAAATGGCAGTATTTTAATGAAAAGTCAAGATCCTGAGGATGCCGCCACATTTTTCAGTATATGACTACTAGAAACACCAGCTTACCTTCCCCTCCTATTGCTTGCTCAGTAAGATGCAAAGATCTGAGACTGCTCTAATTTACAAGTAACTCTCCAACAACTTGCCACTGATTTTGTCTCCTCCCTTTTCCCTTTTACCTCCCTAGACCTTTCACCCTTTGCGTCCCTTGGGAAAACCATGACGAATTTCCACCTGGAAATTTCAGCCTCAGTGTTAGGTAGGCTCTTTTTGTTGTTGTTGATGGCCTTTCCTCTCCACCCTCTTTCTCTTCACCACATTGAGACTTTTGACAAGGTCAAACAATTCATCTTTGTTTCTATATTTATATCTGGGAAGCTCCCTTCAGTAGCATGATAGCATTTCAGATAGGGCAGCTTGACAAAAACAGTAGATAAGAAAGCTCTTGGTACAGAGACCTGGCCTGGTAAAATAAAACATATTTTTAAAAAAATGAAAACAGCCTGAGTGTTCATACAAATTAAGCACCCACTAGCTACATGGGGATTTCTGACCACAGAATAAATACTACTTAATGGCTCCACAAAATAAAAGCTATCCTAAACAACACTCTGTACATTACCTTGCCAGCTTACTGAAACAGAAAGACATAAAAGTGGCTTTGTTGTATATTTTGCACTCAGGACTGCTGTGCAATAGTAAAGGCTAGCACCAAAAGAAGACATGAAGTGCAAATGCAATGAATGAGGGATGACCAAGTCAAAGAAAGCCAATAAATGTTAACTGGAAGGAATAAACTCAAGGGCCAATGAAAGTAGTCCTGCCTAGTTGAATGTATTGGTTGAATATATTGGAAGATAAACGAAAGACACAGACACAAAGAAGCGAAACCTGAATGCTGGTAGTACTTACTGGCAATATGATGATAAAGTGATCAAGAGAATTGAAATAAGTTAGGAAGAAAGTCCTGAAAAAGAGGGAATTGCAGGAAACTAAAAATGGAAAGGAGGATGATGGGTTAAAAAAAGGCTATTAAGTATTTGAAAGCAAGTGCAAAAAATAGTGATGGAAACCTGTCTGGGAAAGAAAAAAGTATATCTACCAGCATGAGAAAGGTAGACAGAATGCTATAGCAATAGTTGTTACAGAAAGATGGAAAGTTAAATTAAAGCAAGCAATGGCTTCTCTGGCTCAAGCCAGAATGCTGACTACTCTGGGCAAGAACAAGTGTCTTATCACCTCCAACTCATTAATCTTCCNTATAGTTTCTTTTCATGAAAAATTTTGGGAGAAGTTTAAAAGCTGACTTTGAAAAATCTTGTCTTTCATAGGCTATTTCAAAAGACCATTGGGAGGTGTGGCTAAACCAATTCTGGATGTGATTTATAGTCATGTGAGACTGCTTTAAGCTACTTCCATGGGAGCAGTTCGCTAATGGGTTCCCTACTGCCTGGGGCTCCATAAGGCATGGAGTATTCCCAGCCATATCCTTACTGTTGTCTAACCCACCCATAACTCTTCTATACCTATAACCTACAATCCAAACACCTGTAATCCTTGTCAAGGGAGTTAATGCTGAGTGATGGAGCCAGCTGTGCAAGCTTTGCCTCCTTCTCAGGGACCTATCAGAGAGTCTTGCCAGACCAATAGTGCAGGTTTCCTTTATCACATCCTTCTGTGGGGGCAGTATGAATGGGCTGGAGCTGATCCTTGAGAATTTTCTTCTTTTTGTTCCTCCAGGGGACATAAATATAGGGTTGGTGGTTTGGTTTTTTTACTATGAAAATGCCAAAAGTCCCATCTAGTGACACAGAGCCACAGCTTCAAAAATAATGGTGGGGGGTTTTTTTCCACTTTCCTTTCCTGCTTTGCCTTTCTGGCACAAGGAGGAATCCTTGTTTTTAAAACATAGTTAGCCTTCAAGAGTGATTTGTTTGAAACTGTTTTTCCTTATTATTTATTTGAATTCTCACAGCAACTGACGTCCAAATGTAGCACAGGTAGTAAAAGCTGTAATATCACCCCTAGGTGTTTATTTGCATTAGTAAAGTGGATCATAATAAGTTAGTAACATAAGAAGTAATTCAATGTCAGCAAAACCTCAGAAATATGTATAACAGAATAACCTCTAGATTAGAATCATGTGTTTCACCTGATTGCCATGTTGAGGGATTTCTTCCATGCACTACCAAGGGCCATGAAAATCTCTTTCCCACTTGCCCTTTTATCCCTGACTCTGGCGATTCATTTGCAAATACCTTGATGACTCTTATCCACAAAACTTCCTTATCTAACCATATATGAATCACTTTAAAAGGAGCCACACTTCTCTTAGCAACCAAAGAACCAGTCTTAGCAACAAGACAACTCAAGAATTTTGTTTTCACATAGTTACTCGTGGACAGTACGTTCTGCTTTCTGCTTTCCCATGGCATCGCTGTTTCACTGTTGACTGTTTCTTCTAAGTGTAAGAAATGGTACAAATCCGACACTTGCTCATAGCAAAGGCAACACTTGCAGGGCAAGTGACAATCTTTCTACCTTTGATGCTATTTCCTTCAGGAGATAGTGCAAGAGTACCAACTGCCGGAAAGCTCAAAATTTAAATTTTCCCCATGACAGAATTACTACAAAGAAACGTGTGAGGAAGCTGACAGTTTCCAAAACCTTGACTTCCCCCACAGAAAGCATAGTGGAGAATCAAAGTATTAGCTCTAAAGGCTCACATCTCAGCCTCTCTTAGCATCTGTTCATGTTGAGAAGAGTTGGAACGGCTGGATATAAGGTGGCTTTTATGTATATATAAATATATAATATGTGTGTGTGTGTGTATATACACACTCTCTCTATATTTCCTGTATTTTCTTAGCAAGAATAATTTTGGGAGAAATATTATAGTAGGGGAAACTAGGAACACCAGAGCAATTGCCATTTTGCTTATTACCTGGGCTGATGTCTTTACAGGACTGTTGGGGAAGCTTTCTGAGGAAGCAATGCTAAGATGGCATTTATGAACAGAGCAGTGTTGTAGTAGTTTCCAACTCTCAATCCCACCAGGAAACGAGTTACCATATGTATTTTGATCCCATTAAGAAATTCAAGGTGCAGGTAGAAGTAGTAAATGCACTCACACTTCACCCATGTTCCTTCTCTGTCTCCTTCTGTAGGGGCTGTTGGCATATTGCATGCTGGTTTGATTCCCTTACTTGTATTCAAATTGAAGACTGAGTCAGATGAAATCCAGGAGCTAATCCTTGATACACTCTCCAACTGTCTACGTGTGGAGGCTTCTGAAGCTCTAGCAACTGGTGCCATTACTATCCTGAAGGAAAAACTCAAACACTCATCAGCAGCCATCAGAAGCAAAGCAGCTTGGGTCCTGTTAGAAATTGGGTAAAGGAAAAAGAAATCTTTCTTAATACTTCAGCCCAAGAAAATACTAATTTCGTGAGTGAATCAATGTCATTAGTTTACACTTGTGTTCCACTACACATTGAAACTGCCACATTTCACATGTAAAGCAGTATCAGCCTGAATGCACACACAGGTAGAAGACTTCTAAAAAACCATAACTGCTATAAATCACTCAAGAAAGCAGGTGCTGATCAGGAGATGTCATTCCTTCTCCTTCTATTTGTCTTCAGTATTGGCAGTGAAATCAGGATTTTCTTTCTGGTACAGCGTTGCTGAGACAAAATTCTTGCGTGAGAAATCATGTGAAAACAAGATTCTCACCACTATGGAGGTAGGGAGAAGCTCCCTTATTGTTTTGGACAACCACTCTCTCTCAAAAAATTAAAGGTCCTGGGAAACTTTCAGTGTGATCGAGGACAGAAATAGTTTTCTGACACAGGCTGCTACATACGTCAGTGATGGATCAGAAAAAGCAATCTTTATATTAAATTTGTGTATCAAACACTGGATGAAAGGAACAACATAAGTCCACTGTCCTGCAATCACAAAATAATAAGTGCCCAATAGATGTCTAGTTTAAAAATGTCTACAGATCGTGTAGTTTACATACCAATTGGCACAAAACACTTCCTAATGTCCTATAAAAAAGCAAGGTCTCATAGGAAACGAGAGTATAGGTAACATGAGTCATAGAAAGAATGCAGAAATGCAACTAGAGTATGGACATCAGCTACGTTCCAGGTCCCTGCAGTAGCTGGGCCGTGTTAAATTTTCCCCACATTAGAGAGGCTGGAAAGAAAGAGAGAAGATTGACCTGGGAGAAGAATTAATTGCAGACCCCTAATTTAGCAGGTTTCAAAATCTATATAGGGTTCAACAGCCAGGTTTCTAACTGAACTGCCACTAGGACCACCAGCACACTTAATCCTACATACTGTTACTTGCTGCTGCCCATCACTCTCCAGTGTATCATAGAAAGTAAAAAAAAAAATCCAAACATCACCTAAAAATAGCCTAAAAAATTGTTAAGCCCACACACATAGGTTAATATGATATCATCAGTATTGTATCAGCAAGTAGATTTAATAGACACCAGGCACAAACAGATATCCCCTTTCTTTTCTTTGTGGCTGGGTAGTGGTGCTTGCCATCTGTCTAACAGTCAGAACATTGTGACTCCAAAGAGAACAGAGAGGAGGTCTGTGTCTGCGCTGTTGTCATGAAACAAAGGAGGGCTGCAGGGGTCCGGGCATGGGGAGAAGCTGTGGGTAGCTGCATGGTTAGCAGATGCAGTTCAAGAAAGCAGCTTAACCATCTTTTCTGCACAGTACTCATCCAGAAGGAAAAAGTGTGATATGTGAAGAAGTTACTCCTGTGCTGGTGAGCCTGTTGGAAGATACAGATCCCGAAGTCCAAGCTAGTGCAACAGGAGCACTGATGTTTGCTACTGTTAAACCTCAGGGTGAGGAACAGAGACGGTTCTGCTGGGATACTTTCCAGAAATCCAATTCTAAGGCCACTTAATAACAAAGCCTTTGACCTCCCCCAACCCCCAAGTCCTCAGTTTCTGATAGTATTAAAGCTCTTCAAGAAACTATAAGATTAGGACACTCCTTTAGATCTGTCTTGAGCAACTATTGTTGCTTCCTTATAGTGTCTAGGGGGGACAGTATATTTCACATTTCATTCACCTGAAGAAGGTCAAGAAGTTGTTTTTCTACCCCATCTGTGTCATTTCCCTCTAGAGTGCTGCTCCAGAGAGGGAATATTTTCTGTGCAAATCCAGACCACAGAGAGATCCACATACCTGAAGCTACTCTGAATCACCAGTCCTCAACAGAGGAGCACTACTTTCTGGAAACTCTTTTTGGGGTTAGAGGTAGTTTCTCTCTCACAGCTGGGAGCGGAATGAATATTAATAAAGTCTGTAGTTCTCCCAAGTAACTTACATGACACTGAAAATACTAACAGCTAAATTTTCCGTGTGATGAATGAGCAGACATAAAAGACTCTTAACAGCAGTTGTGTTCCAGTCCTCCTCTGCAGCCATACCCCTGGCTTCCAAAGACAACACAGGAGTGGATCTCAGTGTTTGAAGTGTCTTTGAAAATAAAAGAATGGAGGATGTTAAGGGCATCTAACCGCCCCCCCAAAATAGTTTATCCTATCATTCAGTGCCTCATATATTCATAGATAAGTTGTTGCAAATGAAATAATAATGTGCAAGGCAGATAAACTTAGCTAAGAAAGATCTTTTTTCTTAAAAATGAACAGCTGGCAGCTAGCTTTGGTCTTCAAAAGAAAAGCATGTCCTACCTCTTCGCACTGCGCCCTCTGGGGTGTTCAGAGCTGTAGCTGGGCAGGGAGTAGAAAGCAGCAATTCAAAACCATGTTGATTATATGTAATAACACATTTTAAAGCCGGTTTATTTCTCTACAGGGAGATTTTCAGCCCTAGGTGCTGAAGCCATTCCACCTTTACTGAAGTTGGTTGCTGAGGAAACCAGCAAAGCCCGTCTGAGTGCAATCAAAACCCTCACCATGCTGGCTGAGCTACCAGAGGGCCGCAAGACACTCCTAGATCATACAGATACATTTCAGCGGTGTCTCAATGATCCCTGTGAGGCAGTGAAAAGAGCTGCCAAAATTGCCATCAGTGTCATTAAATGGAAACCTTTCTGAAGACGTGATGTTTCATAGAGATCTATTGCCCTCTGTTGTCGTCTGGCTGTAAAAGTTGCGTGATTATGAGACATCTTCAAAAACAAAACTCTTCCATGGTTACTCTGGATCAGTTCCTCCTGAAAAGTCATTTGTCAACAGTTTCACATCTATATTGCAGGTCATGACCAGAATAATGGGGAAAAAGAAAAGTTAGGAAGTCTAGAATTCTCCACTAGGAGTTATTTCCCAAGTTATCAAGACTTTCCTGTGATAAAAGAAACCGATCCTTTTTGATTTCTTCATAATGTTCTCTCTTTTTTTTTTTTTTTGAAAACTCTGAAGAGTTTTGCCATTGTGGCTCACTTTTGGGGGAGGTAGAGGGGGTGAGAGGAAAGCTGATCCTAATGTTACAATCTAGTTGGACAAGACAATCTCCAGAGGTCCCTTCTGACCTCGCGTATTCTACGGTAAACAGCTGTCTAAACAGAGAGATCAGGAGATAAACAGAACAGAGAACTGAAAATGTCAATTCCCTATTTTGGGAAAATGTGGTTTGTTTTTTTTTTCTTTAAAAAACTCAACTTTTTTTTTAAAAAAAACCTTTTACTTCATAGAATTGAGAATAACATAGAAAGTTCAAGCTGTTTGTAGAAGCAAGCCTATCCAACAAGACTTAAATTGCCTGAAGGAAATAAGGTAGTTCTTGTGGTTAGAGTGATGGGCAGTTGAAGCAGCGGGAAGTTCATTAGTATTTTACTCACTGTGTAGTCAAGGCAGGTCACTACAGAGATGTTGCAAATTTCTCTGTCTGCAGTGGCAAGTGTGTAATTAAGAGGCATCAACAGAAGGCCAGGGCAAAGAAATCAAGCAAGCTAGCAGGACAAATCCTGGCCATTCTCAGTGACCAAGAAAGGTGTGGCAGTGCAGATGACTCAGCTTCACAGGAAGTCCCATTTGTTTTCATGCAGGTTTTGCCCTCATATGGTATTTTTATATCTAGAAGTTACCAAGTTGTAGCTACAAAGAAGCTGCATCATCTGTAAAAAGGGGTTATTTGTCAGGGCTGCTTTTCTATTGCAGAAACCCACTGTCACACTACAAACTGCATTACCCTTATACAAAGCATAAACTTACTGTGTGGGAGTGGTTAAAGTTAAAACGTTTCTCTTTCGTAACCTAACCAAATGGTGAATTTCCTCTCCTATAAAAATGTGATTTAACAGTATTGAGTCAGTTGGATTCATTCCCTCTGGGCAGGATCTTGGAGGAACTCTGCCTTTTAAACACACCTAACGTACATAAGGCACTCCTACGTAATACATATTGATGCCAGAGTACATCCAATTCAATAAAAGAGAGCCAGGCAGCTTAACAACATGCTACATGTTCAGTAAAGGACTAGGGAACAACAGAGAATGGTAGGCTCATCTGCGCTGACAAAACTGCTGCAGGAAAATGCAGTAACAATGATCATTTTAGCTCAGTTCCAAACTTCTGTCACAGCCTTCCCCGATAACTCAGGTGTCACACTTCAATGAGTTTGCAAAATAATTAGCTTGTTCGGATGTAGAAATAAGACCATCCAGACTGAACTGCTGTGACTAGAAGAAATGCGGCTGACTTGGACCTTAAGCACTGCATTCTGAGCATCTGCCTGATCATGTCTTTTAAGACAATATAAAGTGTTTTCAAATAAGGCTCTATGTGGTATCAGTGTTCTTGTCTTACATACATGCACAATACAAAAATGGAACAAAGCCTTAACTGAATTCTGAAATATGGATGCTAATGGTACCCCTTCCACAAGTCAGCTTTTGTCTCAGCAATTCTTTGGCACTATTATATCTAACAACATAAAATAGGATATTTCAGTCATAACAGTAATTCCATCGGGCTATATTGACCATGTACTGCCTATATAAACACTGGAATTCAAAGCCTGCATACAGAACAGCCATGAATTTTTTTTTTTTTTTTTTTTTTTTACTTATAAAGCTATATTTACTGACAAAAAGGTTGCAGATAATATAATTCAAAATCACGTGCTCCAGTGTGGTGCAGCTTGCTGTAATTTATTGGAAGGACTGCAGATGATAAACGTTTACAGGAGCACAGCACAATATATGACAATGGTGGCAGAGTTAAACAGCCTATGTGAAGCAAAGGGTGCTACAGAGAACACAAGCTAATGCAGAAATAATCCTATTTATTGCAGAACACTGTTTTGTAATCTGTGGTGTTTCTAGAGCTGTATTATCTTGGTGTCCAAACATTTGGTGCTTCATACTGGGCTACACTGCAGGAAGCCAGCACAGGAGTGTGTACAGCAACGGCACAGCGCAGCAAACACCATCACAGCGCGTGAGACAAGGGAACAACGCACAGGTCTACATGATATAGCGGAGAAATATCATACTATCACCTTTGTAATCCTGACTATATGGAACCTGAATTAAGAGGCAAGTTTTTATTCTACAAAATCATTTTTCAGGGCATAATAAAATGTAACAAACAATTGCTCCCATAGGAATATGCTGAGTCCTAAATCTCCTTCCTAAAATTAGTTTCTCAGCCACAATTTGACATCTGAAATGTCCCTTCACGTTCTCCATAAAGACCTTTGAGATCTCAAATGTAATTGAAATTAGTCAAATAGGTAAAACTCCTAACTAAATGTCCCAATGTGGCTTTCTTTTTCCCTGGGAAAATGTAGACGTGCTTTCTGTTTATGTTATTTGGCAGGAAATAACATAGCCTGTTTTATTAGATGATATAACAAAAAAAGAAGAAATATAATTTTATAGGGCTTATACTATAGGCCACCCATACATTTAGTAACAAGGCATAAAACCAGCATATAGATATCTAGACCATCCACCAATGTTAACAGTTACTAAGTTGTCCAATAATTTTTTGGAATATGTTTCAGTGTATTTCTGCATCTCCTTGTTAAAACAGTGACTATAAGATGGGAGATGAGATTACAGCTCTGAAATAGTAGTTGGGAAATCAAAGCAATCAAGAATAAGTCCTTGAAAAAGTTTACACAAATAGAGAAAGTGATGGTGAAAAAAGGAAATATACAAGTTGACCAAAAACATATTTGGAAAAGAGACAAAAAACAACCCAGTGGCATGAAGACAAATTATAGGGTAAAAAGAATTGAGTAGAAAATATACGGCATAAGCCTGGATTTTTAGGTTTGGAATTCTCAGTACTCTTATTCATTGTTAAACTAACTTTGATCCTATAATTTGGCAAATAATCATTTAATGAATTTTCATATCTAAAAAAATCCTTATGATTAAGGATTTTCTTTTTCTTCTGAGGTACACTAAGTCTTGAAACAGAGGAGAACAAGATGTACTGAAGTTACGGCAACACTGATTTATAAATCAGGTTGGAGTTAACCGAAGATATCCTTTGGCCCTAGCAGTATTTTGACTTCTGTCAGTTATTACTTAACTGCTGGGTACAGTGTTGCCCTTAAGACAGTGCACAAAATGAAAAATGCACCCTAAAATTCTGCTCATACTGACATTCTGATAAAACAAAAAGGTCACCTGTCCTAGCAAGTCCAAGGGCAGGAACAACTTGGGTCACGTTCCCCATGAGCTTCACCAACAAGATGATGACACCAATGTTACACGGGCAACCTGTAGTACTGATAGTTTTCTATGGGCATTTTCTCCTCTCTCAAAGTAGGACATGTTTTCTGACCCAGTTCACAGATTTAGTCCTAGAGACGTGCTTGCTGGCTTTGCAGTCGTCTTGGTGTTGAACGTTCATTCAGCACGCGGCTAAGGACTAAGGACCAGGGAATGTACTGAAATATAATGCACGTGGGGAGTGGCATGGCTGTCTATAGCTTTGGAATGAGAGACAGCAGTCCCTAATTTGTGAGGCTGGGCAATTAATTAGCACTCTACGTATCAGTAAAACAATTAGCTGGATCAAAAAACCACAGCTGATGAATGCTTCCCCTTGGAGTGACTTAGCTTTCAGTTGAGCATAGTCCATAATAAAGCTACCACAGACTTGGTTCCAAAAATGCTAAAGATCCTTTTGAATTGCTTCATACACATATAAAAACTTAAATTAACATGTCAGGATCTGCCACTCTCATACACTATAATTAAACTCATTGTTTCAAAAGAAATGCTGTGTATACAGCAAGTCTTTGTTTTTAGCTCTATATGCTCCACAGTGCTCTGTGCTACAATGACATTAGCACCTAGGCAGATTTTTACCATCAGTGAAGAATGATTTGCCTTTTTAGCTTGAAGCCAACAATGATTAAGGCCAAGATATAATTAATGTGGTCCTGGGTCAATACTAGAATTAATTCAGTTACACTCTACACAGACCAAGTTTTCAAATCAGCAGCCTAACAATTCTCAGTGATATTGGGAGAATACAGGACAGCTGCGTTCATGGGAAACAAGCCCTTCTTGTATAAGCCTTGTGTCCCACCCAGGCAGGGCTCATTTTGGATGCATGAAGGTTTATATTGGTTTTTTCTAACAGTTTCCAGAAGGTTAAGAATATTATGGCTCTTTGTTCTTGCAACTACAGACCCTCTTCCCTGCCCCCATTTGCTTCCAGGAGTTGGAAACCATTCTGCCCTGCTCTGGAAAATGGCCGCTTTTAGTTCTGTCTCTTTGTGTTCCAAAGCAGGGAGTATTTTTGTTTTCCACCACTACATTTTCCATTTAAAAAAAAAAAAAAGTCAAAATCATATTAAAAATGCATAGAAGCAAGAGATTTGTCTAAGGACAAAACAAAGAGTCTGGGAAAGTCATATCTGGCTAATTACATTAAACCAGAAGGGCAGAATGTCTTTTCTGTGGCTACACACAAAACTAAGATGTTGAAAAATTCAAGCCCAGGACCTATTTTTAGCAAGACAAAATTCACAATTTGAATGAATTAAAACCATTGTAATAATTTAAGATACTTTGAATATAAGCTAAGTTTTCTAAGTTATAGGCTCTGATACTGTAAATAAAAATGCTGCACAGAGTAAGGATAAACTCACACTTACCTCAGCTTTAGGTTCTTCCTGGTACCTTAAGAAGAGTAGGGGAGCTGCGGGTACAGCAGGGCTGCTCTAGCCTTAAGCACTACCAGGTGAGGTGGGGTGGGCACAGGGGCTCCAGGGGAATTCTTTTTCACAGCTTCCTGTGGTAGATGACAATATGGAGTGTTCTTCAGGGGGGACAAAAAGGCGACCTGTTTTATTAATAATAAGGGTAATAACCTCAGGTACTGGTTATACTGCCTTTCCTCAGAACAACTAGTAGATACTGGAGCGAGTGCAGTTTTACTCCATCCTTTAAGTTCTCTAGCACAGGCCTGCAATACACTCTCCATGGAAAAATGTCAGGAATCACCAAGTGAAAATTGGGGGGGGTCTGCATTTCTCCTCTTTTTCAGGGAGGTATCGCCCTCTGTTGTTAAATCTGTGATATGTATTTTAAGTTAAATTTAAGTTAAAAGCTCTCTAACCGCTGCTCTCTTCTCTTGCTTTCTTGCTACCACATAGAAATACTGCAGGTGCAGGACACGGAGACTTGCAGCTAGGACATAAGATCATTAAATAAATTTTAAAAAACCCAGTGGCCTTCCTCAGAACAGCTTTGCTATGACCCCATAGCCTGTGAAGAACCCTTCGCTGTGCAGCGTGACTGTCTGTCCCCAGGAATGCCAGCCTTAATTCCCCTCCAGCTCAATGCTTCAAACCAATGAATTCAAGTGTTCTACAAGGACAATAACCAAGACTCTTTAGCTTTTCTCCCAAATGCCAGTCACCGCTGGTGATGCATATATTTATCATTGCTCTTTGCTCCTCATTTTTGTGTCAGCTTTTACTTCACATAAACATTGCTAATTTTGCCAGTTAAGAGTGATCTGAGCAGGATTTGAGCCAATTAGCAATCACAGCTGCTGATGGTGCTCTGAACATGATGGTCACTTGCACCTGAAGAACTCAGCCTTGTGCTATGTCCTAATTCACCATGGACAGACATTTTGGTTAAAAGCAAACCACGGTTACTGCAGATATATTCCAAATTAGCCACAGACCTTCCCTCCCCCAGCATTTCAGTGTGTGAGGTTTTTCAATAACAAAATAGGAATAAAACCAAATTCTGAGTTCTAAGAACAGAATGTTCTCATGATCATTAATAATTAACATTTGTGAGATACTTGGATACATTTTTTATGAGTGATACAGAAAAATGAAAACATAAATGAAGAGTGATTACACTTTTTCAGGCCTTCACCTGAAAATTATGTAGTAATTCTTAAATGGAAGATCTGATTTGTTTAGAGGGTTCTTTTTTATATCAGTGTTGCAATTGGCTTACAGTGCTACTGTAATTTTTAAATTTTTTTTATTATTTTATTTTATTTTGTGCTGTTCATTTAAAATAATTCCATATATCTAACTAAAGTCCACTAAAATAAGCTGTAACCATATATCTTACCTGACAGGATAAGCTGGGATGTCTCAGGATCACCTGAAATAGAGTTGTATTATGCTGTACATGCCATGCATGAATATTGTGCTATTAGCCAGAGGTATATCTGGAGTCTCTCCACTAACTAGAAGTATTTTAAATTTACAGTCAAACATGGGGAACAAGCACATGCTCACTGTTCCCATTTCTAAAGCATAAGAATGCCCAGGAAAGTGTAAGCTACTTTTTGGGGTTTGTCCAAGAGCGTCCACAACAACAGCTGTAACATGGACAGAGTTTCCCCGAGAGGTGAAGAAAAGTCACTTTCTTCCTTAAAATCATGAAACTGCCTTTGAATGCAATAGCTACCAACCTGAGGTGGCATAAACAATAAAAGTTTTATCAGCTGTCCACAATATCAGGCAATTTTTCTATGAAATTCTACAAAATTACAGGAGTACCCCAAGCAGCAGTCAAACTTTATGTAAACATTTGAACTCTGCCTTCTACAACATCCAGTTTTCAGACGGGAACAAAAAATCGGTTGCTGAGGACATACAGTGAACGTCCCTGGGAAACTGAGAGTTAGTTTTTCAAAATTAATCCTGGGGAGGAAAATGAAGTAACAGTGCCCGATTGACCAGGAGGTCATCTAAAGGGTGCTCAGCCTGCCAGGCAATCACTCGTGTTATTTGTCTTTATCCAAACGGCTGTATAAATTTCACCGTATTTTTTCTTTTTGTAACAAAGCATGACAAGGAGGGATCTGGGCAATCCTCATTAAAGTCTTTCTTGTTTGTTTGTCATCCATTACTATTACCCAGAGCCAAAATCTAGACGCCAAATGAAGTTTCTCTGTCTTCCGTCGCATTATGTAAAAATCCCATCATTTTGTGGACACCAAATACTTCAAAATATACAAATACTTTAATACATACAAGTCTTCATAGTCCATTAAATATAATTAATTCCATGGTCTTTAAAATACTCTATCACTGCATTAACTGTAAGAAAAAGGTTTGCACTGGTATTTGTATAGTACTGATTTGATCTGGCCTATGCAAAACCTTTCAGTATATTGCAGGGATTGTACTGAAGAGCAGCAATTTGACTAGAATCCCAAGCATTTTGGTTTAGATCCAAATGAAGAAAAGATACTGTCAGAAGATTATGAAGTGAGAGTGATTAAAGCTGCAGGAGTTAGCAGCAGTGCGGTGTAGCACATACAGACAGCCTACACTGGCTTCCTATTTAGATGCACATACTGCAAGTGCGGTGCCTCCTGCTGTAGAATCGCAGTGAAACGCTTTGAGGCAATGCAGCATCCCACAGTACATGCGCAACGGGAACAAGGAATTGTGGTGCAGCTTGACTACAGCAACCAATGTCTTCTTTTTACACCTGATTCCCCACGAAGCTGAATTAGATGGTAAGAAGATCTATTGCTTTTTGAAGTGTTAAATCTATCTTTTCCTGTACCTCCAACTGGTATCAAACTTACCAAGTGGGGACAATCAGACTCGTTTAGCTAATATCCCACAGCTGTGAAAATTCTCCTTCATGAACTGTTAACTCATCCTGTAATACCGCATAAATTCTATTTCTCAATGAAATCTTCAGAAGAAAGATTTCTAGCTTTGCAGAAAAGCTGTACAGAGCCCTCAAATGTACTTGAAAGAAGAATGCAAACCCAGCATTCTGATGCTTTGGACTTAACCACGTGCATGGATTGTTTTGTAGTACAGTCCATAGAAAGAGGCAATACATTAACACCAACCCCACAATAAAGAGATCCTAGTAATTGTGGGTAGAGTTTAACTTTGACATACCAAGATGGCAAATGACCACTAAGAAATAAATATATATATACACACACATATATATATTTTAAATATATATAATATATATAGTGCATATATATAATGTATTGCATGTGTGTATATATGTATTTTGTATAAAAAAGCTTCACATTCAGGTATAGATACATATTAAAATATAAAGAGGAGGACCTTTTGAAGTTAACCTTAAACAGACAATCTATCATAAGCAGAGTTCTTATTAAGATCATTGAGACATGTTTTTCCTTAATTTCAAAATGCGATCAATTCAGATGGTTAGTGTTCCACTGATTACTGAGAAACACAACACAGTGAAAAGTGAGAAAAAGGGGGGAAAAGTTATAATGGAAAGTTAGATATAGTGTCAAATACATCAATCCTTTACTTAAGTTATCCCATGCTTGGAGGGAACAAAAACGATTTTTTAATTTGAATTCATAATACAGTCCCTCAGTTGTGGGGTTTTTGTAATCAAATTATCATAGCCAAAGGAAAAAGAAATTTGAATGATCAGAAGAAGAAGGGTTGAAAATCAACCCTAAAAGGTACTTCACAAACCGTGATATGAAATATGGCTCATGCAGCCTTGTTCTGCACCTAAAATATGAAATGTATCACAAGTAGAGAGTATATTGGATGGAAATTCTGAACCTCTATGAGGATGGATTGATTTAATGTCTAAACAGAAGTTCTCTCTCTTGAAATCCCAGTGGCCTTCATCTTTAGATTTTTGAAATTATGATCACAAAATGAGCGAGTGACTTACCCTGATTTTTTACAAATGTAGACAGTGAAAATACTAAGTCTAACTCTGTAAATCTACAAGTCATTGGTTTTGCTTAACAATACAGTACAATTTCAGAACCGTAATCAGAGGTTTATGCAAAGAAGGCATGACAAAATACAGCCACAGTCAATAGGATGATGCCATTGATATTCACAACATTTCTCCAAAGCGGCACTTCGCTTGTGTCAGTCAGTTTCTTCTTCAACGCCTCCTCTTCTTCCTTGCTCAGTTTGGGTCCTTTTTGTTGATCTAAGCCACAGAACCAGTTGTATGCTTTCTTAAAGCATCCCGGTTCTTCTTCACTTTCTTTATTAACTGGAAGGAATAACACACTGGTCATGAAACGTAAGCATGGACCACTGCACGCACTAGAAGATCTCTGTGACTGAGGACATTCCTACATTTAATGCAGCAGCTCTGATTTTTTTGTCATAGTTACATGGAAATGTTTTAGTACAAGAATCAAGTTCATATTGTGTTTTCACAGCTCACCTGGAAAAAGAGTGATTTTCTACATGTTGCAAGTGAGCCTTTTGCAGGAGACACTTGCACCTTTTGCAGCCTAGAGACTTGGCCTGGTAATGGAGAAGCAAACCATGCTGCAAAGCTTAAACTCTTTTTTTTTCAATACTTTCTACACTCTTAATTAAAAGACAAATAAATGAATTTGAGGGTACTTTTGAAAGCAGCAGAACCAGAAACCCAGCAAAGAGAGCAGGTGGTTTTGGCCAGAGGGATATCTGGAAATTCGCTTTGATAGTGCCTTATACCAGATCCTTGCTCCTTCTATCCTGGCTACTACCCCCTATTTCCAAGTGAATTCTCATTGTTTCATTCCAAGTGCTAGAGTCGCATGCAGTTCTGCCACTACATGCCGCCTCTGACCTAAAGCATCTCCATTGTTTCAGTCCTAGAACTGCCATCTAGCTACCTAGAGAACAAGATTTTCTCCCATCAAATCCACCTCACTTCTGATTTACGCTAAGCCTGATAGTTTGGTAAAAGGCAGCTTACTAGCTTACTAGCGATTTAAATATGTGGGGTTTGAGGTTTGGGGG
>VYZV01032866.1:588-12079 GCA_013401275.1 Pandion haliaetus
CTTAAGAAATGTCCTTACCTTTGGTGCTTTTGGGGATGATCTGCCCCCAGCGAGGCTTGTATTCTTGTTGACTGATATACTGATTGAATAAGCCATCTGCAAAACAAAAATTTTGCAGCATGAAATGTTTATACTTCCATTATAGCAAAATCACTTTTAATGCAGGTACTTCAGCCTAATGCAATCCAGTATGCTACTCCAAAGCTTTCATTTTCAGTAAATTCTCTCTATATGTCAGTTTGTTAAACTTGTTAATGAACTGAATGTCTACGCACTAAAATAAAAAGAATACTCGTAACTAGATCAATCAAGAATTACCCAGTTTCCCTGCCAGGTCATGCCAATTGTCTATAAATCTCCAGTGTGGTGTATTTAATTAAGAATAGAATCCCTCCCCCTTATTTAAGCAAAAGGAAAGTTGCGAGTGCATGTAAAATTCAACCATTCAAGTACATTTTAAGTTAAAACTAGGTCAGGCAACTTCTCTGGAGCTTCATCTAAGAAGAAAAGGGAAGAAGATCAGATTATTTAAATGCTACGATAAATGACAACCAAGCACTGGATGAAAAACAAAATAATAGTTTACATTCTCTTCAGAGAGTTAAGAGAAACAGAAGACGCGTTAGGTCACTGGCCAGATATGCCAACTGCATCATTTCTGTAAGAAGCATTTAATTCCAGCACTCTACTCAAGCTCCCCTTATGCCTACCTCTCTCCCTCTGTACACCTACCACATGTCATCTCTTCAGCGGCAAGAGGTCAGTTCCTAATTCTGGTTACATGGTATCAGTCTATCACATAAATGATAATTTTTTGAAAAGGAGATTCAGAACACCCACAGTCTCTGGGACCACTCCAGTCTGGGAAAAGCTTGGCAAGCAGTTGCAGGAACTTGTTGCTATTGTTCTTCAAATGTCTCCTCTAAAAATATCTACCTTACCTTCTGCAGGCACAACAAACTATTAGACCACTAATGGCCAGCCTCTTGACCACTGTTCACCTGGCTATACCCCACCCATTACCCCACTATCTCAAGACACAAGCTCTTCATGACAAGCATTTCTTCCACATTTATGCATTACCTGAAAAAAAGAATAGGAGTTCGGACATCCAGTTTACATCACTAGTACACTGATAACTACCACAGGCAGACTGAGGACTCATATGATAGATTTACATGGTTTTGTACTGAACCGGTACATTGCACATACACCACTCTGATGTAAGATGCCTTCGGGGATCCTTAACCACGTAATACTCAACAGCTACACTCTTCGTTAGAATGGTACCTGGCAAAAATGCTCAGGAATCAGTTTTACATTCCCCAGCAGAGAAAGGAAAAATGAAATTACTAGGTTGCATCTAATACTTTTTAGTTCTTCCGATCCCAGTAATTGTGGCTTTGAGGTAAGAATTTAACAGATGAGGAATGCCTCCATTTATTTATAGAAAATCCATTGGTAGGCATATGTACAAAAAAGAATAATCCTTACTGCACACATCCCTATTTATTTACAAAATGTAAAAATCTTTGTTAAGCATGACACAATGTTCAGATAATACTTTTAAGCATTTCCTAGCATCCTGTAGTTTGTCGTGACCGAAGTCCAGGTTTTAATTAAAAACTGAAGCAAGCAAGTACTTCCTGGGAGAAGATGAATACTCTATAGACCATGTAACAGGAAAGTAAGGACACTCAAGAGCTCCTGAAAGGTGCTGAATCTGGTCTTAAAATACAAAACTGCTTTCAACTTCCATAAATTCAGCTCTAAATTTTTCAAATTAAATACTCTGTGAAAGCAGGGCAGATTTAACTTTCACCTATCTTAAGAGACAAAAACATCAGCTCTCTCCTAGCATTAGGTAACTGAGGAAAGCCAAAAGTTTGCTCAATGCATGTAGAAAAGTGGTTTATTTTGGTTTTAAGAGTAGGGTTCTGTCCTGGTTTCAGCTGGGATAGAGTTAATTGTCTTCCTAGTAGCTGGTATAGTGCTATGTTTTTGAGCTAAGTATGAGAAGAACGTTGATAACACACTGATGCTTTCATTTGTTGCTAAGTAATGTTTAGACTAAAGTCAAGGATTTTTCAGCTTCTCATGCCCAGCCAGCAAGAAGGCTGGAGGGGCACAAGAAGTTGGGAGGGGACACAGTCAGGGCAGCTGGGCCAAACTGGCCAACGGGGTATTCCATACCATGTGACATATATAAACTGGGGGGCGTGGGGGTATCACCACTCGGGGACTAACAGGGCATCCATCAGCAGGTGGTGAGCAATTGCATTGTACCTCACTTGTATATTCCAATCATTTTATTATTAGTGCTGTCATTATCATTATTAGTTTCTTCTTTTCTGCCCTATTAAACCGTTCTTATCTCAACCCACAAGTTTTACTTCTTTTCCTGATTTTCTCCCCCATCCCACTGGGTCGGGGGAAAGCGAGTGAGCAGCTGCGTGGTGCTTAGTTGCTGGCTGGGGTTAAACCATGACAGGTTCCTAACTCCCAATGTTGGGAAAATCCGTGAGAGGCTTTAAGCATGAGATTTCATGAATTCTGATTCAGAAAAGCCAACTTTCAACAGAACAAATGGATGCGCTGTAAGAAATCCCATACTGACTCAGGCAGATTTTTCTAGCCACAAACCTAGACAGAAATCCAGCCTTTTGGTTATCATTAGAGCATTCGGTCTTCAAGACAGAACGCAAAATCGTATTTATCCCTATGGCAGCCAATAGATAATTGAACATAAATAGCTCAACAGGATGAATTACACCACATATGATCTGAAAGGGTGATTTAACCTCTCTCCCATGCTCAACACCCACAGGCTGCACTTGTCAAGATATGACACTTCTCCCCTACTGTGCCTTCAGCCTCTTTTAATAATGCTTCTTGTCTTCCATGGGACATTGGTTTGGAAATACTCCAGCTTGCTTCCCAGAAATGTTTCTTTCTGCTGGGAGCAGTTCCACATTCATTCTACTTGCACTGCAAACCAGCAGCAGCTTGTTGTGGAAGCTGAATCACCACCTGTCTGACACCACGGGGGAAGAAAAGGAGGATTTCTAGGTGGATTCTGTATCCGATGCCAGACCTATTCTAGCACACTCCTTATTTTTCATGCTAGGATAGCACTGCTGACCAAAAGGTCTCCAAAGCTTCTGCAAGGCACTGAAGATCAGATCTAGGCCTGCTCAGGCTTGTCAGCTGTTTCAAATGAATCAGTAGTTTAAACTGAATTTCAAGAATCTTATAGAAAAAAACCAAGTGTTAAGTGCAAGTTTTTAAAACAAGTCTTTTCCTTCACTCTGGAGGCCTCTCATTTCAATGTCCATGTTTACTCTCTAAAATTACGGCCAAACCCAGTACTTTTATTTTGTACTATTTTCAAGCCCTTCACAGCAAGTTGTGACGCATTTTGGATGTAACAACATGAAGTTCACATTGGTTAAAGCTTAGTAAATTCTACCTCCCTGATAACCAAAGCCTTTATTTTGTCAGCCAATTACAGGTTACCTAGAAAGGACTGGGACAAACATTGCAGACAAAAATATTTAACTTGCTGAAGCCAATCAGGAACAAGTAAAAGTTGTATTAAGTTTCTTTTTAGACAACACAGATCTCTAGATAGGATTACTAAAATCTATTCACTTCACTGCTGCCAATGGCTGGAAAAAAAAAAAAAAAAAAACAACCTTCAGAGTGGCATTTAGCCCATAATTTCTGTGTTGGGAGTTTGGGTTTTTAAGATTTTTCTTGAACCAAAGAAAAACAACCAAAACACCTAAACAGATTGGGGGGTTTGTAGTCACAGAAAATCCTTCTAAAGAAAAGCTGAAGCAGAAAACAAAGATGACACCAGATAAAAATCCAGCCATTACTCCACAATTTCCTCAAGACGTGGGAGCAACAAGGAAACACACAATTTTTTCCAGCCTCAAAGCTGTAATATTCTCTTGTACTTTCTTCTTAACAAATAGGAAACAAGGTTTGCCTTCAAATCCCTAGAATATATGCTGCTTCTACACAAACCCTACCACCTACTTACCATAGGCTTTGGATCCCTAGCAAGCCTCTCCCCTCCATATATCCCAGTACTACAGAGCAGCAAGCCAGCGTCCATACTTTCTCAGAACTGAACCCAAACATCTTTCATGGTAAAATCAAGTCATACATGTCTGTCTAGAGCTTCCAGGAGAATACAACTCTTCCTATGCATGCCAAGTTTTGGGAGCCACCTGAGCCTGCAGGCTGTGCATCACAACTTCTTGTTTGTCATATGGGGCCGACTTGTCAACAGATAAACAGGTATCACATACTGACACTAGAACTGCCCAGAAGGAACACCTCAGTCCTTAGAACACTAATATGAAACTAGCAGATCTTCAATCCATTTCAAGCAGCTTGCTATGTCTACAGTAGCTGCAAACAGTTCGACTAAGTAATCTGCACTCCACATACTCTCTGTAGGAATATTAAGCAGATTTTTTCTTCAATAATATAGGCCATCTGAAAGCTATAGGAATGAATCCAAATGTGAAGCATTTGAACCAAGTCTGTGAACCAGCTGAGATTTAGGAAACCTTTTCTTTTTGAGAGGAAGTCAGGCAGCTGCCAGAGTTTCCATTTGCCCATTTTCTAAGTGTAACGCACAAGTCAAAAGAATCTGCAGGAAAAGTGTGGCTGCCTGCCACTGAGCTCTCAAAAGAAATCATCTGGTGACGTGAGGTGGAAGACAGCGTTCATCATTAGCAATGCAAAAGAACACGAGTTAGCTCTGCTAGCACTAATTCTTGACCACCTACTCTTTTTCTACATGACTAAGCCTATGGAAATAACCTGCGAGAGATGCATTGCATTTCACTTTTTAAATACCTACCACTGCAAATATTAGCCTCTACAGAAGACATTTTAGGCTGAACCGAGTATGTAGTATCTCTGTCAACCTCACTGCACTTGTTTGTTCCTTCAAGGCAATGAACTCTCAGATCAGCAAGAGGTCAGAAGTTCACATATTCATGTCCAGTCTGTTACAGAATAGTTTGCTCTTTGAACAATTTCAGGGATAATTTAAGGATCTGTATATCTCAATTAACTCTACACTTCCAAGTACACTACACGGACCATACACAGGACTAAAGTTAATCTGCTTTTATTTGGAAAAACAACACAGAGAGGAGCTCAGTCGTAAAAACACCCACACCTTAGAGACTAAGCAGCAAACTATGGAGACTTCACAACAAAGCTACTAAGAAAATAAAATGGTAAAATGCTGGGTGCTAACAAGCCTCTTTCAAACAGAGGAGCTTGAGAGAGATACGGAAGTGAGTAAAGACAGGTAACTGTGGAGGACCACAGGGAACAGATGGTAGAAATACTATAGGAGAACATGTTTAAGGCTGAAAACATGTATTCCCATTCTACCAAGAAGGAGGACGCAGCTGTTAAATACCAGCTACGTGCAACACCTTGACTTGATTGTCATCTTGTACAACTCCGGACAAACTATTCCAGCTGCAGTTTCAGGTGTTTTGAGGCTATCAGACAAGGTTTGGCCTATCCTCTCCCCCATCGTAGCCCGATCAGCTCCCTGACCTGGTTTGCCATGTGGCAGCATGAGCACCAGTGCCAGCAAACGAGGGGCCAGGGGACACACTGTCCTGAGTAAGGGCAGGATTGACCCAGTTAGTAAAAACCAGCAGTTGTGTCAGCTTAAAGCAAATATGAGATACAGCCTCAGTGTCTCAGGACAGATAGCACTTCTCTCCGAAGGGTGCTGGGAGGCGACAGAGCTTTAAATGGGTACAAAAGCCAAAGACAGCATAAAGAATTACAGAAGGATGGGGGAAAGAAGGTTAATGTATTCAAAGACAAGCAAAATCATTAAGGATGAGCAACAGAGCAATGGGAGATGCGTACACTGACATTTAATTTCAGCTAGCCAGGTGCCAGATTAAAAGGAAGCAATATAAACATCCTCATGCATATTATCCTGTCCCTCAGAAGCAGTGACAAAACTTAATGATGCTACTTGAAGACTCTTCTGCTAAGTTATCCACTATCTATTCCTAGAAATACTTGCTTCTGTACTTGCTGGAACAGAAAAGGACTGATAAAACAAGCTACAGCACATTTCTCTAATTTGCTTAAGTGACATCGAGTTCCTCTGCCTCCAAAAAGGTACATGATTACAAGAACCAGGGAAGCAGGATTTTTCACATCAAATCTAACAAGAAGCAAGTGTCTGTTTGTCAGACAGTCCAATACAAGACCTACAGTTTTCTACCAGACAAGTCCTTTGCCAGTACTTCCACACCTGGAAAAGCTGAGCACTGCAGACATCAACCCCACTCTCTACATGCAAGGGAAAACAGAATCACCACCTCAGCTCAAGTCCTAGGCAAAAACTGTTGGATAGAATAAAAGCAATATGTTAAGTATTAACCAGTAGAAGAAATTAATATATAACAACTCAAAAAGTTAGGCCACAAACATTCACTCCATTAGTGCACAAGAAAAAAAAAAAAGTCAATTTTTGAAAGAACTTTTTCAGCACATTCTAGATTTCTAGTGAAATTCCATTCAAGAAATAGTTTCTACTACAGCCTGCAATGAAGTGGAAAGAGGACGGCCTCTAGGCACTGACAAGATGAAGCCACAGCCAAGGCAGCAGACCAATGCATTGACAAAATCATCACCATCAGCACACAGTATTCCTCTGGCTCTCAGCAGATCCTGCCTCACATTGGTGGGCTCATCAGCTCCCCCCAGACACTCGTGTCTTTGAGAAACACTGCAAAGACAGTAACAGCCAGCCATGGCTCCCTGCTGCTTTTTCATCCTGCATCCTCGCCCTTAAGACTCAGGAGGAAGCTGCCAGTTGCAAAATGCCCCTGCATTGCAGGAAGTCGTTCACACTCCCATCCCAGCCAACAACACTACATTGTCTCAGGAGGGCAGGCAACTCTCAGGAGGGCGAGGATGAACGCTGGCAATTCCATCTCAATGCTTGTAGCTGCGCAGGGAGCTCAGCACAGGGCAGAGCTCAGCTGTTCTATCTATATAGTTGAGAAACCTTGAGCCAAAACCCATAGAAAGCCATTTACTGCAGGTTTTGATGACCTGTTGCAATAAGCTCCCTAAGACTCTGCTTAGTTGAACAGCTTATTCACAAAAAAGATGGTGGGACTTCATGGAAAACAAACCTTGATTTGAAAGCTATCATTTCTATCATATCCCGAGAACCACTTCCAACTTCAGTGGTACAAACCTCACTGAAGGAGTCAAGCAGGTATGCTGGCATCTGTCCAAAAAGTATTACAAAATGACTGATTAGCACAGAATTAGAAAAAACATCTCTGGTGCCACACACCCATGAAATTGGTCCGCTAAGCCCCTAACTACTGGCATCAGAAACAAGGTTCTCTTCTTATGCCAGTACAAGTTTCCCATAAAGAGCGAAGCACTACACCCACAGCCAAGAACACCTCTGTTTATCAGACTGTGACCCAAAAATCACTGCACAGGTCTTGAGAGGCACTTCAGTGCAATAGTCCAACTCTCTTTGTATCCCATTCTATCAAAAGGACGTGCATCTCCCCCACTGAGAGCTGTTTACACACAGTGCTTCTAAGTCAAAAGCTTCCAAGTAAAAAATTAACAGTAGTTGCAATGAAATCAGCTGCCAATGCCTGGCTCTGCAAGGGAAAACAGGCTCTGCCTCCAGTCACTGACTTCTACACCATTCTCCAAGGACTATTTTCCCCATAAGCAAAGACAGCATTCTCTCTCAAACACAGCTGAAAACACCTACTAGGTGGTAAGTTCTAACCAGAAACCATGATGCAGATCACTACCGAGAACTCAGGTTTTATGCCTCCCTTCTCACCACTCCAGTGACTTTTCCGATAGTTAAGCCCACCTTCAGCTTACCAGCCACTTAAATGAAGAACTTATCTTTACCCACTCAAGTGCACCACGTTCTCATCTCTGGGGGAAAGAGACTCCAAAAGCAGCAGTGACAAGAGATATCGTGACTGAACTTTTAGCCTTCAGCATACACACAAGTCCAAAAGCTGACAATACACCACACTAGGTATGAAATACTACATGGACTAGCCAATTCTACCGCTAAGTACATTAACATTCAAAAGCAGTAACATTTCAATACTTTTTTTTTTTTAATTAATTAATATACAAGACCCCTCTGATTCTCTTACCATTGACAGCTTTTTCTATCAGTTCTTCACAAGCATCGAAGTCTCCCTTCAACACCAGTTTGTCATGCAGGTCTGTCAACATAGGGTGCTCCAGAGCAATCTTGGTTTTCTTCTGCAGCGACTCAAAAGCTTCGGTGTAGTTGTGCTGACGAAAATGCTTTAGGCAAAGGCGAATGGCTTCCTGTTCACGGTACTACTGGAACACAAGAAAACCTATGAGACATGTAGATTTTTCTTTTACCAGCACTGCTGGGGATTACCTGTGAACCTTCCTGCAGACAGAAGCAGGATCTCTTATACACACTGCACATAAATTGCTCACGAACTTACAGAGGAACGCTATATGAAAGACATTACAAGCTGTGCAGGCACTTACTTTAGAACAGTATAGAAATTATACAACTTGGTATCATCCAATTTAATAAGCATAGTAGAAGAGAGTGCACAGTGTCCCAGATCTCTGGAGTGACCATTATTTCCCCCCCATCTGCTTGGCCCTGCTGTTCGAGGCCTACACGAAGTACAGAGCAGGAAAAAGCCTTCGCTATCAGCATTACATAATTTGATTGTATGACTCTTACATAACAAAATAATTTAGAAGAGTAAGTAGGTCACAGCTTTTCTAGAAGCAGAAAAAAAAAACCCACAAGAATAGGAATACTTGCAATGACCACCGCTCCGGCAACGGAAAGGCAGAAGGCAGGGCTGACCCCAAATCCTGTGGGTTCGCAAGGGTTTTTTATCAAGGGCAGCAAGGATTTCCGTGCACGCCAAAGTTTTACCTTCAAAATATTCCTATGCATCTTGAAGCACAACCCCTGCTTTCATACCACAGATGAACCAAAGCTGCCCATTTCCCCCTCGGCTATGGGAAGGTGTGAAAAAGGCTAGAGAAACCCACTCTGGGCCAAACATCCAGGCACAGAAACATGAGGGAGTAGTAAACTCTACGTAAGAGCTACAGCTTGTGCTGTTAACCTATCAAATCATCCACTGCATTTTCAAAGCTGTTAACAATATGCATAAGTAACACAGATTTTTAAGTTGTTAAGTAGCAGAACCACTCATTTTAAATAGACTCTTCAAACCTACATTTTAAGGCATTAAAGAAAAAAAAAAATCTCAATTTCCATCTTTAACACACAACTACTCTGGTAAAAAGCAAGTATATCTTTAAGCATCTACAAGACTGATCAAATTACAGACAAAATATTTTACTCCTAAATGGACAGCATGCTAAAAGTGAAGTTTATAATATTTAAATGAACAGAATCTTTCTGAAAACCTAGAACTAACACTGACATTCAACAAAAATTAGTGCTCTCAAAATTATGACTCTATAGCAAGAATCTCAAACTGAAGCAGCTAAAAAGAAACACGGCCATGTGTTGTATTTTTAGTTCTTAATCCATCAGTATTTCATAGCTGCAAATAGCCAGAACTATGCATTTTTAGAAATCAGTTCCCAGCCCACATGAAAAAGGCCAAGGACAAGTACTGATAAAAATGCAAGACTGTAGTAAAGGAATACTAAAGCTAAAAGAGTTTTACAGCACAACTGGAAAAAAAACCCTCTCTGTTTCTTTCCAAGAGATACCTAAGGCACTGTCTTTAAGCAAATGCTCACTTACATCAGTCAAGGCCAAAACCACATTAGATTCTTTGTTGCTCAATGGGATAGCAAGCAAAAGGATAGCTGCACACCAGCAACAACCAGCTTCGGCACTTTCAGCTCCTCGAGTTTAGACATTAGACAAAATTCAGACTTGTCATATTTCCATTGAGCCTCTCATGACTGATAGGCTTAGCTTATAAAACATGAAATGACTGTTGGTTGCAGGTTGGCCACTCGATGCAATATAAAAGTTTTTATTCAAGTGACACCATAGTAGTACTTCAGAAGTTAAATGCTAAAACTTTTTTTTTTTATGCAAAAAGGTGTATAAAAGTATATAAAAGGCTCCTTTTTAAAAGCTGTCATAGAGGTTTAAAGAGATGACAAGCCAAATAATAGCTTTGATCTGAAGCTGTAAATAATTCCTATGGTTAAAAACGTAACAAGAGCATGAGACTAAGATATTAACACTGTCAAATACACTAGCAGAATTAAAAATATTTAAGTGTTCATTATCAAAACCAAAAGTGATAGCCATCGATAAACTGCCACTTCTTAGTTGCTAAAGTATGCCCACTCTTCAGTAAAAGCACAGTGGTAGGCTTTCAGGAGGCAGTAGGCTGAGCTGGTCAGCAAGGAGAAAGCAATAGGGAGGGCACTGAGGATCGTGCTTGTTGCTTTGAGTCCTTATCTGTTACCCCCAACTCCACTCCCTTCAGGAAAGAGGTTTTGTTGGTTGAAGCACACACAACAAAAAGGATGGGCAACTTCATGTAAAACCTTCTACTCATTTGATGTCTCAGGCAGTAAAGAATTATTAGATTTCAAAGCCTTTGAGACTTCCAAGAACATGCATGAAAATCTTCACACCATCTGAAAGAACTGGAAGAAACATGTCAACCCTTCTGCCTTTCCCCAAATATGGGTCAACACATATCCTCCTATGTGGATCCAGCAACAGTGGCCTCTCAGGACTGTGAGAGGGGAGAACATCAGTGAGACATGCACTCGTCACCAAAAACTTGGCAACTGATCCTAGTAGAGCCCAAACGATCATGACTAAGTCTCTGCCTTGCTGCTTTAGGGCTCTAAGCTTTAAAAGAACAATGCTGGCACCCCTTGAAGCAGCTGTCACTACATACATGCTGACCATGAGAAGTGTTGATTCCATGGGATAAGATGGAACAAAACAGATGCTGACATCATCATCAGATGGCTCCTGACCAAAAAAAATAAAAATCAGAGCTTCCTGGTTGCAGCAACTGGTCAAAAATGACAGAGAGACCACCATGTGCAGAGACAGCAGAAAGAAACACAAAAAACCATCAGCAGCCTCTGTCAACTGGACTTTTCAGAACTGGACATCAGTAATCAGCAGACTAATAACCACAATACCACTTTAATCATAAAGCAGCTACAGAAAAATTCCACTGTGACTGTTAGTGCTGTTTTTAAATCCTCCACGAAGAAGCTTGTGGTGTTCGTATGAGCCAGATAGCATGGCCACAAGGTTTCTTTACCATACTGGCAACACCATAAACTGGTGAGGGAGTCTCAGTACTACCACGCACAATCTTTATCCCCTTTCAAGTTTTTCCTTCTGGCAGCAGAGATATGCTGCTCCACTACTCAAGTCTTATTCAGCTGGGAAAGAGGT
>VYZV01032883.1:0-17041 GCA_013401275.1 Pandion haliaetus
AGGAATAACTCTACCAAAGACATCAGTCATACTTGCTTAAAACTGGTATAAGTGGAGGGAGAATCAGATTGTTATACTTACCTTGCACTTATTTTGGGTTAACCTTGGTATTCTTGGCTATGCTATGTAACAGCTATCTCAATGATGAACCATTACAAAACTGCAGTACTTCATCATGAAACTGTCAGGTTTGTTTTGCATTGCAGATGGAAGGAGGATCTCCCACAGAATTTCTTATGAACTATGTGCTGCTGTGTGACTTGTACCATACTGCAGCCCTACAACTCCTACTTGGCTTAAGCTGCATTTCATTAAATGAAAATTTAATACTGCTTCTTCTGCTTTAAAGAGCATTCAGATTTAAAACAAGTGAAGAAGAAATAGCCAAATAATCTTAATCCAGCTCTTCAGAAATGATAATTTAATTTAGTGACTGAATAGCAGTTTCCCTTCAGAAAAAAAAGAAAATTTAGGAATTTTGGCTGAAGAGAACCTAGAAAGCAAAAACCAATTAATATTATAACAGTGTAATTCAGACTAAACCTACCTTCTATGTCTATACATGAAAGTCTCCAGCAAGAAAAGCTCCTCTCCAGTTCTTCAGTTCTGAGTGATTCCTACTAGACAAGACTTCAAAGTATGAAGTCCTCTGTTAAATTTTCAGTACCTGTATTGTCAGTCAGAACTCCCGGTGGATACACTATGGGCTTCATCCAGATTCTTTCCAACACTGTGGTAAGCTCCTTGTTGTGTGAATATCACCCCCAGATTTTGTAAGAAATATTTCTTTACATGACAACTTATACATTTAAAGGCAAACAATTTATACTCAAAGATTACTTGTGTGAGTCTCAGAGCTAACACAGCTCCAGCAAGGCTGACTTAACAAAATCAGCATTGCCTATTTCACAATTTTATTGTAAGCTTTTTGAGTTTGTAACCCTGTTATTTCTTGAGAATTTTGATTTTCTGTTTTCATTTGGTTTGTCACAGAATCACATAATGGGTTTGAGGTGGGAAGGCACTTCCTGAGATCATCTAGTCTAACGCCTGTGCTCAAAGCCAACGTCCTGTGGAGCCGGTAGCTCAGAGCTCTGTCTAGTCAGGCTATGAATATCTATCTCCAAGAATGGAAACTCCACAACTCCACAGCCTCTCTGGGCAATCTCTTCCATTGCATGACCATCCTCACAGTAAAAAAGGGTTTTCTTTTAAGTTTAGATAGAATTTTCTGCCCATTGCTTCTTGTCCTGTCACAGGGCACCAAGAAGTGTTCAGCTCCACCTTCTCTACTCCCCCCATCAGGTATTTCTACACATTAATGAGATCCCCCTGATCCACCTCTTCTTCAGGCTGAACAGTGCCAGCTCTTTCATTCTTTCCTTACATAACAGATGCTCCAAGCCCTGAATCATCTTCATGGCCCTTTGCCACTCCAGTATATCTGTGTCTCTCGTACTGGGAAGCCCAGCACTGGACACAGAGCTCCAGATGCATCTTACCAGTGCTGAATAGTAAGGAAGGATCACGTCCCCCATGCAGGAATGCAAACTTAAACATTTCCACACCACAGGCAAATACAAAATCTCTCAGGTCTATATCTCATGAACTCTTAGCTGACCTCACAGCTGGTTTATGATTTCTGAACAGTACTGGCGGACTATTTCTTATGGACAGCTCTGAGGCATTCTGCAATCCGATTATATGCTTTCTGATCAATGTCCATCTTTTGCCAGCATGCAAAAAAGTTTTCCAGTATAACCAAAAGGAAAGGGACCTCTTTCTTTCCAGGAAAATATTCAAATTAGATAATGTTTGAGACCACAAGTAGAGCTACACAGCCTTTCTCTGTATCCTTCTGCATTGAATTAAAATTCCTTTCATTTTAAGTAGGGTTAAAAACAGCAGATAATGTAACAGAAACAACAGCTATAGCAAATACTCTTGCTTATCTTGACAGCATTTGTTTCTCCTTTTCCTTTTTTCTTTCTCTTTTTGTTTCTGCTTTTACTGTGTTTCTCTGTTTTTACATTTGTTTCTCCTTATTATACTTCCCACCCACCGTTTTAATTCAATGCTCTGCCTGCTGCTCCTTGTGCTGCACAATTTTGAATGCAATCCTCTGTGCTGGTTTGACAGACTTGAAATGCAGCAGGGGAACCTATTGGCTTCTCAACATTGCTCTAAGTAAGCTATTAAAAATGTTTCGGAAGTCTGGGATTTGTTTTCAGACAAGATGGGGGTTTTCCATAGGTGCTGTAGCAATACATAAGAAGCAAGCAAGCCCAGCTGGACAGAGAATTTCACTTTTTGTAGGGGGATAAAGACTGTGTTGCTGTCCAAACACAAGCTGTCCTCACCTCTGGAGCCATGGAGATGTTGGTGAGAAGTCAAAGACATTTAGACTGTTATTCCTAATATTCATTCCACCCCTGCAAACAGCAGCCTAGTTGGAGAATGGAGCATAAATGACCTGGTGTAATCAAGTGGATTTTAATCCCAGCACTTCTCCTTCAGGTTTCATGTGGTGCCACAGGATGGTATTTATCGCATAACTTCAAAGAGAGAGAGGAATGTTTTGACCCTTTGAGTGCTGCTTTTTTCGTATCACTCTAGCAGTGCTACCTTTTGGAAATAATTCCTGAAATTGTTCACTTACTGGTGCCCTGAGCAGTGTAAGGCACAGATGTGTGAACATGGCAAAGAACAGATATTTTATTTCTCAGACTTTCTGATCCCTTAGGTCTGTTCATAAATGGTTTATTGGAAAGGGACATTTTGGTGAATCACTGAGCATGGGGATCATTGCTGATTTCTATCTTAAGTGAAAACAGACTGTACATTTTGACAATATTAAAAGAGGGGAAATGTCTGTGTTTTAATCAATATGGAAAGTACTGAGATATACTTGAAGTATACAATATTGCAACTGTTATTCATGTTGCAGGCCACAGGCACAAGAGTCTCTTGAGCACTGTCATCTCATCCCTTTTCCAACATAGAAAGGAAATTATGTTGTAAACAAAAGGTGAGGAAGAGGAATTATTTATCACAGTTTTCCAGATGAAGTAGAAATGCAGAGAGAGAGATTATGGGATGTCATCTTCATTCATCCATAATCACAGCTGGGTTCAAGCTTTTGGGTGTTCAGAGACCTTTTGAAAATGTGGCTTCTTGGGAGATGGTGTCCTGTAAAAGCTCATCTGTGCCTGCTGAACTACCTGCAAAGTTTGGGTACAGACAATTGTATCTACACAAAAAATCTGAGGGTACCTAGACTGGCATGGCTGCTTTCTTTATTGGGTAACAGATTTTGTTTGTTTTGGGTGGACAAGAGAGAAGGAGGTGGTACTGGAGGGGAAAAGCATTTTCTGTAGGAAACAAACTAGGCTTGGTGATTGCCTACCATTTTAACCCACTCTTTGTGGACCTTCCATAACTAAAAAATAAATAAATAAGTAAAAACCTAACCAAATAAGTAAAATAATAGCTAAATAACTGCCCTGCCTTCCTGCAATCCAGCAGCAGGTGACCCTCCAGAGGATAGGTGCAAGCAGTTCCCCATGTCCCTGGGTATGACAGGCGTCTGAGCAGGGAGCACAGTGGCCAAAGCCCAAGGGATGACTGAGCAGGGCTAGTTAATGAAAAGCACCAACCACCAGGGCTCCTGACAGGCCAGTTAAATGCTACTATTTGCACACAGAGACAAAAGCCAGCACTGCACATTACTTCTAATTTCCTTTTTACATCTCTTAAACATGCAAGAAATTAACCTGCAGGGTTATATATTATAAGGTATTATAGTCCATAAAACTGAAATAATGGTTTTTACACGTCTAATGTAATGCTTTTACATTCAGCATGTAAAGAATGTTCACACTAAACCCCATTTTTTAAAAAGCAAGTAGTTCAAGTACCAGTTAAACAAACAGACACAGATATAGAACTATATGAAGCACCTTTTATTTTTAGACCCTGTCATGAAAGCAATATGCAGTCATATTTTACTGGATAAAATACTTGAAGTATTTACAGTGTTTTAACATGATGCATATCCTTACTTTTTTTTTTTTTTCAGCACTTTATTTAGGGTTTTTTTTGGTTGGTTGGGGTTTTTTTTGTGAAAAAACTGTAAAACCTGCCTGGACATTTAGCTAAAATAAAATAGTAGATGTTTTATATTGCAGGACCTTTGCACTGGTGATTAGTTAGAGAATAAATTAGTTTAAATTCCAGTGTTTTGGAAGATCCTGCTACGGATTTCATAAAAAACCCCCCATTAGCTTTTATAGAAGTTATACAAGCAGGACAAAGGAAAAATACTTGACAGAATTAGCAATATTAAAACTGTAAATGGATTTTTGGTTACTGCTGCAAGGGGGAGTTCTAATACAGACTTGTCTCTCTGGAGTGACTTGTTTCAAAAGGCAGGTCACCTATTATTTGCCATCTTCACAGCAAACCTCCAAACATCGAATATCACAAAAAATTGTGGTTGCTAGGAGATCTGATAATAAATTATTGGATATAAAAGGTGGCAAGAATTATTCTTGGTAAATGAATGTGCCTGACAAGGAATAATTAATATCATTATTTATTTTGCCTTTGGTAATGGTTGAAAGTAGATGAGGAAGAAAAAAAGATAAAATACTTCTTAATTATCTTAATCAGGAAATATTCATGATATAAGCAGAAGTTTCCAAGCACCTCTGCTAGATTGGTTAGCTCATCCACAACTTGTAATTTGCCTTTTGGGGTTTGTTGTTGTTGTCAGGGCCCTAAGGACATGCCCCCTCTTTGGGTTTTGGCCATGTGGGTTTAGGTGCAACTTTGGAAGTGGGCCATTAGCCCTTGCATTGATGAGCAGTGAGGAACCTCAGTGTAGACCTATCCCACTTCTTCTGGGAGCTCTTCTAAGCTCAATCTTCCCTGTCGGTCTCTGTTTGAGGTATTTTGCAGGTGGGTCCTTGATCCTGACTCTGACTGGACCTGTTGACTTGTCATCCTGGCTTGATCTGAGACCTGTCTCACCACAGTCACCTTTCTCCAAACATACATATTTCTTCTTTCACTGGGTGGATTATTGCAGTCCCAGCTTCTGAGCCTCTTGTCCCCTTAAATTTGAGAGTTCTGGATAGTTTGGCTTTAATCACTCCAGAAGACACACTGTTAATTATAAATTTTAAAAGGCAGGACTGTGAGACTTAGTATAAAACACAGAAGGAGGGTTCTTCTGGGAGTGACAGGAATTTTGATGAAAATTACCTTTTGCTTCAGAGAAAATCATGGCAGAGTATTTGCTAGAGAGAAAATCTCATTTATTCAGCTCTTGGCACAGAGTAACACTCACATAGGCAACCAAAGCTCTTGAAAATTCGGGACACTTGGTAGCTGACCAGATGGCAAATGGAGTCTCTGTTGCACGGGTCCTCACAGTGGCATATTCAGCTGGACTGGGAAATGTATGTGTTTAAGATCTTAATTTTGTATGTATTTAATATCTTAAATACATACAAAAGACTGCCCTACATGAAAGTTAACTCCATCCCAGCCGGAGCCAGTACACCATTTCTGCAGGAACAATTTATATTGACTGTTTACAGAAGTCTTACCTGTGCCCAGCTTGATCTCTCCTGAAGCAGGAACCACGCAAGGGTGTGTCTGGAGGGAAGGGACAGGCTCTCCACACAGAAGAGCACACGGTGTGGGCTGGACACAGCAGGAGCTGCCTGAGGGAATCTCTAGAACTGTCTGAAATTTGCACCAGTAACAATCAGTCAAGCACTTAGTTGTGACGGTTCAATCAATCACCAGGCTTCAAGCTGGTCCTTTGTCTCAAACCAGTCCATTGGCTCATCCTATTAGATGACAAGCTCCTGGACCACCCAGGGAATTTATGACTTAAGTGCATGGGTGTGCAGGCATGCACAGCCCTGATACCCAACTACACCACAATTATAATTAAAAAATAACTTTATTTTCCACCTTGTGACTAATTTTTAACTTAAATGCCATATCTCGTGCCGCACTTTGACCTTAAGATGCATTTCCTTTTGGAGAGACATGGGAATACTACAGTGGGGGTACCAGCTGATTCCTGAAAACTGATTCCACACATGAAAATGAAGTTTGGGAAACAGTTAATAGATATTTTATATTATGTATATATTATGCATTGTTGAAGGCTGGTGGAGCTGTGCTCCACATGAGCCTGGGATTGGTCCTAAATCGTTTCTGTCTTGCAGTTCTTCATACCCATCGATATGGCATCCTTGCCTGGGGAAGCAAGGCAGAAAGTTAATGCTTGGTAGTTTACACCTGACATTCCTTCCTTCTCTTCTGGGCTCACAGCATGGTAAACAAGAAAGAGTCTGCAAGTGAGACATGTATGTTTTCTTTTTTTCTTTCCTTCATGTAAATCACTCTCTGACAAGGGCAGAGGCTTGATCCAGCCTCACAATTATTTATTTGGCCGTCAGAAGCGCTGGCTGATCAGCAGACCATGGTGTTGTGTTTGTGTGTCTGTGTGGGACATAAGACAAAGGGAGATGCAACTCACATTAGGTGAAAGTGATTTCTTAGGTTCAGTTTAGCACCATGTAAACATGATTGAATTGGACCAATGTCGTGGTTTCAGTCCAGCCGGTAACAAAGCACCATGTAGCTGCTCGCTCACTCCCCTGGCCACATTGGGATGAGGAGAAAATCCAAAGGCAGGCTTGTGGGTCGAGAAAAGGACTGGAAGGGATCACTCCCCACTTATGGTCATGGGCAAAAGACAGGCTCAACTTGGGGAAGAAACAAAATCCATTTAATTTACTACAAATCAAAACAAAAACAAGGATATTAGGAAGGAAAACCCAACCTTAGAACACCTTCCCCCCACCCCTCCCTCCTTCCAGGCTCAGCTCCATTCCCGGTTCTTTCTACCTCCTTCCCCCGGCGGCACAGGGGAATAGGGGATGGGGGTTGAGTCAGCTCGCCACACATCGTCTCTGCCACTCCTTTCCTCAGGGGGAAGATTCCTCACTCGTCCCCTGCTCCACCGTGGGCTCCTCCATGGGCTTCAGGTGGGCATTGGCTCCCCCACTCCCCTCCCTGGGCTGCAGGGGGACAGCCTGCCGTCTCACCACGGGCTGCAGGGCCATCAGCCTCCTCAGGCGCCCCCTCCTCCCCCCCCTTCTTCACTGATCTCAGTATCAGCAGAGGGGTTCCTCTCACGTTCCAACCCCCACACTGCCGGTTCCCCTTCTTANGCCCCTCCTCACAGGAGCCACCCCTGCAGCCCCCTGCCCGCTACCAAAAAAAAAACCCATGCCACACAAACCCATAACTGGGACTGAAAGTAAGCATGGCTGGATATATCCTCACAAATATCCAGAAGATGCCGTCATGGTCTACAGAGCTGGAACAAGCTATACAGCTACAATGAAGTGAGTGGGATGTGGGAAGAGTTTTGACTCCTTGTGCTGAAAAAATATTTCAGTGCCAGTAAGAGAAACATTAAACACATTCATGTTTTTCCTGAAAAAGATCTTGAACATTGGAAAAGAAAGGGAAATTTCCTGCCCAGAAGAAACTTTTAGGTTTCTGAATGCTCAGTGAATGGTTTCTTTTCCAGCAGTTGTTTTAAGAAATACAGAAAATACTTTACAAAGTGTCTTGGTAAAAGTAGGCCAGAGTTATTTACACAAAATTAATGAACTGCAAATAGTGGTTCACTCTGTGGAAGGAGACAAGACCGTCTTTTGAGTCTAATCCTGTGACTGACAAGACTCGGGTTTTTTTTATACAGGAAACTATCCATTTGCATTCAAGGTAGTAAAGTTTGTTTTTCTCTTAGAAACAGACACTTTGTTCTGAGAAAAGAGTTTCAAGAACATTTTTTTTTTTTTCTGTGAAGAGTTTGCTGAATTACTAAGGTGTTCACTTTCCCTAAAACCTCTGAGAAATAAATGAAATTATTGAAAACTAAACACGTCAGTATCACTTATCACAAACAACATTTGGTAAACAGAAAATGTTGAAGACAATTTCCAAAACATTTTCAGCAATATCTGTAAATGAATATTAAAAAAAGAAGAAGAAGAAGAAAGCTAAGAATGTGTCTCTTAAGCCCCTGAATTCTTAATGAAGGTGATGTTTTACATTTTGTCTGGCTCTGCAGTCTGTGGAGTGGATGAAATACAGATTTACTCTGGCAGTTCTTTTGTAAGCTTCTTGATATGGAAAAAGATAATACAGATAATTTAACCTTCCTGGTTTTCTCTCTTCCACATCACTCTAAATATTTAGCAAGCGCTTTGTAACAACAACAACAAAATTATTCCTCATGGATATGCCCTCTGTTTCTTTAATCTGTTGCCTTTCTACCAAGCTCTCATTAACAATAGGAATTCATGTTAGTAACATATTTTCTGTGTTGCATTCTTACTTCCAACCCTGATTTTTTTCAACAAACTGAAGCCTGTTTGGACAAACATGGTTTAGTTTATAGTTACTATGAAATTACTTAAGGGAGTAGTAAATAAAAATTCAGTTTCCTTTAAAAAGTACATGTCAGAATTTATCTAAATCAATCTTCAGTAAATTTTCCTGTTAAGTGTATGCAAGGTTTATAACCTCTATTGAAATCTGATCTTACTACTGCGTAGAGTTTAGACTTCAGGGTTTTTTTTAAATCAGGGTGGGCGAAATTTATTCCATAAGAAGCATCTCCTATAAAATACAGAGTTTTTACATATGGAAAATTATGCTGAGAGAAGGAACAGTGCTCTTTATTTAACACTGTTGGGCATCTGTTAAAAAATAAATGCAAAAAGCTGGTCATGAGTCAGTGTGTAGGCTGTTTAATTTCTTTAAAAGGATTTAGTAAAACCATAAGGCAAATAAAGACCAATTTGAGATGACATTTTAGCATCTTTCAACCATGAAAGGGAAAAAGACAAAGGTCGTGTTTTGAGAAAATATGTCTCTAATTCGCATAGAAATGTATATGCATACAATTTGCCGTTGTCAGAAATCTTGTATACTTCATTGATGCTGTGGTTTTCATTAGGTATTAAAACACTACTTATCGACAAGACAGTACCACCATCTATATACTAGCTTCCCAGATAAGCCTTTTATAAGCTTCTTGTATTAAGAGAAAATTTATATTAAATATTCTTATTTGAAACACATGAACATGATACCAGGGTGAAATCCAGATCTTAAGAATTCACTACAGGAAAACAGGAGTTCTTTTGCATTACTTTAAACTGGAAGACAATAGATAACAAAATATTATCCCAAACAGAACAAGGTTTCCAATCCATATTTTGTGCAAGAGGAATCTTCCACTCAAGTCAGTTATCAAGCTGAGAGGGTTTTTAATGACCTTGGGATTCTGTCCTGGTCTTCCCTGTGTTTCATGTGTTGGAAGAATTCTGTTGAATTTGCTAGGAATATTTGTCATTAAAGGATTTGTAAGGCTTGTGCCAAGACATCTTAGGAATATAAAGAAGATGACTAGGGAATAGGAAGTGAGTGCATTAAATATCTTAAAAAATCTCATAATTTAAGTGTCTTCATTTTGACAATTTCTCACTCAAGTTTCAAAAGTACTCAGACTGTGACATAAACTGAGATGTTTTTATTTAGGAACTGCTTAGATCTGAAAGCAGAAAATTTAATCTAACCTCAAATTTATTACCTGAGCATCTTAGTGCTGGCAATGTTACCTCCTATACCTCATTCTCAGGAGAATATTAACTCACTTGGTAACATCTGCAAAATGATTTGAAGATGAAAAGTGTTATGCAAGCACTAGCTGCTTGTATTATTGGATTACTGTAGATCAAGAACCTCAATATTTTGGGGAAAAGCATGAATTGGGAGGAAAGTGGTTATGTTTTAGTGCTAAAGTAGAGGAATTAATGTAATTCTGAATTATTGAAACTATCTTTTATTGTGTTTCTCATTATGATCCTTCAGGGTATGTTTTTAATGTCCTTCTGGGTTTACATCACTATCACTCAAATGAGTTACTACTATTATTTGTGTCAATGCAGTGCTGTGTCTTAATGCTATAACAGGATCCCACTGTCAGACACCGTGCAGCCAAAGGGTTTTCTGACCTAAAGTACTTACATATGAATAGTTGAATGGCCATAAAATGGGAGACAGCAGACATATGCAGATGAATTTGAAACAAAGGCAGCCTTGGTCTAAACGTTAGTGTAGCTTATCAAAATAGCTACTCATCTCACCTGAGTTTGGGGATTTGCTGTGTGGAGGTCTACATATGACCTAGTTGCCTTGACTCCTTTTTTAGATCAGTGGGAGAAAGAGATATCTCTTGGCAGGCAACTGAACTGACCTGCTTTGAAAGTTCACTTAAAAATGAAGCAGATCATGCCCTTGAAATGCTTTCCTCCCCATTGACTCCAAAGGGAGACCAACTCTGTGTCCAGCCACTGTCAAAACATCTTGCAAGCATCTGACTACAGGACAGTTTGGAGGAAGACTGGAAGAAGGACAATGCAGTAGTCCTGAGGATGTTTAGAAGCTCTGCAATGATTCTTGATTTGCACTACTGTAAACTGAATCAGACTGAGGCTGATTATACACAAGAACCATAAAACCAAAGGGTGACTGCATAGCATAGATCTAGGGCTCTGACTGTGTAACATGTGTTAAGTCTCTGTATTACTAGAAGTAGCTTTGGTAGAAATAATGCATAAAAGCCATACTGCTGGTATATTGATTTATTTTATTCTACAAGAACTAGTAAGTACCCCTTAAGACACTGTAAAAACCCAACTGACACTGTTTATGGTTGTTTTTTTTCTCTCAGTTTGTTTTAAAGATTTTCTAGGAAAGAGGAATTATCCCAAAGTGTAAGCCTAAGCCATTGGTGGTGATAGGTTCATAAGATGGATATGTTACCAGAAGGTGTTTTGATATTCCTACCTACTCTCAGGACATTCCAGTTCTAATTTCAGATTGGTCTTACCCCACCAGATACAAAGAGAAATTTGCTTCTAAGGCAAATCCAGCTGCTGTGATTTACTTCACAATCATTAGCTTGCCTTTCTGTATATCAGTGTTTCCTGTTTTGTTGGTTCTTTGACCAAAAATTATCAGTGAGGCATGATGGATGGATAATGCCACCAGCGGCCAAAAGGCTGAAAAAGAGAATGGTGCTGTTCCTGCTGCTGAAAGCCTTTCGGTATTTTCTTATTTACTAGAAGTGCTTGAGCTGCTGTTTCAGGATCTAAGGGTATCCTGATACAAATCTCAGGAGTTTTCAAAAGGAGTTTCGTTAGAGTTAAATGCCTTTGATTCTGCTGCATATAGCACTGATTTGTCACAGGAGACTTGAACAACTACATGGGCTGTGGGGTCTGTTGGCTAAGCAGTCACATCATTACATGCCCTGACTGACAGCAGTAATCAACAGAAAGAAATATCTGGAGGAAATAAGAGGTGTTCTTTTATCAGACTTTCATCACAGATGAAGTTAAATGTTTCAAGCAATACTGAATGTCACAGCATTTGTTATGACAATGATTCAAGGGACGGTCTGTGCATTACCTCCTCTCTTGAATCAAGAGTAATGTCCTTGTGGCCTGGTGGAAAATTGTTAATGCAGTCTGACTCCGTCTCAGCTGGTTACTCTCCGTCTTCTTCTGCCTTTTCTAGGTTGCTGGCATCAGCTGTAGAATAGGCTGAAGCAGATGATAGGAAGGACTTAACAAGTGGTCATAATTTAAAAATTCTTTGTATCTACCCATAAATCAGTCTTTCATATTTTAAAGGCCAATAAATTTATTCAGAGCATGCAAAGACAGAGTTCTTTTTTTTCCACCTAACTTCAGAGTGTTCCTGTCATGCAGGAGAGGTAGTCTGAAAATCTGTTTTAGAACTTTAAGGTCTCCAGAGAAGGGATGATTCTTCCCATCACTGTGTGACTTTCTGTTCAAGATTTACAGTCCTGAGAGACTTAAACATCCTCAGCAAGACTATTTAGAGTTGCTTACTGAAACTTTTCTGTTGTACCCAGTATGACAAGGGCTACATCCTATGTATCATTTTCCTTGTTGTAAGAGAGTCAGCTGTAAAACTAATAGTCTAAAGAAAGTACACTGAATAAAAGGAGCTGAGGTCTTTTATTAGTACTCTTCCAAAGAAACATAATCAGGATGGCATGGATGTTATCCTGTTGAGCACGACAACCAAGAGAAAACTAACACATGGCAATTTCTAGTGCTGGTCAAAACAAGATTTCTGCTGAAAGCTCGGAAACAAATGTGGCTCATTGTGTGTATTTCCCAAGCCAATTCCTTGTTTTCAGGAAAAGTAGGACACACGAGGTAGTGCATTATTTGTGCTCAAATGATCATAGGATGAAATTAGAGTGATGCCTTTGGGTCTTGTACCTTATTCAAATCAACATGCCCCCAATGTTGACTCAACAGTTGCTAATTTACATAAGTGTGTAGACACATATCTCCATCCTCATCTCAGAGTCTTGGGTCCTGTCTGCTAGGTACAGGACTCTCACCCTGATGGCTATCACATAGGAAATGCGTGCCCACACTGGAGGATTTACAAGTTCAGAAGCTTCCTCCTTATTCTTCTGGTCCCTTTTCTGATCACCTTCCTGGATATTCATCTGCTATCAAATCACAGTTACACAGAGAAGAAGCCTACACTTGAGAAACAGGTGTTTCTGTGTACAATGCCTGGCACAGAGGATGCCTTCCATGTCCAGGGTGTGCAGCCAAGGGACAATGCAGTACAACAAGCCTTAGCCTTTCCTTTCCCTCTTCCTCCCGTTTACATGCCCAATAAGGGTTAAGATGAATTGTATAACCTGCTTGGGAAACCAGCTTTGTTCTTAATCCCTGTTGCGGGGATAGTGCCAGAGAGTTGTCAGGAAAGCAGGAGACTTGGCTGGTGGAAAGGGAAAGGGGCAGAGCTCTAGGATCTGCTGCAGTGGGGGCATCCGCTCCACCCTTTACAGCTTTCAAGGAGGAGAGGATCACTTCTCCCGGGAAGAGCAACCACAGCGCAGAGCTGTGCCTAACACAGATGGCCCCATTCCTGAATTTCCCTGTGAAGACTTAATGCTGAGCCTTTGGCACTTCGCTGCAATGACTAATACACACATACAGCAAGAGAGGAAATGTTGTCCCAGTGTGATGGAGGTAACAGCAGAGGGCACTCATTGATTCTTCATCTTTCACCTTTCAGCACACCCCGCTCGTCCAGACACCACTGTGTAATTGGAGTAGAGCTGCTCCTGGGGTAGAGGATTTATAAAAGCATCATTCCGAATTTATTAGTGCACATGTTGAGGTACGGTTTTTCAGGGGGGGGGCTGAGATCCTATCAGGCACTTTCCATCACCAATAGAGGGGGAGTCACGTGAATGAATCCCACAGCATGTTAAAAATGCTGTTGTTTCTGCTTCTAACCACTGCACGCTTTCCTATTTATTTTCCTGCGTTGTATCAAAGTCTGCTGTAATGCAAATCTGGCTACTCTGTTATTTGTGTTTAGCAGCAGGATCTCCAGGTTAGTTCCCTGCTTGATGCTTTACGTTAATCCACTTTCTGGTTGGAAAAGATGTGAAATTTACTCAAGAATGAAATTGTATTCCACATCGTTACACTGTTCTCATTAAATCTATTATTTCCACATCATTGCCCAAGAAAATACCCGATGCGAGAATCCTCCCAGAGTTCACTTCCCTAATTCACAGGACAATTACAAAATTGTTTTTGCCACAGTGGGAAATGTTGACTGCTGGGTCACTTAAATTCTTGCAGTGCCAGCTAATAAAAAAGAGCACTATTTCTCCTTGCAGAACTGGAATGCAGCAATGCAGCCAGAGGATATGAAAGGGCTTTAATTTGACTTTTTTCTCTTGTTTTGTTGTTTAATTTTCTTTTATTGTGGAAGAAAATAAGTTTTCCGGGGTAAATAAATGAGATTTTTTGGTGTTTTTTTTTTTTCCAGGGTTACTATCTTTGTAATAAATGAAACAAATTTGGTTTTAAGTCAAGCATCCCATTTGTGTAAGTAGATTGCAGTGTTATATAGCTAAAGCATGATCACCCAAAACTGCTTTATTCCAGCATGCTCCTGATAGAAAAGTAAACCTCATATAATCATTTTTTAAGATCATATTGACACATATAAAAGCTTTAACAACAAACTTGTGGGATTTCCTCTCTCCATATTGTCTTTCCTTCTGTGCTAGTTATGAGAACATGCACAGAAACATTTTCCTGCCTGTCACAAAGATTTGAGTATTTTTGTTAGTATTGGAAATGGCTGAGTAGTCCCTCCACACAGAGCTGAAGAAACTCCACCCCAAGCAGCTGTGTGGACTGCAGGCTAACCTGTGTTATTCTGAGCAGGGACATGATCAGCAAAACCACTTACAGATCCAGATGAATTAAATGACAGAATCTAGTTTATTGCTTTGGGTGAAGAGTCAGGGCAGCTTTGAGAATTTTGGACATCTCACCTTAAATTGTCCATGTCCAGGCTGGACATGCTGGAAAAGTATAATCTGCCTTCAAGGTATATTAACATGAATACATAACTGCCATGAGACAGCTATTTGATTTCTCACCAGAACTGATTTTGATGACAGCATAGTGTTCTTGTCTCTAGTTTCTGTAAAAAACCAGCCATATTATGAGGTTTTCAAATATTTCTATGACAGAAGCTGTGTAAACTCCATGTGTGGATAGACAGTTTGGTTTACCAGGCAATTAGTTTTTGTCATTCATATTTCTCGAAAAGACCAATTTCTCTTCCAGAGGAAAACTGCAGGATAATAGTAGGCAAATACAGAAAGCTACAGTTCTTGCATTAGACATCCATACAAAAGCTACTTTGCTTGTAGAGACAAACATAGTATTAAGCCGAATTTCACCTCAGTTTAAAGTAGACAACTTTGCTGAACCCTGTCTCTACCCAATGTCTGTAAAAGCAGCCTTCAGTGACTGTTCAGATGGTGCCTCCATACTGTGTATCTCTGACACTAGGGAAGAAGGTCCCTGTCTGATACTTATCAGAATGAGAAGGTAATTTTCTTCTTTACAATTTCCTCTTAAAAGTATGACTTACTGAAGCAAATTCAAGTCAAAGAGAGAAAAATATTGCATTGTATAAGCTACAGGAAGAACTGTTCCCTAAAAAGCAAAAAAACCTAAATCACCCACCAACCAAGAGACAGTATTTTCAATTTTCTTTTTTATTCATGCTACTAAGGAGGAAAATAGAACAAGAGTTGATACCATATATATATACATATACATATACAATATCTGTTTATTTATATGTACATATGCATGTGTCTGTAATGTCTTCCATTTCTTCATGGTATAAAACCCATTAAAGTTGTTTCTAAATGTGCTGCGGATTTTGCATATGCAAACAAAGAGCACACTGCCCACATGCCTGGTTTTCATGTGTATTTGCTAATCCTAACACATATTCAAGCAAGGTAAAAGTTGCACACCTGTTTGAATAGGTAAATCTCTTCCTGCTCAATGTATTTGCATTATTACTCTCTGTGGATATAAAGCCGGTGCTTTTCTCTGTATGCATGCTTAAATGAAGGTTTCGATCATGTATTTGCATGTTCACATTAGCAGAAAATGCAGTGACTAAGCTTGGGTGTTTGTAAGACTGAATGTTAACAAAGACTAAAAAGAAGTTGAAGAAAAATTAATAACCACAAGGCTGTCCAGCATTTCTTTATCAGGAGTTATATACATAGCAGGAGAGAACATGCATATATTTCATCTGTTTCTGAGTGAATGTAAAACCAGTGATATTTCTGAAACATATTTATTGGCATGAAAGATCTGCCTTACACTTGCTTTATATATATATTTACTTTCACTAGTACCAGATGGTAATTTTTGTTTAGTATCCAATTAAATATTCTTATATAGCAGTCAAAGTTGAATAAACACATATTTTAAAAATAAAATAAAATAAAAAAAAACCCAAAGAAACTAAGAACCACTTTTGTAACCAATTCAGTGCTGGGGAGCTAATAAAGGAAAAATAGTATTTAAAATTCTACAGGCAGCTCAGGTGTACGCAGTGAGGATTTTCAAGAGACAGAAGACTGGTATAACACATACTGCCCAATCCCTTAAACTGATATATTCCTTGTGAGTTCAGGCTTAATACTAAATATACTCCCAACAGAGTGAAGCACTTTTATGTACAGAAAGCAACAGGTGAAATACTTGTGAAAAGGAATTGCTGCAATTTTTTCCTCATCCGCTGTGGAATTATCTCCTTTATTACTCATATGTATCATATTTCTTTTGATGCTACTAGTGCCATAGTCAGTATTCACATTTAGAATTAGGGGAGCTGCCTGTAGAAACCCCACAATCATGATTTTTTTAGGATTATTTTTTGTATTATTGATTAAAAAAATTGACATCTCAGCCCTAATCTACTTTTTTGTTGTTTCCAAACCAGCTGTTTTAAGTTAAAAAAAGAAATCCAGATTCTTTTAATCAGTAATGATATATAGTCACCATGTTGGAAGGATAGGGAATATTTTGTTTATGCGATAGGTTGACCTTGGCCGCCAGGTAAGTCCCCATCCAGTTGCTCACTCCCCACCTAGCAGAGTTGGGGAGAGAATAAGAATGGCAAAAGTGAGCAAAGTTTATGGATCAAGATAAATACAGTTTAATAAGTGAAGGAAAAAAAAGGGGGGGGGAGGAGGGGAGAACCCAAAACAAGTGATGCAAAAACAATCACTCAGCACTTCCCACTAGCAGACTGATGCCCAGCCAATCTCCGACCAATGTCTACTTTGGAAAAAAATCCCCTCCTAGTTTTATTGCTGAGCATGACATTGTATGGCATAGAATATCCCTTTGGTTGGTTGGAGTCAACAGTCCTGACTGTGTCCTCTCCCAGCTTCTTGTCAACCCCAGACTGCTCATCAGTTGGGGCAGAATGAGAAACACAGAAGGACTTGACAATGTGTCCAGCAATAGCTAAA
>VYZV01032886.1:0-10303 GCA_013401275.1 Pandion haliaetus
CATTTATTTATGCATTATCTGTTCAATACATTAAGATGTGCTCTGCATGAAGAGACCAATTATATTATAGTATTATAAACTAATATTCTATTTTCACAACATTCATTGGAAGAAGGAACCCTTCATTTAGGTTTACTTGCCTTTGCCTTAATTTGTAAGAAAACATACACAACCAACGAGGTGTACATGAGTAATACAGATTATTAAGTACAATTTTTGAAGCTGATATATCATCAACAAAAACTATAAAATTATCATTTGGTACATAAATTGATCTACTAGAAATTGTAGCCCAGGAAGGAGAATTAGCAATATGATGTTGTGATTGCTGGCTGACAGTGACACACGTGAGTGGCTGAAATAGGTATCCTGCTGAAAAACAACTCACTTTTTGCTCTTGGAGATACATGTAAAAGCCTTTAGATAACCAGAGCACACAACAGTGGGAGTGGTACAGTACTTGTGGGAGGATTCTGACTGATTATTTGAAGAATTATAATTTTGGTAGAAAAGAAATGCTTCTTACAGTCTGCAATACTGTAGCTCCCTTGCATTCACAGCAGATACAGGGAGGGGAGCAGGTTATATAGAGAGCAAGGAAAGAGGTGAACAGGGCAAATGGGAAGAGTGATTTAAATACAGGCAGATACCCGAGTCCACTAGCTACTCATATGACAAGAAGAACAGTAACTGAAGTTTCCTCCATACTTCCATAGTTCTATAAACTTAGAAAGACATCTCACTCTATCAGTTTTGTCCACTTTTCTGATTTTTCCTATCTGAAGTTTCAGAAGTCCTACATAAGGAATAGAGATTATATGTATTTGCCCGGTGACTTTGTGCCTTTCACTAGTGCTCTGCCTGCTACAGAAATATTACCAAATCATTAACTATCTGTATGGCACTTAGAATTTCTAGTATTGCTTTCTAGTATAGGCCATAGGAACTCGAGAGACAGTGCCTGCTCTGTAGTTACACCACCTCTCTCCAAATTTCTAGATCACAAGTAAGAGCCAGTTTTGAAAGATTTACAATAAGATTCATAAGGCAGAGCTAAGTGGCAGAGCAGTAGTTATCCAGATTTATATCAGAGCCTACAAATTGTAGAGCTACTAAAATCCTGTCAGGTCCTGACATCCAAGTTATATGCTTTTGCATAAAATTAAAGCATCTGACTCATTTTCATAATGGCCCACAGCTTTTCTCTACCTCAAACTTACATATCCTTAGAAGGCAAAATAGTGGTACACTTCAAAAGCAAAAGCAGTAAAACATTTATTTATTTCCAGCTGTGAGAGGAAGGTTGTCTGCCTTTCCAAACAGCTGCATTTAATTACTAATAGCAACATACTTTAATCTTAATATGATACAAAAATTTAACTAAATCACCTGATGTTGCATTTTAAAATGAACATTTCCATGGAGAGGCACAAACTGGATTTATCTGGAGCAATATATGACATTAATTCACCTAAAATCAGAGCTAGGATGAAATATATACTTTCAATACTGAATGTAGAAAAGCAAAAATATAAATATTTAAGGGTCTAATATTTCTCATAACTTCTCATGGAGAAGTTTCCTTTCTTAAAGGAAAATATTTCCCAGTCATTTTGTCAATGAGCTATCTCTATAGAGCTGGGTATTTGTGCTCTTACATTAGTTTGCTTGGGTTTGGATACACTGCAACATTATGTATGATTAGCTTGAAAGTCCAGTATAGTATAATGTTGTCCCACAGTACACAGAAGAAGAGTAGTATTTAAAGTGGATTGAATCTGAACCCATGAACACTATCAACTTGTGACTCTGGTCTATGAAAATAACAAGTATTTAACATTTCTAATCATGAAATAACAAATACGGAATATGTCTGTAATATTCTCGTGTATCATGTAAAATATATCAAGACAACCCAACTTAGAATTCGTTTTCAGCACTTTTTCTTTAAACCATTTTTTAACTGATTGGGAAAAAGGGGTTTGTCTTTTTTTGGAGTGACGGCATCATGCCATCCAGAGGCCAACCGAGCTCATTACAAGATTTGGTTGCTAGGGTTACAGACAAGCCAGCCATCTTCTGGTCAACGTAAGGTTTGACCCCTATTTCGTCATTAGGAAATATATTTTTTCCTGTAAGAAGACCTGACTTTCGACTAACATAATATTTATGCCTTCCATGACTCTCAACACCTCCAAAGTTCTCTATACAACAGGACTGTTCAGTGAGGTTACAAACAGGAAGCTTGAGAGGAACGACTCATCCAAGAAGAGAACAGAAGTTGGGCATTAGATAACTTTAATAAATTAAAGCCATTAGCTTCCTAAAATTCCCAGTTCCCTCACCTACTTTCTGTGCTGTGAATCCCAGCCATTGAATGTTGTAAAGTGGGAGCACAATGTCATCTCAGTTTTCAGTGGCAATAGCAAAAAATTTATGTATAGCTTTGAAATTCCTTAAGAGTTCATTCTCAAAGAAAAATCTGCAGACTCACTGAATATTTAATAGTAAAACCAAACCAAACAAAACCCACAAAAACTTTACTTTTATTGTTCCCAGATTTTTTATCTGTGGATCTAATATCACATGCCAAAGTAAAGAGTGTAATTCCGGGATGTTATTTCCTAGCCTACAGTGTATATTCATCATAATTAGATCAGAATATTTTCATCTTCTATCTAGAAAAAAAAAAATTAAATATTACCTTTATTTTACTTAAACATGAGCTTAATTACACTTTAAAAATTTTGTTTATAACAAACCTTTCCCATTTTTCCTCCAAAAATAGCAGTCATGTAAATGTTGACGAGATTTATATTGCCTTACACGGCAATAAAATCATTGCTTGCGTATTATGTAATTATTTTTCATATGAAAAAAAGAAAAAATGCATTATGACAAGGGTACATTAAAATATTAAATTCATGTTTCAAAGATTAAAGAAATCAGGAACTGAAAATAATTAATAATTAAATGGGAAAATAAGAAGAAAATTAATTCAGTGTTTTACTTCACAGAATGACAATATTAAGCTTGGTTTACTTTGTTTAGAAACCCTAAGTAAAGATTAAAAACTTGACCTCTGTGATTAATTAGTTGTGTTCCCAAAATTGGAAAATTTATCCCTAAACTTTTTTTTAAGATGTGAAAGAACTTAGCAGAAAAAGTTATGACCATGCACCAGTCAGCTCTTACTCACAGACTTGTTGGGAATCATCAGGTTGATTCTTTTTAACTATGGATTACAAAGTAGGTAATGATTAGCAATATAAGCATAGAATAAACCAGCAAGGAAAGGCTCGGCTGGAATTCTTAGACATGATGCATATCTTCAGATGCTTCAGTTCCTGAAAAGGAAAGTCTTTCCTCAGAGTCAGTAAGCGTACATTTAAGCTGAAAGCTAAGCTTGAGTCAAGGCTGTCTACATGCTCCAACACCAACATGGGCAGCAGCACCATCACAGACTCCAGAAATGTCCGTACACAGAGTACGGACGGTTTGTACAAAGTCAGGTTAAAATCGGCAGTGTGTGTAGTTCCTGACCATTAGCTTGCTTAGGCCTTCTTGGTTTTTCCTTCATAGGGTAGGTGTAGCTAGAGAAGTTTGTTTACTCAAGGGCTTATAGGAAACAACATGTTTTGGGAACACACTTTGAAGTCTTTTTTCAAATTTGCTGTTTGGACTAATTGGTTGGAAGCAGCAGGACAAAGAGGAGAGAGGGACAATTTCACTATCCTAGCTCACATGAATCTTTAGATACTCCATTCCTCTTCTGCAGAAAGTTGTAGTGAAAAGGTAGCTTTGAGAGAAATATGATTGTTTCTGGTAGAATAGGGTAAAGTTCAAGTGTTTACTAGGTGTTGCCACATAGCACATTGTTTCTTTATGCTACAAGGAGCAGTGGCCTACAGTATTTATTTCTCCTTGAACAAGATGGGGATACCCTTGTAATCATAAGCCATTACAGACTTCACAAGCTATTTTCTCTACAATATTTGAAGTTCTCCACTCTCTAGTACAGCAAGTTTTAAGCAGTGATGTGAAAGGAATTTAGATCACTGACTTACTTACATTAAGGTTAAAGTTTTCAAGACAGAAGCATTTTTTTAAAAAAGGTAGATTTGAAGAGAGGAAAAATTTTATCTGTCTCAGGTGGGTAACACTTATCTGATAGGCAATCTATAGAGACTATGTTACATGGTTCTTTATGCTGTAACAAATTCATGAGCAAACACAAGAAGAAAATTTTATTATGGATAAATTATCATTATTGCAAACTATGTTCAATTATTACATTTTTCCCCTGTATGTTACTCTAAGAACAGAAAGACTGTATTGTGAAAATATCACTGAGTTAAGCATAATTTATAACTTAATTAAACTGGTCTTCTGTAACTAAAACAAAATTAAAATTCAAGATGTATTATGTTAGATTTATTACACCAGTGATAATTAACCTCAATCAAGCATAATGTGTTGTAATGTAAGTACTAGGTTAATACTGCAGTTGTTTTAGTGAAAGCATAGAAAACATTTACCCCAATCACCAAATAACAAAATTCATATTCTAAAAATTCCACATTGCCTTTTTTCTCTGAATATGATTTTTACAATTAATTCATATTCTTGCTGTCCCTTATTGTATTCTTTTCAACTTGCCTATGTGAGAAAGAGAAAGCTAATAGTTGAAAAAAAAAGCTCCTTTTCTAAAGAAAGTTCACCCTCTGTAAAGAGTCCATGTGAAAAACAAATCCAAAGAAATATTTTTGTGAGATTATTTTAATAAAAAAGTGGGATTTAAATTTGCAAATACCTTAGAAGGGCAGGAATGTGTTCCTGTGTTTAGCAATCTCTGGGTTATTGTAACTACTAAATTCAAACCATGTTTACTTCAGTACTTCTTCCTCAGCCTTGCTTCCACAAAGATTTATTCACCGGCTTAATTGTATACAATACAAGTAATCATATGAAAGTAGATTTCAGTTAAATTATTCATTACATATAAGGTTAAGGTTCTGCCTGTCTATTTGAAAGTTAGAATATAAGTGTTAAAAAGTGTATCAATGAGCTGTAGAACAAAAGCACTCTGGACTTCAAATGACCATACTTACAAATTTTACTATTTGGGGTTTCATCTGGACTTTGTCTCCCACCCTCCAACGTGCATTTGAGCTCTCAGGCTGGTCAAATGGGCAAACCACAACACTTTCTGTATCTGGACAAGAACAAGGCATGGGAAACTTGGGGGCTGTGAAGAAAACATTAACAGGATTATGTTTTAGGCATGGACTGCAGCTATCCCCCCAAATGGTTGTTGTGGATAGTAGGGCAAACCATTTGGTATGCAACATGCACTACAAAAATTGAATCTGGATGCATTCTGTGTCAGCCTGTACTTCCTATACACCATTGCAAATGATGTATCAGTCTTCATTTTTTTTAATGGCTGGTGGGTTTTTTTCCCTATTCCTAATTGTACTGTTGATTACTTTAAGCAATATTAAGAAAACTGGAAGTTGCTTTATATGTGAGAGCTGAGCTGCTTCTAATTACGCAGAGAATGTCAGTTTTCTTTAGCAGGGTAATCAGTCTATAATGTTGCACTGAAATGTTGACTTGCAATAAGATGCAGTTAATTAACTTGAAGCAGTATGAAAGTTCAGGCTGAAGAGTCATTGGAACTGAGTGAAAAAGTAAACTCTACTGAAAATCAAAAGAGAAAAATTATCTTTTTATCCTATGTTTTGGCTTGCTCCAAAAATCCCAATTCTTTTAGAAAATAAGTCCTTGATGCTTTATTACTTTCTTTCAATATTTTTTTTCTGCCCCTCTTCAGATTCTCACTTTCTCTAATTTTTGGTCAGGTCAACTGTGCTTAAGACTTTGTAATTGTTAATTTGAATCAGTTAGATTAGATCAAATGGAAATCTGTCAGTGAATGAATCCCTGAATGCCACAGCACCTCAGCTTTTGTCTCATGTTTCCAGTCACTTCTACGAGCCAATATTTGCATTTGAAATGTATTTTCTGTGATGTATCAGTCTCCCCTTTGGTTGATCTAAATGCTAAATCGTGGCATTTCCATCAGGTAGCCTCATCTCCTGAGAACAAGAAACATACAAATTGACATCTCTGAATTTATCTTATCATTGGCAGAAAAATTTCAACAGGTTAACTAAAGGTGAACAAAATTTTCTTTCTAGAAATTAAAAAAATATGTATTTGGTTTTGTATGCTTATGTGAAAATGGACATTTCAATATTTGATTATTATATTATGATTATATTATATATACCTGTCTCCCTTCAGCTACTTACATACCTCAGAAATAGTACTCCAGCTGTGGTTTCACCAGTGCTGAGCAGGGGGGAAGGTTCACTTTCCTCGACCTCCTGGCAACACTCCTCTTAATGCAGCCTAGAACAACATTAGCCTTTTTTTGCCGCAAGCATATATTGCTGGCTCATATTCAACATGGCGTCCACCAGGAGCCCCAGGGGCCTTTTCTGCAGAGCTGCTTTCCACCTTGGTGGCCCCCAGCATGTACTGGTGCCTGGGGTTGTTCCTCCCCAGATGCAGGACTTTGCATGTCCCCTTGTTGAACTGCTACTCCTCCCAGTTTTGTGTCATCAGCAAATTTGCTGAGGGCATACTCTGCCCTGTCATCCAGATCATTAATGAAGTTGTTAAACAGGATTAGACCCAATATTGACCCCTGGGGTACACTACTGGCCTCCAACTAGACTTCATGCCACTGATTACTGCTCTCTCAGCCCATCTGTTCAGCCAGTTTTCAATCCACCTCATTGAAAAGGGCTGCTCATCCAGCCCACACTTCATCAGCTTTTCCATGAGGATCTGATGGGTGACAGTGTCAAAAGCCTTCCTGAAGTCAAGACAGACAATATCCACTGCTCTACTTTCATCTACCAAGCCAGTCATAGTAGACAATGAGCCAGGGAACATGGTCTTGTTCAAACAGAATTTGGTAGCCCCTAAAAACCATGATGCAAGAACAGTAGGTTCCTTATATTCTTAATTCATGAATAAATAATCATTCCAGTAATAACTTCACAACAGTGGCAGCAGTAGAGAAGAATAAAGGTACCATAAATGCAAAACCAGTATCGTGATAAATAGGCAGCTCTTAAAAATTACCAATTAATCCTTTCAGAAAGATCACTTCAGAACAAATAGCCCCCAATCTGATAACTCTAAGACCATAAATAAAGGCAAAGCATACCATACATTCTTTATTTCTGTGAACCAATAATAAATTAATGCATTAGTTCATACTTTTGCTATCTGTAGAATCTGGAGAAGCTCATAATCATCATTATCAATCCTACAGATTATTTGCTTTTGTCACAATTTTTTTCGCTAAAGTAATGAAGTTTTTCAATGAATAAAAATAAAACAGAGAAAAGATGCAATGCTAACATCCCTAAAAAGCTTATTAATATTCAAAAGCTCTTATGTGAAGTAATAAATTTTAGCTGAAGACCTACACATATAGGTCACCACTGTGTGCGATATATATAAATACATATCTATCATGTGTGATTTAAAGGTTTCTGAAGGCTGCTACTGAAGTTGGAATGCATTAACAACTGTGTCTTTGAAGCTAAGCCTATATGTCATATTTGTTAGTGTACATACACCAGTGCAATTAGTAAATATATTAGATTGTCAGGTATGATTTTTATGAAAAACCTTACACGAGTTAATAGTGCAGTTAACATTACTGTAGAAGTCAAAGACAACATATCAATGACTGTTATGCAAATTTAACATCTGAAATAGTACTAGCACTTGAAAGAGAACCTGTGCTTTAAGGCTGAAATATTAATGATGATATTCAAAATACAATGTAAATGTCTTTTTTAAACGACATTCTACAGTTCTTAAAATATCCTATTATTAAACTTCCACTAAATGAGATAGTACATAAAATTCAGGAGTCTCCAGGGCAATTCATTCTCTGGCAGGTGAATAGTTTCACTATACAAACCTGTTCCCTAAATACGTCAAGGTAAAGTAAAGAAATAGAAGAAATCTTCATATCAATAAGCCTTATGCTGAAATACCAATAAATTCTCATATTGCAATGAGAGGAAACATGCAATATTGTCCTTTAAGTCTACGTCTGCTTACATTCCTGAAGAGACAGACATGGGATACACATTCATTTGTGACCTGCTCTGCGATTTGTGCAGCTAATTTAAAATTAAAAAGTAATACAAAGCCTCTGACACCTATTTCTTCCTTGTTTATAGTAGTCTGTAAGTTTGTGCATGTTTTCAGCTGGTTGGAGGGAGAGCGTTCACGTGAAAGCTGCTGTGAATCTTCTACTTCAAAAGCTGCTGTGAATCTTCTACTTCATTTATAAAAGAGATAAGATTTCACAAAGCTAAAACTGTTCAAAGATTGATAAAATCTCCCCAGAAGAGAGAAACCTAAAAGAGTATCTGAAACTATCTTTGAGAAATTATGGCAAGAACTGAGGAAGAAATTAAAACAAGATTTGAAGTCTTGTCAAATGCCTGAGGAGGGGCTTGTAGACAAACTGCAAAGCCACATAGCTGGCCATAAAATAGTTTTGCTCACCAAGAAAAGCTGCAAAGTATCTGACAGAGTCTGAAATTCAGTTATGTGTACGAATCAGATTAAAGAACTATCAGCAATTTCACTGTCATAGACCAGGGACGGGCAGGACGGGAAATTTTAAAACTAGTGGAAAGTTTTGGCCGTTGAAGAATTTCTTGCTTAAAGTGAGCTGAGTCAAGAATGCAGGAAAAAATTGTCAAGGGAAGAAAACACTGTGAAAACTATCTGCCTGAATAAAAAATGAGGGCAGCCAGAGAATTTAAGACATGAGATGTCTAAAACTTCCATTTCTCAGCTCAGATGGAGAAAATAAGACAAAATCAATGGAAAAATTTGCTTTTCATGGAAAGCAAACCTCATGAGATTCTCTTTAAACTCAATTTAACATCATATTTCTACTGAATAATAGGAGAAATGAATAGGAAGAAATATTTCTAGCAAAAGTTTTGAAGAGTGCAATAAACAATATTATGCCTATAAAGAAAAAATCTTCATTAAATGGATCTAGCACAAACCTTCAATATGTGGCTTGGATCCATATATTTTTTTATTGACTATGGCTCTTCTAAAAGAAATTAACAGGTGACTGGGGAAAGAAATCTCACTTGAACTGCCAGAAGATTTGAAAAAATGTGTACATCTGACTTATCCAGATACCCAGTACCTATGTACTGATGTTCAGCCAGATATTCTCAGATTATTATTCTGAAATTAGTATAATTGTTATTTATTTGTGAAGCAGACCAACAGAATGAACATAGACAAAAAACTAGATGAAAGCTATCCATCACATGTCCCACAACATATCTAATGAAAAAGGATTGGTACTTGTTCTTATTTTCAGTGTCTTTGAAAGAAAAAAAAATAGTTAACTCTCTCAAATAAAATGAGTGGACTGACAATAACATAAAAGCCACAACTATAGTGAAACATGCCTGCAAGACAAAAAAAATCCAACCAACCAAGCAAACAAAAGCTCTTAAAAGACAAATGAAAGCCTAAGCCAAAATAAGAGGATTATATATTCAAGTTAAACTGGGAAGGATATCACATACGTCTAAGATAGTATCTTAATCTGTTAGAAAACTGTCAAAAAACTGCTCAGCACAGACAAAACCAAACAAGTATCACTTTTTAATCTTAAACAGCAATATTTGGTACCTGCTCATCTGGCACAAAAAGCAACATATTGCAAACTGTCTTTAGGGGATGATTTTTCATACCATTTGACAAGAAATAGACAAACTCTTGTGTATGTATGTGTGTCTGCTTGTGAGCATGTGTGCGAGTATGTGTATATATGTGTATGTGTGTGTATATTGACTTAGACTTACGTGGTTGATTGATAGAGAGGATGGATGCAATAGCGATGTCAAATAGAGCAGCTGCTTTGTAAAGATAAGCAGCTGCTGCTGTCTCATGACATGAAACACATCTACTGCACCAGAAGGTGCTACTATTCCTTTAGCCATGTCAGACACTTCTCTCAATAGTTAATCTGTGGCTCCACATCTATCACTGAAGATAATTACAGTGTTGTCATAATATTAAAGGGTGCAATTACCTGGGCATTAGAGTTTTCAAGTATTTAACCACTTTAAGTGTATAATTATCCATTAATCTGAAGATAGCAGTTGATTGCCTACTGCTGAATTCACACAGTAATTATATGTTTATCCATATTATACAGTAAAAT
>VYZV01032905.1:6741-32978 GCA_013401275.1 Pandion haliaetus
TTTCTCCTTCCTTCTCTCCCTCATCCCTACATATGCCAGTGCCTTTTGCCAGGGCTTGCAGCCCCATCCAAGTCCCGGGTGGTAAAACTGGAGGAACAGCAGCCCAGGCTGGGAGCAGGGCAGCTCTTCCTGCCCAAGACTGCAGAAATACCAACATAAAAATCAAACCTATGGGGTGCCTCAGTGGACTCGATGCCCCTAGGGGAGGGAATTTGTGTGCAGTGGGGTGTGAGGGGTTATTACAAGGCCTGAGCCTGCTGCAGCCTGCATCAATGTTGCTGTCCCTTCTGGAGAAGGCTGCTGGTCTGCACCATTCCCCAGCAGGATGCCGAACTACCGAAAAGACCAGAAATAAAATAAATCCGTAATCCAGGAGGTCTTGGGTTTGTAATGCCAGCTAAACTCATTCACATGGAAACTCAGTGATGCATTTAAGCATTGATGCTGTTTCATAAGACTCCTGCGTTGCAGAGGGCTGCGCTTGTGGTCCTTCCATCTTTTTAACTGCACTGATTAAATCATCAGCCTGAGCTGTGAAGTCAGGGGGCCCAGAGCTGGAGCATGCGGGAGGTTGCTCCTGTCAATGGGGGTGACTTTTCCTGCAGATCTGCTCCCTCCTGAGCTGTGTTGTTCCTGCCCCCCCACTGCCATGGCTGTGTCCTAGCCTTCCCCCCCCAAGGAGCAGATGAGTCTCTGCAGAGCCGAAGTGGATAGGGAAGGATCCAGGCTCATTGGGCTGGGAAAGCCCCACAGCATTGCCTAGCTTCTCTTTTCATAAGCTGTTGTGTGACATGACTTAGTGCAAGATTCAGCCCCTCTTGGCCTCTCCCTGTGATTATAAAAGCAATAATTAATTTTTTTTTTAAAAAGGTTTCCTCTTCCCCTCAGGCCCCCCCATCCCTTTAGTCAACGATCCTGTGGCTTTCAGGAACAGGTTCCTGTTGACAGGAAAGGGCTGTGTTTGGCCCAAGCTGGAGGGATAAAATGAGCTGCTCTTGGGATCCTCTCCAGCGGCTGCATGGTTTCATTGCTGGATGTGGATTTGCTGATAGTGCCTGGAGGTGCTGGTGAGCTCCACGACCTGCTGAAGTGCAGACAGGGGTGTCCCCATCGCACTGGGGCTGTCCCAGAGTGGGGGGACAACACAAGGTCCCCTGAGGTCCTGGACCTGCCCTGCTGCTCCTCTTGCAGCAGATGGAGAGTCCATCAAGAGAGGGTCTGGGCTGCTCTTGCCTCCAAGAAAAGCCTTCTAGCCCCTGGTGTGTGTAATTAGCTTTGTTGCCAATATCTTATTAACAGAACTAGTACTTTTTCCTTTAAAGCCACTGGGAATTTTAGAATCTTCCTATCTCCTAATACCTGGCTATTAATAAAGTTCATGATACTGTCACTAATTAGATTGCTTTTCTGCTAAAAAAAAAAAAAAAGATAAATGCATCTCCATAATGAAATTCTGTCTTTCAGACAGAAGATAAAATTTGCATGATTAAAGCTTTAAAGGGCTTTTTCTGATTGAGAAAATGCTTCATAATTCATCCTAGAGCTTGAAAGCCAGCCTGTATCTTCTTGTTGGCCCAGACTTTATTCATCAATGATAATTTATTAACCACTTTCTTGACCACATCGGTTTTGGTTTTACAGGACTAGCTATATTTAAACTTAATCTTGCCACCTTCATGACAAAAAAGGCAGAAAAATGATGAACAATTATCTATGTACAAAGCAAATCCACTGTGTACGAAGGTGCTGTTCTGCTGTCCTTGCCAAACATCNGTGGTGGAGCATTTAGAAAACATCTTGTTTGTTGCCGACGCGTGTCTGTGCACATGCTTTTGGGTGGACTTAGGGGCACTGGGCAGGCACAAATCTGGAATGCCAGATGTTGGTGTAGCTGTTCTCATAGTAAAGCTCCTCCTAATTGTATCGGGTGAATTTTAAAGGCCAAAGGAGTCTGCACTTTTGTGTTTGACAGGGATAACATAATGTTATCTAGCAGAATTTCTGGTACACCTATTGCTCTGGCTGCAGGGCAGCAAGGCAATAGTGATGTATCGGTAGTGTCATCTGCAGAGTAAAAGCGAACTGCAAAGTGCTGGGAGGGATTTTTTTCACATTTAAACCATTCTGAAATTAGTATTAGCAAGTGTTTAATGATGTGCAACAAGAAAAAAATGGGTTCAGCATCATCTTGCCTGGGCTGGAAGCATGACAGAGTACCTGGATGTGGGGAAGGCCCCCGTGCAGAGCTCTTGGAGGAGCTGATACAGGAGCAGGAGTTTGATCTGGTCCAACACCCGTTGCCAGATTGCTCCTGGCAGTCTTACGGACGTCTGTTCACTCGTTGCCATTCTCCTTTTCCTTAGGATGCTGTGCTCTGGTCTGATAGCCACTAAGCTTTTCCTAGTATTCAAATTATCAAGGAAAATGCGTATTTATAGTGTTCTCAATTATTTCTCTCCCGCTTTGATGTTTGTGTACACTGAGATATTGCTAGGTCCGTCCTGGAGTTTTTGCTTGGCCAACACTGTCCGTATTAAATGTGCTCTGCATGGGGCTCCCTCTGCCCCTCCAAGCCAGGAAGATGGTTTTTTGCCTTCCTTTTGATGGAGTTGAGCTCCTGCCTGAGCTCAGCGTCTTTTTTGATTTCCCTTCTGTCTGTAAACCTGCCTGGGAACTCACCTTGACTCTTCCCTGAACTCATTAATGCTGTCTGCCACCCAAAACTGAATGTGGCCATGAGTAAACTTTTTAGGTAATTGCTCTATGTGTCCCATCAGCCTGGCTTGGTCTCATCATGCTGCAAATCTGGAGGTTCTACCTCTTTCCCAGTTCCTTGATAGTCTCAGGGCTCTGTTGCTGGTTTTTTCGCTGGGTGATGCCAGTTAGTGTCACGCACCCCAGGGAGGTGTTTTTTCATCCGTCTTGGTTTGCACGAGGAGCAGATATTCTGTCTGCTGCTCTTTAGCAAACTGTCCTACAGCCATGGTGTTTTCCCCAGGGACATAGTGGTGTCGTAAGCACTCCTGTTCCTTTTTTTTTCCCCTTGCTTTTTGTGAAATCCTTAGGAGCAGCATAAAGGCAGACAGTTGGGGCTGATGCTTGGTACGCTGACCAAAGGACAGGACTGCTGGTTGCTCTGCCTTGGTTTGTCATTGAAGCTTTGCAGAAGAGGAAACCGAGGACTGCAATTACTAGGAGGGACTTCTAGTGCTTTGTACTTTTATAGCACATCTAATGAGCAGCTCCAAGTCACAAATGCGAGGAGCCACTCGTCTTTTTCCCCTGGGTCTGCAAAGGTCGGGTGGAGTTGCAGAGGAGTGATGGCTCAGCAGCTTTGTGAAAGTCAGGCTGTGATTCACTAAGGCTCTTCCAAGATAGGATGTAGGGAGGTTAGGCAGGAAATCTGGATGCAATGCAAATATTCCACGTTTCCCCTCAGTTTAGCGGACTTCCTCTGAATTGCTGTAGTCACTGCAAGTGGGTGAGGAGAAGGACAGTGTTGGGGGAGAGGAGAGCTGCTGCTTTTTTCCTTACGTGTTTTTTGTTTTCCCTGTTAACTTGACCCAATTATATATTTTTTTTTTTCCAGCTGAATAGCAATTATGTCTCATTTGGTACAGAGCATGTGAGAAGTAACTAATAATAGGAGAAAATATTTATGATGCAAATGACTGTTGCTGACTGTTGGGAGGTGTCCCCTTTCCTGTAGCAAGAACATTTCAAGTGTCTCCCTGCAGTGAGAGCTGCGTATTGAAACCTTCCTCCTCCGGGGTGAGTCTGCTTTTAAGGCAGCGTTTTGCCCTTTCGGCAGGCCAGCCTGTCCGTGGCTCAGCGTTAGCCTGGGCAAACCGAACTGTCGGCTTCTGCCCAGGGAGAGAAGGAGGCACCATCTTTCTCCTGCTGGAAGAGTTAGCTTGGAGAGCACCGAGATGGGCAGAGCCTCGTAAACAGGGATCGCAACCATGATTTTATATACTGTCATGCTACAGACAAGGAAGGGACGAATCCCCCAAGCAAAAAGGGAGCGGCTGCATTGCAGTGCATATGTATGCCCTTTTCTGGTCCGAGCTCTGCAAGTGTGACCTGCTGGCTGCTGCTTAAGTTACATTTTTTTTTAATTCATGCTGTCCTCATTCCTCTGAGCCCATCTGCTGGATGGAGATGAGTCATTCGATAGCGCTTTCAGTAGGTGATTTGACAGGTGGCTCCCTAGAAAGCTGTCTTTGCATGCGGCAGCTCTTCCTTTGCGGTTTCTATATGGTAAGATTACAACCTGAGGTCACTTTGAAGGCTTTGTGCTTTGTTGGGAGGGAAGGGAAGGAGCTCTTCATTGTTCTGGGCTGACCTTCCTGCTCAAAATCAAGGCAATTCCTCCGGCATTGGGTGGAGAGTGGCTAGATCCCCATCTCAGATGGTGAGGGGGTGGGAAGCTCGGTTTGTTTCTAGACACGTTTTCCTGGTGCACGTGTCTGGAGGCAGCAGAGCACCTCTACGTGCCTTTGCACAAGTACATGGCTGGTGCTTGGGTGGCAAGTCTTAGACAGGACTGGCCCCCCTTGTGAAAGATGGGAACAGGAAAAATAAAGGCAAGAAAGCTCAGGAGAAGATTGAGGGCTGGATAACAGAGTAAAAATGTTCCAGTGAGCTATTTAGCAGGGAGACCAGACAACTTAGGTGGCCGGTGGAGCAGTCAGGTGCCCCAAGGCAGGTTAGATCAATGGTAGGGCTGACGTTAGGAGACAGCAGCATGGTCTTGCTCGGAGGGGCAGGAGGGCGAGAGCTTCAGCTGCCGTTCCTCTTTCTCTGACCCAGTGGGGCTGTGAGAAACGGTGAGACGATGTCTGCCGAGTCACACCCACCTTCTGTTTTTAGCTCTGCTGCTAACCTGCTCTTGATGGTAGGCAAATCACTTCCTCTCATGCTCTTTCCTCTTCTAGCACTTGTCAGTCTTCTCTCCTTAGAGTGGCAGCTTTTGGGCTGAGAAAGTCCAGTGGGTGCAGCAGTGCTCAGCGTCGCAAGGACCATGGAGCTAGCTGCTGGGTGCCTCCAGTAGCTTGGCGCTCTTCGGAGCATGGAGATCTGCTAGGGAAAGCGCCTTCCTCTTCGTTACGAGGGTAGTGGTAGTTGTTCATTCCCTGTTCTGCACAATAAACGCTTAGATCTGTTTTCTTCTCCTTAAAGTAGGTCAGAAGTTGCTCAGATTAGCATGTGCTTTGCTGTGGGTGTGCCATACTTTCCTTAAACTGGGGTGTCTGCTGCCTCTCAGCAGCGTCCTTCCTTAGGAAAGGATGCCTTCCATTTTTAATTAAAAAAAAAAAAGAAAAGCTTAAAAGCCTCTAAGGAGGCAGAATACAGTCTGATGTACAAAGCTAACGTGAACAGACAGAACTGCAGGCTGGCTGGGGAGAAAAGGAGTGTGCACAGCGTTAAAGTTCTCGGTGGGTTTGCATCAGCTGCTGCTGCTCCACGGGAACTGGCTGGCTGGTTGTCTCTTTCCAGTTCCCAGCCCCATGTACTTGCTGCCTTTGTGGCTGGGAACCAGAGATGTACCCGAAATGGAGAGGCCTTGACGTGACGTATGTATGCTCTGGATCCCAACTGGTGTCTGCTGTCAGACCAGCACCTTTCAGTCTTGCCTTGTTTCCAAGGATTACACCAGGAAGGTGACAATTAACTTTTTGTCCACTTTGTGTTGGCGTGGACAGGCAGCACATCAGAGCTCAGACATCTGCAGGGGATTGCCATCAGCCTTGAGATGCCTCCCAATACAAGCTGGTTCTGCAAGGAGCCTCTGTGGTGGCAGACGTGTGGGGTGCTCAGGGAGGACCTCCAGGTGTTTTCCAGGCACTGCAGCTGGGAGCTGGGCTTTGGCACCGCTAAGCTCCTGCCTCTCGTGGGCACACTTAGAAATGGAGTGTGTTTCAAGGAGGTTTTTTGGGGCTCTGCAGCCCTGCCATTGCCAAGCCCCACTGACTGCAGCCAAGTGACTAAACCCATTTACTACCCATCTATTTTAAAGCTTAAATACACACGCAGCAACAGAGTGAATTGTCACGTTGGCACCATGGAGCTGCGACCGCCCAGCTGCTTCTTACACTGTGATGATAAAGCTACCGGTGATGATGACTGAAAATTGCACTTAATGCCAGGGAGTCACACCTTGCTGAGCTGGAGCAGTGGTGATGGCTTTATTTAGGTTTTATGGAGCATCCCACAGATCTGTGCCACTGGGCATGACTAAAACTGGGCACTAGCAATCCCGGCTAGCCCTGGTTTTCCTTAACTACTGCTTCTGCGTGTCTCTATCAGGCTGTCATGTCAAGCCCTCTTTATGTGGGGTTCAAAAGATTTGCAGCAGCTTTTTAAATTGTTTTGTGGGCTGGCTTTTTCCACTAGACTTGCCCTTTCCTGATGAAGGGAGCCAGGGCAAAGCTGCTTGTCTGTTTGCTCATCTGTGGGGTTTTTTTATTTCTGTTGAGAAGCAGAGTGTGGTGGGGAGGAAGAGGAAGGCTTTGATATGCCAGCATCTGGAAGGGTAAGGTTTTCATTCTACTGCAGGCAACTGTTTTGAATGCAAGGATGGTGTATGTTTGATGTGTTGTAAATAGGGCTGACTTTGCTACGGAAAAAGAAAGTAAGTTTAAAAAAAGAAAATAGTTATTGTGTTTCTCTTGGTGCGTTTTGCTTGTTTGAGGCTGAGGGAGTTAGGGATAATTTCCCATTTTAAAGTGTGTAAAGGCTAAAGAGAGTATCAAAATGAGGTATGTGAAGTCCCACGGGAAGGCTGCTTGTTAGCAGAAAATGACACCAACTTATGGCTCCCACATCCGCAGGTTGGGCAGACAAGGAACTTCAGGGTGGGGTCTGCCACAAATCTGCCCTCCTCTGGGTTTCGAGGTGCCTTGCAAGCACTCCTTGGCTGGCGGAAGTTTGGCTGATGGCATCTTCCCTCTCAGTTTGTCATGAATTTTGCCGATGATGCTGTACAAAAAACTCCTTTTTCTTTTTTTCTATGCATCTTTCAAACCTCTGCCAACAGCAGCCTCTGGGAGCGATGCAGCAAGGCCACGGTGCAGAACAGCCCATGCCATTGCTCCAAGCTGGGACTGCCCATCTCTTCTTGGGGAGTAGCCTCATCTACTGCTCACAAAACCTCTCCTGATCTTCTATGCTCCTAAATTTATCCAGGCTCATCCTGGCCAAACACATCTGCCACATGGCAAAATGTGCTGGGCACGGGCTTGTGCCTAGCATGAATGTTAATGGGGGTGATGCTGCAGCCAGCTACCAGGGAAGTGTGGCTTTGGGGTGGGAGCGGGTGTGTCAGGGTCCTTCTCCAGGCCTTTGGGATCTGTTTGGGTTTCAGTGACGGCGTGAGCAGACTAATACCTGTCTGTCTGATCCATCTGGTTCATGTAAGGATGCCCAGTGCAGTATAGCAGGGGATGGACACTCAGATTTCTTTATTTGCTGCAAGTTGTCCTGGAGCTGAGCAGTTGAGGTGAAGGAATGGTGGGTTTTCAGGAGGGGTGAGTGGATTTTGTGTCGTAAGTTGGGAGCGGCTGCGCAGGCCTCCCTTGTTTCTCTCCCACTCCCAGCTGTAAAAGAGAAGCCCTCTTCATTGCGCCTTTCTTCCCCCTCTGTGTACACATACCATTCCTGCCTCTCCCTGTAGCCAACCTCCTGCCGCAGTAGTTAGTTAGTTTAAACAATAGGTCTTTCATTTCTGAAGATCTTCCACCATGCGCAGCCCTCCGGTGGGTTTTGAACAGCGAGGGGAGGTCGGGATTGTTCATGTTCCCACGCCCCTGTGAAGGAAACCGATGGAAGCCCCCGTGAGCAGCCCTTCGATGGCAAGTAGTGGCTGTATCACATCTCTCTGGATTAGCCCTCCTGCAGATGAAGCAGGCTGGATGCCATGCTCCTGGTGATGCTTGCTGGGGTGGGAGCTGCTGCACCCTGCCACAGCGCAGGAGCCCTGCACCAGCCTTGAAATGAATACACCTCCCTACTCTCTGATCTCAGGTTGGAGCTATCTAGGGCATATTTTAACTGCCAGAACCCTTTTAATTAAACATGGATGGGAAGTGAGGTATTGATTCCTGGCTTCTCTGTTGGAGTTTGCGTGCACCGTCTGCTTCAGCCCTCTTCCCCCACCCTGCGGCGTGGTTGGGTTGGGATGCCAGGTGAAGAGCCGTCCCATTTTGAAGCAGTTTTTGTCTCGCTGGGCTGTGACGCCCAACGATATTGTCTTGTGCTAATATTTGCTCTAGGAAGCATTTGGCTTCGGCTACTGTGGCAGTGCAGCTGAGGGCTTCTGCTCTGTCACTGCGCCCTGCTCCCCTCCGAGCTGCAGGAGGCTTTGCTTCAGGTTTAACCTATTAGTATGTGTCCCATCCTGGCAGAGCTGGGAGATTAAAGAAACCAGAGAGTATAGACTTGTTTTCATCTTTCATGCCAAGCCAGCTGATGCCCTTCAACATAAGCGTGCAAGAGAGTATTTGGGCCACTGAATTGGGTTAATGATTTGCATGTCTTGCCTTGCCAGTCCCTTCCCTGGCTTCACATCTGTGTTGGTTGCAGCGTTTGCAAGAGGTTAGGTCCCCAACCCGAGGAAGACAGATGTATTCCAAGTCTTCTCTTGGCTGCTCAAGAAATAAAAATGCAGAAGAATTGTCACCACATCCTTGTAGAAGTCCCCAAGTCGCTCCATGGAGGAAGCTGTGCTGGGATGTGCACCGGCAGCATTTCACCAACCATCTTACAGTTCACTTAGGCCAAGCTGGAGACTACAGGCAGCGCGTGGATACTTCCTTCCTCTCCTGTCCTGCAAGCAAAGGGCAAGCTTCCTGCTGAACTTAATGCTCCCCTGAGAAAGGCAGCTGCCTACTTGCCAGCCTTCGCAGGCTCTTTGCAGGCAGCGTGATGAGATGCACGATGTGGCACTTGGAAACTTGGCTCTCAGTCGTGTCATGAAGCTCTAGGTTAAACAAGGAGCCGGCGAGGGCTTCTCCTGGCTCATGTCTTGGCTAGCGCTGTGGGGGAATCTGCATTAGTTTGTCTTCTTGCCTGACAGATTTGGGAGCATGGGGATAGGGATGGAGCCGCTGCGGATGGCACACAGTCCCTCCTTCTTTCCTCCCGTGATGAAGCCTCCCAGTTTAATTAGAGCCAGCAGGGAGAGAACCTCAATCTTATTATTCCTTCACAGCAGGGCATCAGTAGCATTTCTTGGACGTCAAAAGGAGGATTAAATTAGTCTGCAAGTGAGGAGGTTTTTTACCTCCTTCATGTCTCTGGGCTTTCTGGGAGGGTGTTAAGCCTCCAAAATCACTGTGGTGATCAATGTCTTTGACATGGCATGCAGTCCCTGATTGCAGCAGAGCTCCGTGCCAGAGGGGTTATTTGCAGCTTTCTTGGCTGCAAATCGTGGGTGGGTGGGTAGAGAAAAGTGGGAATGGAATTGCTTGGGATAATTACACCCTTCCCAGGTGTATTAATGAGTAAAGAAGGTTTCCGGAGGTGCGACCTTTGTGAAAGTGATCCATGCCCCTTTATGGTTGCGGAGGCTGCGGGACTTTTGGCAGGGGACAGGCGATGGCAGCTGGGAGCGAGCTTTGCTCTGCTGAGCTTGCCCTGGCAGGCAGAGCAACTGCTTTGTGGTTTTTTTTTTCTAGACTCGGTGTGTCTAGAGAGGAACGTGTGCCTCTCCAGCTCCGAGATGGCTTGCCAGGGTGTGTGCTGGCACCCCAAGCGTGGAGCAGGCATCAAAAAAAAAAGGCAAGAAATCACGCTCAGATCGGCTGCCCATCTGCAGGCAGCTATGGGGTGGTAATATCCCTTGTAGTGTCTTCCGTGTGCTTGCTGGACACGGCATGGCAGGGTGCAGGGCTGGGCCAACCTGGCACACCCTTGCTGGGTCCTGTGGACCTGTGAAGGCCTTATCTGAGGGTTAAGCATGAGAATGAAATCCAGAGCTGACCTGGGCAAACCAGGAAAGCAGCAACCCTTTTCTTTCACCCAGTGTCTAAATGTCAAGGGTGAACAGCAATCCCTCTTTGTCTGGCGTCTCGGGTCCTCTGCTGAACTGTGCTTCCTCCAAAAGAGGGGAAAAAAGGCTTCTCTTGGTGCAGCGAGGCCCCGAGAGGCTCTTGCCTCCTTTGTCAGCCTTGTTGAACCCTCGTTTTGGCCCGGCAGTGATTGATGCTGTGCAGCTCCATGCTGAGCGGTTGGTTAGAAGAGCTCTCTGTGCTCCCCAGCTTTTTCTCCGCAATGTCTGCGCTGCCTCAGCAGCATTGAGCGATTGCTCATTTCTCCCCACCAAGATGCAAGAAGCTTATCAGCCATGGCTGTGCTCTGAGCAGCATCGTTTGTGCTCAGCACCGGAGCTGGGTGCTTGGCGTACCGAGGGCCTTCGAATATGCGCGTTATTTTTTTATCTCCTCCCTATTTTGGGGCCTGGAAATGGGATTTTGCTGAAACACTAACAATCTTGTTCCTCTTTGTAATAACAAGCATTTATTCTGCATGTCCTGCTTGGTAACTTGATTTCTGGGGGCTGAGTGCTGTATGGTAGGTGGGAGCACACAGGGCAGAGTGGCTAGTGTGGTGTCTCTGTGTGCTTTTGAAACTCGATGATTACCTAAAGGTTCCCCCCTGCCCCGCTCCAGTCCCCACTCTCCTCAAAAAAGTAAGAAACCATTTTGAATCCCCATGGGAGCAGGAGTGTTTCAGAGGAAGAAAGACTTGATAAAATCAAGTATTTGATGTTGAAGTAAACAAACCTGTATTGTTCCTCCAGAACTGAAGTTTTGACTACAAACAGGAGAAATTCCTGGCAATGCCCTGCGGCAGGCATCAAGTGCTTGGGAGTCAGCGCCTGTTTCCTAGACCACTTTTGATGTCTGTATAAGTAATTTGCTGGCCATTTGGACCAGTTTGGGGCAAGATAATCACTAATTTTGGCTGATCTATATGTCCTGCAGCCCCAGGCACTGCCACTTGCTTTGCCACACCAGCATGGGGCTGGGAAAGAAATCTTCCTCTCCATTTGGGCTGCAGGGAAGGACACTTTTAGGTGGACTTAATACGGCACTTTAAGCTTGGGCAGTTGAATGGTGAGGTTTAGGGAGCAGGGGTCTTTTCTTAGACTGAGCGATATTTAGAAGTAAGTTGATAAGCCCTTCGCACAGCCAAAAAGCAGCCCTGTCTTTGCAACTTGTCAAACATCTCACCTTTTCACTAGTTTTAGAATAGGTGTCAGAGACGCTTTGACAAATTAATTTGAAAATTTTACCATAGCTTCTGCAGATCTCTTTATCCTCCGCTTACAAAGAATTCAAACCCCTGTGCCCCGGATCTTGAGGTCCTCCAGCATTTCCCCTAGGAGTGATGGTTTAAGGATTTGAGAGGTCTTTGCTCTCTCCAGACGCTGTTCCTGTGCTGGCTGCTGTGAGCAAAGTGTGTTCATTCCCTGTTTACTTGCATTTTGCTGTGTGTAAAACTGAAGCCTTGGCTCAAAATGGAGTCGAGAGACAATTCTGTTGCTTGCTTTTTCCAGCAAGCGTTGGAGTTCTAGCCGTGCGGTGTGATTTAAGAAGCTGTGTAGCTTCTGTTGGGTGAGGAATATCCTGACTGAGCCATGCTTTGGGAGGGTAGGAGATGCTTGGATTTTTAGTGGGGCAGTGTTAGCAAATGGGCTGTTCCTGCCACCTTCTTTCTCTTGCAGATTCTGTCTGGAGCACCACTCTTCCCTTTCTGTCCCAAGGACTTGCTGCATGAGGTATAAGGAGCTTTAAGCAGTTAGTACCATGCCTGATTCCTCCTCCCTTTTTCTTTTTCTACAGCTGGTCAGCGAGAAGGTTGGAGGGGCTGAAGGGACCAAGCTAGATGATGACTTCAAGGAAATGGAAAAGGTGAGCGGAGAACAAGAGAAATCTCTAAAATCAGCTATACACTAATATAATCACCTATACACCTATATCACAATCCTCTGTGACCTTCTTGAAGCCCTGAGCTGATCTTCACTGCTGCTGGGTCATCTTGTCTTTCCTACAGAAAGTGGACCTGACCAGCAAGGCAGTTACAGAAGTATTGACCAGAACAATAGAGTACCTCCAGCCGAACCCAGGTGAGTGCCCAGACTTCTCCTGCCCCCTTCCCTCTGCCCCCCAGTTTTCTAGGGAAAGAGGCAGAGGGGGCAAAGAGGCATCAGAGAGAACTTTTTTGGCCCTGAGATACTGGTACCAGCCCATGTTTGAGATGGGGCATGCTGCTTCCCTTGACCAGAGGTGTGCTGGGCCACCTTGTACATGTGGCTGTCCTGTGGCCTCACTGGCCGAGCTAGCGGGGTCTGGCTCCTGGGTCGCTGGTGCTTTGCAACTCAGGTGAAGATGTTGATACCCCTCTTTCCCCATGCTGTGTTTCTGGGCTGTAAGACACTGCTATTGCTGTTGAACAGTAAAAGAACAGACACATCTTTCACCTTGGACCTAGAGAGGCCCTGAAGGGGACCTGTTTTTCCTGGGGTGTCCAGAAAAAGTGGTGTCTCTGGGCTGGGAGGAGGTGGCTGGTTTTGTAGGCATTGCCTCTGGAGCCTGCTGTCCTGCATGCTTCTAGCCAGCTCGTTCAGAGAGCACTCCAGGGACTATGGGAGGGCTGGGGAAACTCCTTTGGCCTTCACTAGTGAACTGTGGGGAACTATTTTTGCTTGCTGTCTTGGAAAAGAAACTTCTCTTTTCGTAGCAAATGGTATTTCTGGTAGATGAAGACAATAGGGCTTCTTGGCTTTGGGTGTAGCTTTAAACAAAAAAAAAGTTGGCAGTGGCCAGCAGCTGCTGGCAAGTCCAAGTAATTGCAAACACGGCTGTGGCTGTTTCTGTGCCAGCTTCCAGAGCCAAGCTAACCATGCTCAACACGATGTCGAAGATCCGTGGGCAGGTGAAGAACCCCGGCTACCCACAGTCAGAAGGGCTGCTGGGGGAGAGCATGATCCGATACGGCAAGGAGCTGGGCGAAGACTCCAACTTTGGTGAGTGTCCCATCAGGCCAGCTCCCCCTACAAGTGTGCAGATGAGATGGTGAAGGCTGCTGCCAAATTTCCAAGCTGTTACTCTCAATTCTGGAAGGGCTGTGTGACCTTTTGCATTACCTAACAGTACTGGGGGCTCTTAAAAGAGGTTCAAAGGCAGGGAAGGGATGAGCAGAGCCCAAGTGTCCTGGATCCCAATCCTTGGCTTTATGTGCAAAACCACCTCTTAATGCTTTCTTATTAAACACTGAGATAAATTTGCACATAGGAAAAAATGCTTTCTTGCTTCTAAACTGAACAATGGTGATGTGGAAACTAGACTGAGCGAGATTCAGAGTTTTATGGTGGAGTTTCCAGCTAGACCTCTGCCACAGGGAGGCTGTAGCCAAGAAATCTTTTTGCGTGGCGATTTCTCATAACCACGTGTGACCTGCAGGGAAGAGGGGGGTGAAGCCTTTCGGTGACATCAATTTTAATCCACTAAAACATCAGCCTGCGCACGTGACAGACCTGGTACGTTGCACAGCTGTCTGATGGCTTCCAGTGCAGGGAGGAGCCTTCTTGCCTCAGGAAAACTAAAAAGCTCTGTCTACTTTGTGGGAATGACGAAGGATTCTCAAGGGTGTCTCTGGCCTACTCGGAGCCCTGCATCTCTCTTGGCTTGCAGGAACCGGAGTTGTTACACAGAGCAAGGGGGAAGGAAGTTTTTAGAAGAACACACTAATCCTGATTTCCTTGAAGCCTCTCTTTAAAGGAACACTTAACTTGATAAATTTCTATGTTAGTACTGCATCCCTCCCTAGGACAGGTTATCTGGAGTACCACAATTGAAATAACTCTTCTCGTATGTTTATTTTTCCAGAAGACTAAATATGCTTTGCTGCAAGTCTGTCTGGCTTAACTGTAATTGTGGCAGGAGCCTTAGAAAAGCATGAAACTAAATAGGTTTCAATAAGCAACTTTAAGCTCTCTAATACAGAGGGGAAGAGAAGGGATAAGGTTGGCCTGGTAGAGGTTAGTGTCTAAAATGAATAAAAGGCACTGCAGGTTTGCTGCCAGCATCTGGGGGAACTCAAAAACGTTCGTCAGAGCACCCTGGGCTTAAAATTGTCTGGACAAAAGGATAGCCAGGCGGGATCAGACCAAGCCTGCTTCTGCGCCGGGCTTCTCTTGCCAGCTGTGGCTGAGGAGCAGAGCAAGGTTAAAGCATTGCATGGCCAATTAACAACTCAGCAACTCCCTGAGCTAACAGGGAGCTTAAAAATAGTGCTTTTAAAAGTATTTTTACCTTTTCCTTCCTCTGTGTAGTTGGTAGATTGTTCCTGTTTTTCAGAGGAAAAAAGTGAAGCATTAGTTGTGAAGTGTCTTGTGTGGAGTCAGTACCAAGAGGCAATGGCCTGCTCTCATGCTGGGCACCGCTTGCTCCATGCCAAGCTTGGAGATTTGCTCCACATAGAAATGTGGGGGTGTTGGTTGGGGGACGGAGCTTGCACACGCTGGGTGTCTTGGCAGAATGGCTCTGCATGCAGCTGCCACAGACTTCGGCTCTGTTTAACTGGCTGGCCCCTTTTCCCTTCTCCCTTTCTCTTCCCTTCCTTTTCTCACTCGAAGGCGATGCGCTTCTTGATGCTGGTGAATCAATGAAGCGGTTGGCTGAAGTGAAGGACTCGCTGGATATTGAAGTCAAACAAAATTTTATTGATCCCCTCCAGAACCTGTGTGACAAAGACCTGAAAGAGATCCAGGTAAATACATTCATGTTTTTCTCTCCTCCTCACCTCTTTCATTTCTGGGCTCTTCTGGCTCTTAGTGCATGTAACTGCTTGCTCTGTCACGGTGGGAACCAAGGACTCACATAAGTATCGGGTCTGTTGCCCCGCACCATGCGTGCTTTCTCTTTCCAAGTTCACTAGTATTTCCCCCGTGCTCAGCACCGCTGCTGCTACTGCGCAGCTCATGAAGCTGGATGCAGGTTTGAATGGTTCTTCGTTTACAGTGTTTTATGGAAGATGCTGTGGGAGTACATCCCAACATGGGTTCTGGGCTTGCTGAATTTGGTTCTTTGTGCTGTGTTACATTTGGGCTGCCTGGCATTAAATTTCACAGTGTTCTTTACAGCTGTTGACGCTATTTTGTTAGTAGCCTGGATCCTATAACACAACTTTCAAGCTATGAGCAAGCTTCCCTCTAGGTCTCTTACACAGCATCTCAAGAAGGCCCTTTGGTGTCTCGCTGGGGAGACATGGAGCTTGGTAGCTCCTGTGTGCTACCACAGAGACAAGTCCATGCAAAGCACGGCCAGGCTTTGTAATGGGATCCATCCAAACCTCTAATTCACAAGGCAGCTCTCTCGAGTGAATTTTCGCTTACAGTGGTGTCCTAGATAAAATAACTGCCAACTACTGTTTCAGTACTTATCTGTACTCCAATTCTGCAGGCTGCCATGGAGCTAATTTAAACTGCCCTCCCCTAAACAGTCAGGGGATGCAGTGCCCAGAACCTGCATCCCAATTCCTGATCTCCAGAGATCCCCATTGCTCCTGGGGAACTTAAAGTAGCAGGCCAGCTCTGCATCCTCCCAAAAGGCTTGCATGGGGAGCAGACCCGGGCTGTTCCCTACAGTGTTTTCCTCCAGCTCTCAGCTGGAAGGGGGTGAAATCACATCATCATGCCAATTTGGTGAGGGTTGTTTCTTAGTAAAAAGCCCCTGCAGCCACAGCAGTAATCCTTGCCAAACTGAGTTCGGACAGTCCACTCCTCCCTGTCACCATGCAGCAGCCCTGCCTTGCAGGTCTCCATCACATCCTGGAGCCTCTCCGGAGTCTGAACAAAGGTGGGAGCCACAGAAGCGTGTGCTCCGAGATCAGGTTTCTGAAACGAATGAACTTGGCCTGTAACTAGAGCTGCCTTCCCAGCAGGAGAACTTGGCTGCTCCAGTCTCTGGCTATTCCTTCTTTTCCTTTACTGTTCATAACCATCCTCTTCCCAGCACCATCTCAAGAAGCTGGAAGGCAGACGCTTGGACTTTGACTACAAGAAGAAACGACAGGGCAAAATCCCCGATGAGGAACTTCGACAGGCCATGGAGAAATTTGAAGAGTCCAAGGAAGTAGCAGAGACCAGTATGCACAACCTCCTAGAAACTGATGTGAGTGCATGGGGGGAGCACTGGCTCCTCTGCCCTGGGCTGAGAGGTGCCGGGTGGGTTGCATCTTTCTGTGTATGTGAGGGTGGGATCTCTCGAGGGACGCAGAAGTCAAACGCTGATTTCCACTCTCATTTTTGCCAGTGTAGCTTTGCTCTCTGAATACCCAGATCTGAGTACCCAGCACATGGCTTGGCAGGCCTGTTATTCTTTCTCTAGCCCCTCTTCCTGATCCAGCTCTTGGCCAGAGGAGAGGCTGTGGCTTGTACCAAAACAGGTCTCTTAGTGTGCTGGTGGGATTGAGTTTGGGCAGGTAATGCAGCTCACTCGGGAAGGATTTGAACAGCTAGCGAAGCCCAGAGAGAGGTAGGAGGTGTCCTCTGTCCTGCTGAGTCTCAGCCAGTGCCTGACCTCTAGTGTCTGAAATCCCAGACCTTCTCCTCATCTTCCTGGGGAGGCTGCCCTTCCTACACATTCCCCAGTATGGTCTCAGCCCCCATATGCAATGCAGGAGTCTCTTGTCAGCTGGGGAGAATGATTCATCCCACCTTGGTGTGATTCTCGCAGATCGAGCAGGTGAGCCAGCTCTCAGCCTTGGTGGATGCCCAGCTGGACTACCACAGGCAGGCAGTGCAGATCCTGGACGAGCTTGCGGAAAAACTGAAACGCAGGTGAGTCTCAGGGTGCTGTAGGCGCTCTCGGTTTTCACAGCCACAAGCTCTCCCTGTGATACTTCTCTGTAAATACCTGACCACCCCTCTAAATCTATCTTCTGGCATTAAAGCCGCTTCTTGCATCACTAGAGCTTCAATCCAAACTTCCTCCAGGTTGGAGGGAGCGATGCCAGCTGCACAACCTGCTTTCAATGATGGGCACAGTCTGACATCTGAAACAAAGCCTCTGTGCTTGCACCGTGCACAGCTGGTCTGCCTGAATCGGGGTGTGCAGCTCCCAGGGAGGCTGGAGTTGAATTTGGTAGGGGTGGAGAAGGGTGAAATCCCCTTCATGCCACGGCTCACAGCTCCTTGCACTGTGGGCATTGAGCATGGGAGCGTCCCCCAGGAAGTGCCTTTTGGCCAGACCCAGGATCGAGTCAAAAGTTGCATCATGCTGTTGGAGCGGATGGCTCAGGTGTCACGAGCTGGACATGCCTATCATCCTGTATCACCTGGAACTGAGAGTCTTTGTGCCATTAGCTTCAGTTGTGGTTAATAAGGGTACCCGGCCATGGTTGTGGCCCAGAAAGGTCCGTGTCAAGGGCTCCCCGTTCCTCTGAAGACCAGAAGGTGAATGCAACTTGGTGGGGATGACATTGTGGCCATAGGCCAGTGGAGGAGTACCTACATCACCTCCTTAAAGGCAGGCATCTGTCAGCCCTCTGCCAGAACCCTCGTTTTCCAGCAAGCCCTACTCTCCCTTCTGTCTACATAACAGTTTCCTGGTAGACCCTGCCGCAGATGTGGCGCTGCCACGTGTGCTTGGGGATTTTGAGCCATGTGAGTTGGTGAAAGGCAGATGGATGTCTGGCACACAGGAGCAGGGAGAGCCATGGAGCTGCCTGGGCTTGCTGCTCTCCGTGCCCCTCCTGACCTCCACAGCAGCCCCGGGGAATGCGTGGTTGCTGCCGAAGTGCCAAGAAACACAGAGGTGCTGTTGAAATACTGAGCGAGCTGGTTCACGTGACTGCTGTGACTTGCACAGTCATTTTTCCTGCTGCTCTGTCTCACCTGAGCAAGCATCTCCCCAAACCCTGGCCAAAGAAGGAGAGGTAGCTTCATTGCATTGGGGGCTTCCTTGCGGAGCCGGGGACGTGCCTTCCTCAGCCTGGCACAGGGTGGCTTGGACAGAGCCAGGGCAGCCTCTCCGCTTCTTGGGGCGATTTGGTGATGCTGCCCTGCTGTTCTTTCCTCATAGAAGAAACTGCTGAGTGGATCCTGTGTCTGGTTTGTATTAAGAAGAGCTGGGAGGATCCTGCCAAGTGGGACTTTTCGAACTGCAGCACGAGTGTCCTCTGCTGGCTGAATTGCCTGAGACACCTCTGTAGCAAAGCCTGGGGCATGTGGCCCTCTCTAAGGGCCAGGTCCCAAACCTGGCCCAGATCCATCTTCAAAACGCCCCAGCACGGAGGGTTGTGCAGATTCTTGTCTACAAACCAGTTTTCTCCCCTGCGTAGCCACCGAGAAGAATAAATAACATGTTGATCTCATCATATTCCATTTCATGTTTCAATTGATCCACATTTCTTTTCCTTCTTCCAGGATGAGGGAGGCCTCCTCGCGTCCCAAGCGGGAATACAAGCCCAAACCCAGGGAGACATACGACTTTGGAGACACTGACCAATCTAATGGGGGCTTCTCTTGCAATCCTACCCCCAAAGTCTCAGGTAGAGTTGTCTCATGTGTGTGTGTACACAGGTGCCTCTGGAGCAGCCTCCTGGGGATGGAGGGGAACTGCTCTGCCTGGAAATTATGTTTCTGGTGTGCTGGATGTGCCTGCGCAAGCTGGTGGCTCTGAAAAATGTCAGAAATGCCTCTAGACTTGAGCTGTTTTCTCTTGGTGCCCAGCAGCCTTCGTTATATTGGCTTTGGGGACGTCCCAGCAGGGTCTCCAGCCTGGGCCACTCACCTGTAGTGCCCAGTCAGTACCAGCAGTGGCAGACAGGAAAAATGAAGCATCTCTTGCTCCCTCCCCCTCTTCCATCATGCTGCATTCATCCCTCCCTGATCCCGGCAAGGCAGGCGGGTTTCTAACACAGCATGTGGGCCACCCTGTTTCTCCTAACAGATCCTCCCTTTGGGCCCAGCCTTTCCCTCTCTCCAGTTCACATTGTTTTAAGCATGTCTCTTTTTGTTTGGAAGCAGCTTCCTCCTCTTTCCGATCCGACAAGCCGTCCCGGGCCTCCGTCAGGAGTATCCGTGAGTTTCCTCCCTCCACACTGCATGATGTGTGACCATCTCTCCCCATCCCTCCTCGCTCCTCCTTCTGTGACACTGCTGCTTGGGGCTGCTAATACCTCCATGCTGAGCCTGGCCAGCAGAACAGCTAAGCTAAGCTGAGCTAAGCCTCGAGCTAAGCCCCAAATTAAAACAGCCACGCTATAATGGTATTTACCACCCCAAAGCTGGGGCCCTTGCTCACTCGGAGGAGTTGTAGCAGCTATCATCACGCGGGCCCTGCGTGAGGCCACAGGGATCAGATGCTCTTCTGCGAGGTATCAGACATCTCAAGGATTACCCCATTTTTGTTACAAGCACCCAGCCTGGATCTCTCCCACTCCTGCTCATGCTGCTCCCCCACCCCGTACTGCACTGCTGAAGGCTGGAGGGAGCAGGTAGAGCCTCAGCACCCTGAGCGGGTTTTGTGATCCCAGCTGGGCAGCGAGGAGCCTTGAATGGGTTGTCACCGTGGGGTCTGCAGGTCAACGTTCCTGCTGAAGAGACCCAGAGGGGTCCTGTTGGGGTTCCGAGGCCAGGCTGGGTCTGTGGCTCAGAGCCATGATGGTGGGAAAGCTTGTGGTGGTACAGTAAGGGGGCAGGAGGACTCGAGGAGCCTGGTGTAGGGAAAGTGCTGTGGTGGTGGGACCAGCCTGGTATTTTGGGAAGTCATCTCCAAACCATGAACCTGCTTGGCTGCCGCTTTTGGTGTTTTCCGAGTTCCCTTCTAATGCTGGATCCTTTCTTGCTGCGGATGTTCAGCAGACTGGATATGCTGGCTGCCGTTTGTGGCGTTCCCCCTGCCCTGGTTGGAAGAGCTGTAGCACAGAGGGAGGGGATCGGGGGCCCTGCAGACCCTGGTGGTCTGTATTAACTCAGTCCCTTTTCAGTAGGATCCCTACAGCTGCAAAGCTGAGTGCCTGCCCATCCCAAAATATTAGTGCGTAGACAGAGCAAGCAGCAGCTTTCCCTGCTACAAAAAAATCCCCTTTGCATTCAAAAGATCTGATGCTTAAATCATGGTGCTGATATGTGGGAAAGAGACTTTGGTTTTCTCCCCATTTTTTTGGGGGGGTTCACATGCAACACCAAGCTGCTAATTGATTTGAAGCCCTGTGCCCAGGGAGGCAGTCGCAGTCCTCTCCCTCCTATCACCCTCAGGCTTGGGGTGACCCTTCTAAAGGGACCCCTGAGGTCCTCCTCCACCACGTACTGATGTCTAACCCCATTGTTGACTAACTGATGAACTGCACGGCAGCTTCTCTCATCTCTGGAGGAATGACGTGGCTTTTCTAATCTAGTTTAGCTTAGAGCAGGGGAAGTCCAGGCAGGAACAGGCAGCATGGGGTGGAAGTCTACTTTGGGAGAAGCTCATGAAGGCTGTGGTTGCAGCAAGAAAGCAGAGGAACCAGTGAGCTAAAAGCCAGTGAGGAGTTTAAACTAAGTTAATGCTTTACCATCATGGGGGCAAAGTGAAGGGCCAGCTTCTCCCAGAGCGGTTTGTGAAACCAGTTGTGCAAGCCCCAGCTCTGGCAGAGCTGAAAATCCCATGATCCCACTCAGTGTCCGGATCCGGCATCTGCCAGCACAAGCGGCAGGAATCCCTGGCATCGCCAGAGCCGGGGGCTTGAGGAAGAGGGTGTGCAGGGCGTCAGGCTCACCTCTCTCCCCCCCACCTCTCCCTGCAGCCCCCCTGGACCAGCCCTGCTGCAAGGCTCTCTACGACTTTGAACCCGAAAATGATGGCGAGCTGGGCTTCAAGGAAGGTGACATCATCACCCTGACCAACCAGATCGATGAAAACTGGTACGAGGGCATGATTAACGGCCAGTCAGGCTTCTTCCCCCTCAACTACGTGGAAGTGCTGGTTCCGCTACCTCAGTGAAACGGCATCGCTCCTGTCCCCCCTCCGCTCATGCGGGGCCGAGCCTCCATTCCACCTCCATTCTGACACTGGCCCTCTCCAGCGGCAGGGCCATTATCTCTGTGTCACCTCAGGGTGAGATTGCCACCAGGGAACAAGCCAGAAGGGTCAGATGGACCCCCCAACCCCTGTGAATTTGGTTATTTTAAATTTTTTTTTTTTTTTTTTTTTTTGTTTTGTCCTTCTGGTGCTTGAACTTCGGTACTTTGCGTGCCCTGCCAGGTGCCCCCCCGGCTGTATGATTGTTGCAGGCCTCTCCCTGTCCAGTTTTTGTCTTTCCTTTGGGTCAAGCATCTGGATGAGCCAGGTGGGAGAGCTGGGATGCATCCTTCATGCTGAGCATCAGCACGGGGAGATACACGGCCCGGGGACGGGGGGCAAAGCAGCCCCCAGCCTCACCGAGGGCAAACCCCTTCGCCCCCCACCCCCTTGAACACTACCCATCTCCCTGCGGATGCCCAGCCTCCCTACAGCCCAACACCGATGCAAGACCCCGGCTCTCCCTGCTCCCAGGGGCTCAGGGGAGGGATGCCATGGCACAGCAACAACACTACGACACCCATCAAACACTAAGCCAGCCCCGCAGCGCGGGTGCTGAGCCCTGCCTGGGGCTCTGTGCTCTCCTTCCCTGCCCCGGAGGGACAGAGCAGGGATGTCCCCTGCCTGCTGTTACTCCTCTGCCCTCTCCCCACAGAGCTCAACTCCAAAGGGGGTGGCTACCCCCTTCTGCCCTTGATTTTAAATATTTTAAGCCAGGTTGCTTCTGGACCTTGGGCTTTTCCTACTACAAATTCTACTGAGTCCATCAGAGCTGGGGGATAATTTGGGGGGGGTAGAATTGGGCCATAGATTGGGGTCTACCCACCGTGGGGCAGAGCAGGCTCCTCTCCCTTGAAGGCTCTGCACTTACTGTCCCTGGGGAGCCATCGGCACCCCATGCCACAGGGCCAGGGCTCGCGGCTGCAGGGTTGGAGCTCGGCTGATCCTCACGTGCCTTTCCTGTGCCCCCCCCACCTCTCTCCTACAGTGACCCTCTTTGCAGGGGGGACAATGTCCACCTCTGCCACCAGGTTTGGTGGGAAAAGGTATTGTACATCACAGCGCCGCTTCTGCCGCTCCTTAGCCCTGAGCCTCCCCGCGTGTTCCTTATCATGGGGGTCAGGATGGGGCCTGGCAGCGCTCACGTCATCTCTCACTTGACTCCGTGGTTTTCCTTGCTAGAAAGCTGGTCTCTTCCCCCACCTCCTTGGCCTTGGCCGCGCTCCGGCACTCTCCTCAGCTAGTACTGTCCCTGCCTGGCCAGGGGCCAAGCCCCAGCTCTGCACTGGGCCCGTGCCGCAGCACATCCCTGTCCCTGCTGCTCCCAGCTCCCGTTACAGTTACACAGCCCCATTTTAATGATTTTAACCGTGCATGTCAATGTATGTCCGATCCCCTGCTGTGCCGTGCTCCGAGCAGGCTGACCGGTGACCCCAGTCCTAGATGCTGATGGCATGGGGCAGTTTCCCCTCACTCCCAGCAGTGCAGGGAGCCCAAGGGACCAGTGTCCTCGGGGCCCTCGCCTCTGTCCCCTGCCTGGTGGGGACCAGGGTCACGTCTCGGGAATGCTGGCTCCTGCTCAGGTGGATTGAAATTTGTCAGCTGGGACAACTTGCTAGACCTTTTTTTGTAATGGTTTCTCCTGGTTTTTAGGGGGAAAAAAAGACAACCCACAAATCTCGACTTGTATCTCCGAATGAAAGTATTAAATGTTTTCTTCTTTCTAACGGCTGTGTCCTCTGTGAATCCGAGACTGGGCTCCAGGGGGGCCACGGTGGGATGAACGACCCCCTGGTTCAGCCCCCAAATCCAGGCCGCAGGATGGTGACTGCAGGCCACCGGCACCATCCCTCACCACAGCGCCAGCAAGATGTCCCCAAGCCAGCGGAGCCGAATGCTGGCTGCCTCTCAGGAACTGCTCTTTAATCAACTACCACTTCCACAAACAACTTACAGCTGAGACTCCCACCACCACCACCACCCTCCCCTCCACCACTGCCCCGGGGCCGGCACAGCCACGGGACACACGGGTGGCCGCTCTGGCGCAGGGCAGGAGCCGGAGCCGGCAGGGTCCCATGACCCCTTGGTTGAGCTCCCTGGAGCAGCAGGCGATGCTGTGTCCCCACAGCGCTGCCCCACGCTGGATCTGGATGAGCCCCTTGGGCTGGGGGGGGCTGCTGAGCTGAGCCAAGCCCTGGCTGCTGGGAAGGTACCTCGTCCGAGTCGAAGGGGGGTTCCTGGCCCCTCAGCTGCTGAGCTTGAGGAGGCTGTAGATCTGCTCCAGGATGTGGGTGAAGCTCTGGTCTTTGGGGGTGCGGGAGGCCAGGGAGCCCTGAGATGGGGACGCAGCCCAGTTAATTAAAACAGTGGGGTGGGCGGGAGCTGATGCCCTGGCTAATGCCCCCTCCCCACCCAGCCCAGCAGAGGAAGCCCCCTCCTTACCTTCAGCTTGTCCAGGTATGTCTGATCCTGACTCCACAGCTCCTGAAACTTCACCAGGTCAGGGGCTCCCTTATAAAATTCCACCAGCAGTGTCTGGGGTGGGGGGAGAGAGGGGCTGCAGGCACCAGGGCTGCCCTGGCGTCGGGCACATGGCCCCCCACCCCTGCAGCACTGAGACCTCAGCAGCACGGTGGGGATGGAGAAGAGATTGTCACCGTCACCGGGACCAACAGCGGGATGGGGATGGGTGGCAGAGGCCCAGCCAGACCCCAGTGGGGTTGGGGAGTCATCCTTGCTGGGGTGGACAGGGTTTTTGGCGCCCCCACCCCACGCTCACCATCTCCTGCAGGACATCGTTGGTGAGGAAGCCATCCTGGATGTAGGCCACCTCCACATCCATGGGGATGCCGTAGTCGTTGGGCCGTTGCTGGATGATGAGGGAGCGGAGGTGGGGGGGTCACCCCGCAGCACTGGGGCCACCCCCATGCCAAATACCCTCCTCCTGCAGGGCCAGTGACCACTTACCTCTGGTGGCGGCATCACCCAGAAGGGTGCAATTTTAGACTCCATGCCGGGATTGCCGTGATAGTAGGGTCCTGGGGCAGAGGGGAGAAATGGGGCTGACACGGGGTGGGGAGTGACAGCAGCCCCCTGGGACCATGGGGAGTGGGTGCTTACCACAGATGAGGGCCAGGCAGGGCTGGAAGCCGTTGCCGCTACCCTGCAGCTTGAGCTGATAATCCATCTGCGCATCGATGTCGTGCAGGGAGGGCAGCGCAGGGCCGAAGGGGTGGCTGTGGTACCAACCCACCAGCGACAGCCCCCGCAGGAACAGGCTCTGGCAGATCTGGGACGGGCAGACATCGTGTGTCTGGGTCCCCTGGGACCCCCAGGACCACACCCCCCCAGTGGTGGTTTACCTCCTCTTCCACTGCGCTGGCAGTCTCGGCATCACCCAGGCGGGTCCGGCACGGGAAGGCTCGCAGCACTGTCAGCACTGCCGGGGGGAGACACACGGGTGGGTGGGTGGTGCTGGGGCAGGGGGGGTCAGCACTGCCCCACACCCCCCCGCACCACTCACACCCCCCTCCCGCTACCTACACTGTGTGTTGGTGTCCCACCGCCCACCCAGGTAGCCCACCACTTCGCTCCGCGTCAGGTGGCTGTGGAAATCCTAAAGGAAAAAGTTAAAATCAACCATTTGGCCCCAAAATTACACCAGAGACACCCCTCCTCCTCCCTGCAGCTGTCCCCAGTGCCATCAGAACTGTCCCAACCTGTCCCCCCCTGGGGAGGGGACGCACCAGAAGCAGGAGGACATTGCTGGAAATGGCCACGTTGAAGGGCTGGAACTTGTTGATGGCGACGAAGGACGTCAACTCCACCAGGGTCTGGGGGTTCCTGGAAGAGCCACAGCCCCGCTGCCACAGCTGCCCCCAGCCCCTCCGGCACCCATGGGGCTGGCGGTGGCACCCATGGGACTCAGGTCCCCGTCATACCCTACCTGGCCGAGTCGCGGGTGCCCAGGGTGCAGTAGCGGACAGGCACCCGGGGTTTGCTCTCCAGCCTTTTCCCCAGGGGGCCGTGATCTGCAAAGCACAGTGCCCCGTCACCGCTGCCAGGCTGCCCAGGGTCCCCCGGTACGCCCCCGTGCCACCTTACCCGTCCCCGCCGGCTCTGCCAGGCTCTTGCACTGCTGCTTCTTGCTCCTCTCCTCTGGCTTTTTGGTAGCCGCTGGCTCCAGCACAGGTGCCCGACCCTCCCTCGTCACCTCCTCCTCTTCATCCTCAGGCATCTCCTCCTCCTCACCCTCGCTGGCCAGGCTCTGTGGGGAGCACAGGGCTGGCACCCATCCCACCACCCATGCTGGGGGGGGCCACCTGAGTGTCCCAGATATGGGGGGGGGTGGAGGAGTCCCGACCCACCTCCTCAGCAGGCGGCGCGTTGGGCTGGTGCTTGCGCAGCCAAGCAGCTTTGTACTGGTCCAGCTTCTGGCCCTTATAGCGGACAGATGCCCAACCGCACCCTGACTTCTTGGCGGGGTTCACCAGGCGTTTGCAGTGGGTGGCCCAGGCGCTGGGCGAGTTGAAGACCTGTCCCGTCTCCTGCCAGGTGATGGTCCCGTCCACCCCCAGGTCCCCCACAAACTTCTTGCCCTGGGGAATAGGGGGTGAGCCGGGGAGGTACCTGCCAGTCCCCCTGTCCCACCATCCCTGTCCCCTGTCCTCATCCCGTGTCCCCACGTCAGCCGGGCTCACCAGGTAGTAGATGGAGAGGACGCCGCGGGCCGGCTCGAGGAGCCCGTCGCGGAGCAGGACGCGGAGGGTGATGCCGCGGCGGGTGAGCACAGCCCCCCGGGTGCCCCCCGTCGCCTTCACCCCGCTCCCGGCCTCCGGCTCAACCTCTGCCTCGTCCAGCCCCGGCTCCAGCTCGTCCTCATCCTCCTCCAGGCACTCGTCCCCACCGGGGGAGGCGGCTGCCAGCGCTGCGGGATGGGACACGCCATGTGGGGTCCTCCCTGGGGGCAGCACCCATGGGTGTCTGTGTCCCACCCACCCCCCGAAAAGCACCCTTGGGTGCCCCCCCTTTCTGGATGGGGACACTGGGACAGGGATGCACAGGGACATGGGGACGGGAAGAGGTGGACATGGGGACATGGGGACACAAGAACACGCAGGGACACACGGACGCGCAGGGACGCAGGAAGAGGGGGCCCAAGGACAC
>VYZV01032908.1:253-14820 GCA_013401275.1 Pandion haliaetus
CTGTAGTAGGTGCACACCACACTAGTAATAAATAGAGAAAACTTCATTTAATGAGTTTCACCTTCTGAACCACGACTTACCTTGGCAAAATAGGCATGTTACGTAGCGTAAGGCAAGGCCTTAGGTCTTTCTACGAGGCTAGAGAAGGAGGTGGGCTATTCGGTGAGGTTTTCTAAGCAAAGTTGCTTCTGCATCCCTCCATCAAGGGACTGGGTTCATACTAAGATGTCTAGCCTGCAAATCCTGCCTGCTCTGTAGGCCTGCAATGGATCTGTAGAGGATGCACCCAACCTATGAAGACTTTGCAAATCTGAATTTTTTCCAGTCTCACTCTGTGGCCAGAAAGCAGTAAAGGAGATGCACTTCTGGCAACAGTTTCTCCCAGGGATGCTGTTCTCACCTGACTGAGGGATACCAGGATGTGCTTATTCTCCATGCCTCCTACCTACATTTCCTTACACGAATATCCAGATGCATTTGAGATAATCCTAACAACTGCACTGTGCTAATTACACTCATGAGTTAAACACACACATCTCAGCATACAGTTTTAGAATGGGCATCCATCAGTTCATAAAATACTTTGAGACAAAATCTGCTAAATACATGGAAGCCACTACAATTACCAACTATAGCTGTTATTACAGACCCACCTAAACTGCTCAATGTGGAGATGATAGAGATTATTTCTTTAGAATCTCCAGCCTTCCAGCATCATTACCAGCTTTAAAGAGACTTTTAATATGATCATATTCAGTGGTAACGACATCTCTCCCTTACAGGGGGAACATGGCACCTAACTGCAATATAACAGCTAGGTATTTATTAGGAAAAAAAAAAAAAATCTTAACCCTACATTGGCTTATTTAGAGAAAAGAACAATCTTTTTTTCCAGATAAATCCACCAAAATAATTTGTGACCTTTACGTCTGTTTATCCGACTACTGCTCATTTAAAAGTAACTGGATTTTTAACCTAAGAAAAACAACAGCCTGCTGGTTTAGAGTTAATTTCTTCTAAGAGGTCTGATTTTCAAAGAGTGTGGATAAACACAGAAAATAAACGTTCCTATCTCATTTTCACTAACAGGACATGTAACATATAGACATTGTCCTTACAAATATGCCTTTTTTCCATCATGTCATTTTAAAGGCATCTCTGTAGCCAGCATCAGTAGCATAGGAAAGGAATACAAGGCTTTTTTCTGCACTTCACCTATACCTGCCACAGGAGCTCAAAATCAGTGTACGGAAGCTGCTTTTGGAGTGAACCTAATGTTCTCTTTACTTTGCACCATTCAGCCAAACCAGAGTTTATAAAACAACAACTCTTTATGAGATTTCCAGTAACATTAATTGTTGGTCACAAAACTTCAAAGAAAAACAGGTATTTATAGCTCAATTCATGTTTCTTCCTTTTTTCTTTTTTTTTTTTCCACACACTTTTACCACAACACTTTCCAATTTGGTTCCCATGAGCACACTGAAAACAGAGTTATACCCGCTTCCTGCTGCGGCAACCTCCTTAACCACTTCACTCCTGGTGCTTCTTGCTCTTTTTTTTTTTTTTTTTTTTTTCCAGTGTTCATGTCTCTTCATTGTTTTCCCCGGTGTGTCACATTTGCATTTTCCCACATCACTTTATCATTCATCTTTGCTCTATTCAGCCACCCGCACAATAATTAAAGTGGCATGGGAAATGAACTATATATACAAAAATATGTAGTTATATACAAACACACATATGCCTGTGTGTATATATAGATAGATATATATAAACAAACTACACTGGGAAAACTCATTCAAAACACAAAACTACTTTTCAGTAGAAAAATTACTTGCTAAATGTACCCATTTTTATAAACACGGAAGAGGGAGGTGGAAGCCTTTCAGATGCATATATTAAATATTTTCCTATTCCACTGAAGAACTGATATTCATAAACATTTATTTATAACAACGTAATCAGCATATTGATTATATTAAGCAATCCCTGTAAATCTCTATAAGCTGAGGTTAACAATCGCTTTTCAAATGCCATTAACCATCACCTTGCAGCTTTCTCTCTATTATATACCATAAAGCTAATCATGTGCAAGACAGTTTTTCAAGAGAAAAATCTGCTACGCAGTGCAATGATCACCTTGGTATTTTCCTAGAACAAAGAAAAGGTCTTTCTTAAATAGGAAAAAGTCTATGCCATCAAAGAGTGGGTGCTGGGCAAGATAAATCATGGGCTTCCTGCAAAATTTCTCAGGTTCTCTCATTAAAGGCTAAACTCTCCAGACCTTTCTTCTAGCATTAAAAATCCCTATGCCTGTTATCATGAAATCAGCCAAGACTTGTGTTTTTGTAGCACGTAAGCTGCAGTGGTGTGAAGGTAGATGCAATGGTTGAATGAATGAGTCTCACAAAGGGAGGGCAGAGCCCTTCCAAACTTCTCTAAAGCAGCTACCTCAAAGTAAGGTGGTCTTCCCAAACAGGATCGGAAATCTTCAAGTTTCAACTTTTGGGAACCAAGTGTCACAGGATTTTATCCCTTGGCTCCACTGAGATGTGTCTGCCATGCTCAGAAAACAGCCAAGCACAGAGGTCCTTTGCTCAGCACTGATGGGGCTCCATATTAATTTCTCACGTAACAGGACATGAGATACAAAGTGATACGCCACTGGCACGTACAGGAGGAGGCTGCTTATGTAAATGAAAAGCTACATCCATAAATCACGCCATGTAAAGTCACCGACCATACTTTACACAGCGATGACTTCTACAGGAGATCATTCATTAACAGAGTCAACTATTTCATTACATGTAACAGCAGTGGTGTCATACTGAAAGAAATTCAGATTGTCTATAACACATTTTTTCATTTGCTTACCAAATCAATATTCATCTCCCTCTATGGTAAATTAGATAAATTCATTTAACATGGAAAAGTAACCATGTAGCTAGCATGAAGCATGAACTTATTAAAGTACTGTACGCTGCATATGATATCCAGGAGTTCAAGCCCTACAAAGCATTTCACAGGAAAGCATTCAGAAAAACATTTCAATTGATCTTTCTTTCCCCTCTCCAAGTTCCTTTGGCAACTGAGTTGAAACATAGGTGCCAAATTAGGGTAGCTCTAAGGTTTCTATTACTATTTGGCACACTAAGGAGCCAGTGATTTAAGACAATATGAGCTGTCCATTAGCTGTAACAATGAATTCAAATGCTTAGAAGCCAGGCTATAAATCTACCCTCTCGGAAAGATTAACCACTGTTTGCCTAAAGTTAGCAACTCCATCTTTGGAGATAAAATACAATGATGATCCCTCCCGCTAGTTCACTCGCCCCCCACTGAGGACAACCCATAAGCTGCATCCCACAGAAGCAGCAGCTGGGACAGGGGAGCACAGACAAAACAGTTGGGAAATTCAGCCTTTGGACCCCCGCAATCTCAGCGGATTAACTGAGTGCAGAGGTTGGGTGCCTCTTGGGTGCTCTCGACTCCCTCCGGCACTCTTGGGGCCACCCTGTCAGGACACCTACCCAAAAAACTTCTGGAGTTCAGCAGTCAGGGCAGGCTCTGAAGAAAAGTTATTACAGCAGAAAATCTCAAATAAATTCCCTCTCCCACCACCACAAGAAAATCCCCCAGGGCTTCTAGAACTCTGCAGGTAGTCCTAAGAGAAAAGGCACTTCTGGGTTACCCTGAAAACAACCATTTATGAAGAGTTCCTGATGCGGCCTCGTGCACATGGCTTGACTATCGCTTATGTCTTTAGACCAAACAGTTTTTAATTCTGATTTTTGCTGAACCCATGCATAAACAAAGTCTATGCCACAGGTAATGGCAAGATGGAGCTGCTCTGTACCTATGTAGTCTAGGATGCCTGAAGTTCAGCAGTGCAGGATACTGGACCTATGGGAAATAGTAGCTTATTTCTCACAGCCGATGACTGGTAGATTGCTGCTCCATGTGCTAAAGATGGCAGATAGGAAGTGAGAGACAGGAATGGATAAACAGAAGAATGGGTTAAAAAATATAATATTTTGTCTTCCTGATGTGCCTAGATTGACAATATGTCATTCACTTATCCACTGGACAGTTACACGATGGACAACAGCAAAAACTAGGAAGGAGCATGAATTTATTACCTCCATTCAAATTTTGTAGCAGGTTTTGGCAAGCTGCTAAAGCTAATATAGCAGTTATTGTGTTGATGGCCATAAACTCATTTGTAATACCATAAAACAAATTTGTATGATATCCACAAATCAATTGCTCCATTTAGATGTTATTTCTTACACAAACAAGTAACTGTGGTCTTGCCTAAGAGATATGTTAGAACCAAAATGGAAAAAAATAATCAGGGACAAAAGAAAAGGATACAGCTATTCTCAGTAGTGTTCTCTCATCCTCCCTCCATCCTTCCGCAAATTTCTGTTCCCGGTGTCATTGAAAGCAGGGTCAAAAGGAGTGTTCAAAATGCTGTTCTGCGGGATGGTGCAGGCAGGTCTGTGGATATAATTTGTCTCAAGAAATAGATGTTTGCAACAGCAGCAAATGCCAAGACAGAGTAGAAAAAGAAACAGTTGTGCTCAACTATGGAAAAAGAAGAAACCCGCAGCACAAGGCCAAGAACACACAACCACTTCCTCTGAAAAGCTGCTACTCTCCTGTTTATGTTAGAACTAATGTTTAGGGCACCCTTACCTCAATAGCCATGCTCACAGCAAATCTTTTAAGGCTTCAGAGTAAAAAAAGGAAAAGCTAATTTTAAATAAAATCAGCTAATAATATTCTTTAGGAGACAACACTGGGTGCACTTTCAAAGCTCAGCTTCTAATTATTTGCTGGAGCATATAAATGCAGGCATTTAACCTCCTGATTTGCAAACACAAAGGAAAGATGCCGACACAAATCAAATGGTGTGTATGCAAACAACCCCCATGCCCCACATGCTGGCTATGAAAACTCGGTAGTGCGCTGTTCACCATTTTCTTTCGAACATTTTTTGTTATGCTATAAAGACAAATGAGGGTGCAGAATTTCCAACGTTGGAGGACAATGACATAACATCTTCTAAATCCACATTTTACAGCCCCTCCCTGTGTTTCTCTCACATTCTCCCACCACAAAGTAGCTCACAAATGATGATGTTCTAGATGTGGTGTTTTATAACAGCAGCAAGTGGTTAACCAATGTAAATCCCACAGAGAGCAAGGGTGGGCTCTCAGGGTAAGGCTTATTTAGGGCATAGTGCTTCTTTCTATGAAAATGCAAATCAAAAGCAACTGAAACCCACCCAATTACATTATGGAAGAAATTTACTGTCAGTTTACAGAAAATGAAAGAAAACATTGGTGATTTATGTACAAAGGCCAGAGCAGCGAGGCCTTGCAATGATGATGAACAAATAACACCACTCCTTTTTGCAATATTCTTACTGAGCTCCCAAAGACTTCTACACTAAGAAGTATCACATTCCTACACCTCATTTTTAAAGAAAAAAAAACCCTCATAATTTGCAACAATTGCAGTTTTAAAGAAACGCATATAGCAACCAGCAGATATGCTTCCTACTGCACAGAAATGCTGAAAAAAACCCAAAGATCAAATGCTGATGCATCTTCCTTCTACAATGACTGTGGTTTTCACAGGGACACTGAGCAAAGTGACATCAAACACTATTTTTAATGAAGTCAAGCATAACCTTTAAGTTCTGAGCAGTAGGTTTATGCCAACATTGAATGATTTGGGGGAACTCTAAGTTACGGATTTTTTTCTTTTAATTAATTTCTTAGCTGAAAAACTTTGGAGATCTGATTAAACTTCCTGGTCAGACTTGTTTATACCATCGTAACAGAAAAAGAGCATCTAAATTCCTTTGCACAACCGCAGTGTTATGCTAGTACCTGCAGAACAGTCAGGCACTTCCACACGCTGGTGGAAAATAATCATTCTTACTACAAGTAGGAAAACAGGGTCAAAACCTGCTCCAAGCAGTTGAAAATAGGAATAAAGGGCAACCCAACAGTTGAATTAAAAAAAAAAAAAAAAAAAAANTAGCCATGTGAATGGATGGTTAAAGCAGAGAGAGAATTGCGGGCAGATTGCAGCCCCACGCCCATGAGTCTCTACCTTCTCACTGTGGGTTTGGAAAATAATGATCAAGAAAAAGGCAACAAGCAGAGAAAATTGCAAATCTAGAGAGAAACAGGAATGGGCTGTGGGCCTTGCAAGCTCAGCTCCAACATCCCACTCAAGCTGGGAGGAGGGCTGGGGGAAGTCCCGCTGCATCCCTCTCAACCCAGGAAGGCTCAGGCTGCTGTGGGACAGGACTGGGGCTGGACTGGGAGCAGGATTTGGTGATGGGGGCTGCAGCCCCACAGCTGTGGGCCCCAGCCAAGAGAGGCAGGATGAAGCTCTAGGTGAGCACTGCTGTCCCACGACAGTGATGGCACAGGGAGCAGATGGCCCTCTGAACTAGGACGGCTTCTTCGTTCCTAAATGGAAAGTTTTATAATTTATTACATCTACTTTTCTAGTTATCTAAAACTATTAACGCGATTGTTAAAATTCACAGCTTCCAGTTACTAAAGAAATGTGATTGTTTTATCTGGATTTCTATTATATGAATAAAATGTAACGCTGTCTGGATAAAATGGCCCCAGAGTTTCATTAAAAAATAACAGCCTAATTCCCTAATATGAAGTTATTTTAAGTGTTTTATTAATATTGTCTTCTAAATGCACATAAGTGTGATCCCCCTTTAAGTGCAATATCTTTAGGGCTAGTTGTAATTGTATTTTTCTTATCAGTTGCTTGTGCCTGCATTTCAAATATTCATTGCTTACTTCAGGCACTTCACTCAGACAAGAAAGAGTGCAGTGAAAAACTATTTAATCTGGACACTATTTGAATATGAAACTTTTCAGTCCCCCATACAACAGTTCTCATCCTTTTAAGCAACTCAAACTTCCACTGGCAAAATTCCTGCAGTGCCTATTTATCTTGCCATTAATTTCATCTGTTAAAACACAACTGTAAATAAAAATCAGTGTGAAACATGAAAAACCAACCTGACATGTGGAATGAAATCCTCATCCCAATCAAGTCCACAGCAAATTAAATTACATGTAACAGCTAGGACTTATCTCATCTAACTTTAGCCATCTGCCAGGGGTGCCTGCTTTCAGATCCTGCGTAACCTGGAGGTGCTGGGTGGAGAAAGGAAAGAGGCACCTCTAGTGGGCAATTCTGATTTTATTGGGTGTCTGGAGGCACGTACTGCTTTCCCTTGGCTGGAGGGTGCCAAGAAGCCCAGCTCTTACCTTAGGTACGTTGGTACCCAAATGTGGAGGTATCCAGGGTGAAGTACATCAGTTAAAGGAGAGAATCACATTTCTTTTCTTTAACTTGTTTTAAAGGAGAAAAGGATGCTTTTTTTTTGAGGCAGAAAAATGGTTTAAAGAATTTCCGTTATACCATTATTGTTGGCCAGTTATTAATGACAAGGAAGGGAGAGAGAGACACCAAAAAACTTGGGAAAGGCAATTAGTTCTTTGTTTGTGCTGGATACAAGGCAGAGCAAAAGGCAGCACAAACTGCACATCTTCACAGTTTCCAAGCCTGGCAATAAGCATCACATTACATTATGTCTTTGAATTTGTCTTTGCAGGGTCACACATATGCAGCTGGGAAACCACAGGAGGGTGTTGTGATAATTTTACAGCAAAATTATAAAATGGAGATGTGTGGCAAACATAATTTTTCTATCACTATCCAAATGCAGCTATAATTATACACTAATTTTCCCCAGTGACTCCTCTGTGGGCCCTGTATTCCTGAGAAACTTTGCCCTCCTCACTGCTCTCATGCTCCAGGGTTACTGAGAGTGCGGTGGGTTGAAGAGTCAGGGATTTTCTAACTACATTTTTATACAAGTGTCTTGGTATCGCTTCAGGAATGCAAAATAGGGCCAAGCACATCTGACCAGAGAAGCTGGGCAAAGGAGCTTTAAACCGTACTTTCAATTCTGTTAAATTTTATCTTTGGATGTGTATAGTAAAAGGCACTGATTGATTACTGCTGAGTAGGGTTTTCCTTTTCCGGAGAGAATCCCAAAATCAAGTTTACTAGGAGGAGGTGGGAAAAGTGCAGCTCAGCATTCAGACGATCCGCTCCTGTTATTTATATCAGGGCCCAGGCTCCTGCCAGCAGCCCTTTGGTCTGGATGCCACAGCACAACTGTGGTCACCTATCCAGACTACCTGGAGCCCTCCAGGTAAACCTATATGCTGCAGATGATGGGGGTAAGTTTTTGTTACAGGGCTTATGATTTAATATACCCTGAGCACCAGGTATCCCTGGAGCAGAGGACAAAAGGACAGGGTTACATCGCCTTCCTGACTGCATCTGCACGAGGGGAAGGACTTTTGTCGTCTTGCTTCAGGGTTCCTGTGTCTGTATCTTACAGCAGACGTTGGAGACTAATGTTTACAAAACTTCAGGTAAATGCAGTTTTTCCTGGTTTGGCTTCCCAGCAAAACAGTTTTAAGCAAACGATAATGAGAAAAAGAGAACAAGATTTCTTTAACAGCGCAGAATGACTTTCCCCTTTACGTGTGCATTAGCTAGCTGAAGATGGTAATCCACAAACAGGCCAAAACAACTACTTATGTTTTAATCTCTTCCTATGTTAACTCCTGAAAACACTTGGCCGCACTTGCTTCATGTTTTCTGTCTATTTTCTATGATTTACTGAGCAAGACTGACATGCAGACAACTTCTAATTGATTTTTCCCCAAAGTTAAGTCTTTTTGGTAGCATTTTTTCCTCAGCCAATAATGTGACTGTTCCCATTAGCACAAGTAAGCCACATAAGAAAACACTACTACATGGATACTTTTTGTATGTCTATACATACCAATAAACTGAGATAAATAATCCACCTCTGCGTACTTCAGGTTTGCGTATTGGCTGAGTAACAAAAGCACATATGAAGAGGTTTGACGGCAAATTGGGATTTTTTTTTTTCCTTTTTATTTAAGCAGTCCTGTCCATCAGTGGAATAAAGCTGTTTTGAACGTGCTCTCAAATCATTTGGCTCTCTTACTAAAGTTGGTGTTCGCTAGTTATGCCACAAATTGGTAATGATTAATGTGAAATTTAGTCTCTGTACAGGGTGCGTAAGAGGACTGGCAACTCAAAATGATATTCATCATACTGGCTCTCAGGCCAGGGACACATGCTGAGGTTTTCTACATCCAGATACATGCTGTCTCAAGTCAAAATCCACTAAGACAGAAAACATCTCCTTTTCTTTACTTCATAATATTCCATAAGGGAGAGTTATTTGTAAAAACATAACAGGAAACAAAATTCATTTTCAGATAATTTGTATCACTCTCTGATCTCCTGATAAATTATGATTAAATTACTCACCAAGAGCTTTAAACTGAAGTAAACACAGCATGTAAAACAGAGAGAGTAATTTAATTTATGTTTAATTATAACATTAAACTATGTGCATACATGAGAGGGTCATATCTGAGAAAGCCTTATCACAAGAAAATGGCTTAACAGAAATATAGTCCACCTTTTTTCTGTTAAAATAATTGGATAGTAAAATTAACCAATCCAGATACATCCACCCAACAGCCCACAGAAAGGTTTACTGGATACAACATACACTAAGCTGTCTGAAATACAAAGGCTAGAAAACATGCTCAGGGCACTAAGCCTCCACCCTGCATGCCTGAGAAGATGGATAGACTGCATCTTGTCCTTACAGAAGGACCGAAAGCACATAAACATTATTAACCTGCATATAAAGGGCCTGCACAGGGGGGACCTGGGCTTTCTAACATCAAGGATACTGGAAACCCCCCCACATTAATTGAAAATAAAGCAACTTTTGCCATTTAGGCTGCTGAGATGACTGGAGCTACAGTCCAGACAGTTACTTGCTCAGAAAGGGAATTCCGTGTACTGCGGACCCTGACTCAGTAACCAGTTCAGCATATGTTTAAGTATTTTTCTCAGCCAGACTTGGCTGACAACTGAAGGCATAGCTGCAATAGAAATAAATACAAAACCAATATACTTCCTATAAAGGACACACAAGTGTTCTTTAACAGCAGTAATTTTATGACTTGCTTTTCCAGATTCAGCTGATTATAGGTGACAGCATGGATGCTCTGCTTGTTTGAAAGTCAGGCTCTAATTGTGGAAGACTTTAACCAGGATACACAGTAATTTACTGGAAAAACACAGAAGTGCACTGCTTTCACCTGCAGTACGCTCATCCTGGATGGCTTATCCCACTCCACCAGTAAAATGGACAAGGTTGTTTTTCCATAAGACTGAATTTGGCAAAAGTACTGCAGGAAATTCCCAGGGAGATCAATAGTGTGGTTTTCTAATGTGCACTCGATATGCTTCCCAGTGGAAAATATTTTCTGTAACACTTAAAAATTCAGTAAAATGCCTCCATATTTGCACTGACAAAACAGGAGGGACTCTATTATAGCAACCACAGGCTTGGCTGTTTAGAGTAGGTTGTAACATGCAATAACATGGACAAAGCTAAAAATGTAGCTTAAAAGGAACGTAAGAAAAAATTATTTCACAGCACCTCCCACCTATGCAGAAACTGCTGTTATTCCATTGACCATATCCCACAGGCAGCACTCTGCAACCTGAGGGACTTCCAAGCTTCCCAGTTAGCATCATCCAGCCTCAGTCATTTTCTTTTAATCCTTCTTTTGAAATGACACGCATTATTGACACTTTTTTCCCAATACTTTGCAACGTTTTCTAACAACTTTACAAACGTCAATCATGCTTCATTCCAGAAGCCCTATTGATTTCCTCACTTGCACTGTATCTGGTCTACTTTAAAGTTATTCCACATCACATCTAGCATATGATAAATAGAAAGGTGCTGCAACACCTGCACTATGTGGTTTTACTTATTTCTCAAGAACATAGGTTCTCCCCTCCATCATGTCAGAGTACAAAGTCTTTATCCTGATCTCAAGGACATTTGCAATAACTGTAAAGAGTTCAGATCACAGATGATTTAGTACATGTGAGTGACATATACAGAAAAATATTTTTTCTTGGTCTATGTGAAAGCTTTATAGAACAAGCATTGTTGTGGGATGCATACTGTATTAAGAAAAATCCTTAGCAAATACAGCACTTAAATTAGCATCCAAAACCAGGGCTTCTCATGGCTGCTTAAGAAATACACAGGCTCCTTAATAAAAATGGGTACTTGATTTGTTATTAATTTTTCACATCATTGGACAAAAGCCAAAACCATTTCAGTAAGAGTCTGTATGGTAACAGCCACACCTAGAACTATTTCACACACAAATAATTGCTGAGGAAGTTTCAAAACACTGGAAGTTATTTCTAACCTGGATCTCAACTATAAAAGTTGTTGTCTTCATTTTTTTTCCTTTTTAAATATACCTACTCAGTTGCAAAATTCTTAGTGGAAAACTTCGGTTTTCCCCTTCCCAGACTAGACACAAATTTCCACATGATGCAATTTGAAATGCCCCACAAAACTAGATTTAAAAATGCATCATGAACATATGTTTTCGCAATGAAAAACACTGCAATGCCAGAGCTGAAATGCACAGCTTCAGAGGTACAGGTGGTTTATTTTTCCAAACTACCCGAAAGTTCAGTATATATAATGACACCTCGTGCATATGTGTGAAATTTCACAAATTCTTTACCTTGAGTCTGAGAAGAAAACTAGAAGTACTGCATTATTTCTACTTTTTTCTTTTCTGCCGCCCCCTCTCCCCTTTTTTTTTTTAGAAACTTGTTACCTGTTGCTTGAACTGAAAAGGAACTCTCAAATCCCACATTAGCCTCTTGAATGAACCAGAGACATATTAAGCATTTGTTCCACACAAGCCTGACAAAGTTCATTTTGAGGAGATGTTTGTGCTTTTACGAGAATGAAATTCTCAACCTTCCCCCCCCCCAGATCAGTGTGATTTAAAATAGATGAGCTACCAATCAGATACTGCTGTTTATAATTGGATTCCTAGCAACTCTTGTGATAATGACAGCAAAACACTGAACATAAAGATACTACGATCCAGCATACTGAAAGAGTTAAATTTACAATGTCTTCCCCATCACCAGTACTTTAAGGAAAAGTAGAGGGTTGGGTTTTTTTTTGTCTGGAGAGGAAACTGTCACTTTGTGTTTTCAGGTTTGTAGAAAAGCCTTTTTTAATGTAAACATTCATTAAACTAATTTGAAGTTGTCATTACTCTCCTCCCCTGCTGCTTTATATCAGATTATTCCTAAGTGCTTGGTGAAGAGCCCCATAAACACACAGTCTATTTCCCTGCAGGGTATAATCACACAGTTTGCACTGTGATTTATGCTGTATGGCACTGGTGAGTGTCCTACACTTTGAAAGGGCTTAGTTCTTCAGCAGATGCACTACTCCCTTTATATTTAAACAAAGTTCAGCTAACCCTCCCAGTCTATTACAGACATTGTTTAGTTCTTTCGCTTCACAATAAGGCTTGTTAAGTACTGATTAAATACAAATCAGTGACACTTTTAATTAAGGAAATGGGAATTCAGAAATAATTGCCTTTAAGTTTCAATAAAAACATTTTACAACTGTTGTCTTCCCTTCCCACACCATCAAGAAACATCTCTAATTTGGAGAGGAAGAGACTAGAAATCTGATTTGGATTTTGGCGGAAATACCAATTCTGACTCTAGAAGATCTTTTCTGACACCTTTTATAAATTCAGATCCTGGAGAAAGTTCTACGATGCTGTCTTGAGCAGAGAAAACAAGATCATTTTGCTCTGGAGACTGAAAACCTGAGGATAGCTGGTGTTATCAGCATCTGCTGTGTTCATGAATATCGGAGGCCTCGGAAATATAAAATTTCTCTCATAGATAAGATAACCAGTGATGATTTCAGTCTCCTCCGCTAACAAACATTAATCTAGAAAATACAGCAATTACTTTGATAATAAAACACTCTTCAGGCGTTGCATTTATACACTTTAGGTAGTTTGTGCACGTTGCGTGCCAATAATGAGCTGAAAATGTAACACTTCTCTCCTGCATGGAGTCCCAGTGGAGCGCATCACTTCAGGGAGAGAGCGACGAGCACTTGACACGCCTGGAGAAGGGTTACAGATGCCAGGCTCCAGGAGCTGCTGCTCATACAACAACCATGTGCCTCCATTTTCCCCCTTGTGAGACTGAAGTGAACGTGCTCTCGGCCCAGGTGTGTACCTTTGCATACTCTAGATATACAGCACCATCAAGCTGCACGGCTCGCAAACGTGAGAGGCAAGAGACAGAAGCAGCCTCCTCTCTGCCACCGCTGTGGGTTTTTAGGAGAGCCCACAGCTCACCCCGTGAGTGTAAAGTCCACCTTCCAGGCAGTCTGTGCCATCGGTAGGTAAAGATTTCCCTTGGCTGATAAATTCCGCTATTTTTTCAGGACTCTGGGATCAATAGCCGACAAGCAGAAGCAAAGAGGAGGACGCACTGTGAAAATGGAGCCAATATCCCATAGCTGCGCTGCTGGCAGAATCACCATCGCAGCATGCCGTGGTCTCCAGAACTATTTTTGGCCATTACTGCAGATGTAATCCTGTGAAGTTCAGGAAAACTGGCAGGAGTACAATTCAGATGGCTAATTTAAAATAAAATTAAAAGCCCTCTTCTTCACGTTTTAGATGTCTTCTCCCACCTCTCCCCCTTTCTGTTATGATAGCAGCTAAATCCAGCCACAGGGAGAATACTCAGCAGAACCAACATGTTATTTTTATTAATTTAAGCCTTAGTGGTACCTAGTTAAGATACTCTATTTTTCATCACAAATAATGATTGTTAAAGAAAGTGTAATTTGCAGCACATACATAGGACATACAAAAGTAAATCCTAATAGTGCATTTGAAGTGAACAAAAAAATAGGACAGACATTTAATATGGAACATACTCCTTGCAATTAAAATCAGAACGTACTTTTCTATTTACCTGCTTTGGTGACTAATGGATTCAGCTAAGATACTTTTCACATTAATATCACATTGTATTTTCTAAACATAGTGTAGCTGTTAACATATTTATAGGTTAGCAGTAGTAAAGACCTGTACTTGGATGTAACATTTAAAAGAAATATTTGTCAGAATACCAAGAACAACTTTTCAAACAAATTAAGCCTAAATGCTAAAAAGAGCCAGTGACAAATTCAGAAGTGCATGAGTGGCGCTTTAAGTTCCACAATATCAGCGTAAATTGATGTGAACCTACCCACCCAGGGAAAAGAAAGGTGAGAAAATAGCAGGAAAAGCAACTAACGAAAAGCTGTAAAATAGATTATGTGTGGTGGGAAAGTTTTACCTGACACCTCTTAGATGGTTTTCCTCTTACCACACCTTTTCTCTCATCTCCCTATGAATTACACTGACTCATATTATCTAAAAATGATGAGCAATGCACCATTTAATTTGGCATATTCAATTCCAGGAGTCTTAAAAAAAAAACAAAAAAAACCCCCCAAAAAA
>VYZV01032940.1:843-12002 GCA_013401275.1 Pandion haliaetus
ATTACCATACCTCAAATTATTTTCCAGGCTTTGTATGCAGCTCAGTTGGCCCTCACATAAACTCACCCTGAAGCTTGGCTGTAAGAAGGAATACTTGATGGTATGCACCAGGCCATGCTAGGAAAAGCCCTACCCTATACAGGCTCTCTTGTCAGCAGAGCCATTGCCCTTTTTCAGTTAGCATACTTGTCTTATGCTTTTCACTAGCTCTTTCCAGAGTTCCTTTTCAACATATTTTCAAGTTAACTTAGCAGGACACACTTTTCTTTTCCTCCTCCTATTTTTTCTCTACACATGTATCATACGCCCAGGGGCATAGCATGAAGACTTAATTGCTGGATCCAGGTGCCACTTGAACCAAATCAGAGAGCTGCTTACAGGAAGAAATACAGCTGGTCACATTCACAATGGAGTTAAAAACCAGTGAGATCCTCATTTAAAATCACACTGACAAATAATCCCAGCCGTGCCTTAAATTTAAGATTTCAAAATTTTTAGCATTTGGTGAAGCATTTAGATGAAATGATAGCATTCATACTTCTGTTTTCACAAAAATCACCTCAAACCCTTTATATTGTGAAAACAGTTTCTAGCTTGGCGTGAAATCACTGCTGTAAGACTGTATTATGAAGAAACTGCTTGTTCTCCCCCTCCCTGCCTTAAGAATTAGAAGCAGCCTTGCCATGGCAGGCTCAAGCAAAACCTCTCCCTGCCAACTTGTTTTTCAGCCCTAAGTTTGCCAGCTGCTCACCATTTACAGCATACATATAATCCTCTTGCCAGGAATGGCTGTCAGTATAGGAACAGTATCTCCTGCCTAAGACAGCAGACCGCTGACAACAAAACAGGTCTTGGAAGGGACTGTGTCCTACTTCGCTTGTACTAGGTTCCTGCAGAACCTGGATGGCATCTGTCATCACTGAGGAAAGGGGTCAGATCATACGGGGTGGCAGTGGCTGGGGATGGGAGGAAGAAAGAGAAGTAGCCCTTTTTTTTTCATTTTCACAATTTACTCACACTACCCAAGCAAGCCCCACCCTCTAGGGGTAATTAGTTATGCCCTCAGGCTTTGGATTGCAAAATTCACTTTTGCCTGCACAGCTGAAATTGTTTCCCTGCTACTACACTAGAATGAGCACAAACAATAAAGCCCCTGTTAGTCCGTAATGCTCTTGAAGGATATTACTAAATATACTTTCTACATAGGATGTGGATGAAAAAACTGGGAGAGAAAGGAAACTTCAGGAACCAGGTTTTCTGTAAGATCCCTGGGTAAGACACATCAGTCTACACCAGTGAAAATTTACATTTCTTTAAAAGCAAGCCAGGCAATCAGGGAAGATTTATGCTTTTAGCACTGTCTTAGAAGTTTCCACTGACTGATTTTCTGCTTTGTGCCTTCTCTCTTTTGCAAAAAATAACCAATTTGGATCAGTGCAGAATACTGACCAGACTCTTCTACTCGTCTCCTCAGGAACATAATCCTCTTCTCCCCGGAAAATATAGGGAAGAGGGAGAAAGCTGAAAAGGCCTAGCAGGCTAAGACATGTTATGCATGCCCCTTTTGCCAAGCTGTCAGTGGTCAGGTGTAACATGAAATCTGAGCTGGTTAACAGCTCTAACCCACTGAAAACATGTTTTCCTCCCTTACTATGCAGACTCTGAAAGGATGAAAAATGACTAGCTAGAAGCTTAAATGCATTACTTCACCCAGGGAGGAAAAGGTAACATGCTTCTGGTGGGACTATGCAGCCCATAAATTTCAGTGGTATCCAAACATTACCAAGTTATTTTACTTTACATTTTATCTTACATTTACATATATGCAAAGCATGTACTCAGTGCAGAAGGCTATTTTAATGCAGCAGCAAAATTTGAACGTGCCAGGCATGGAATTTGTGCTCAAAAGATGTATTTATTTCCATGGATCAGACATGTGACTGGTCCTACTGTATAGTAACACTCAGACCTAAAGGCTGTAGAGCTATACCAGGTTCAAGGCTAGTGACACTGAAGGGCAATGAATTCTAGCCGTTCTTTCCCCTTGATATAAATGGCGATAACTTCTAATATCTTTCATTAAAATTTTCTCTAGCAATCCAACCAAATGGCAGCACCAAACCAACAAAGGATCTGGGAGAACATAAATAAACCAAATATCAATAAGGACACAGAAAGAGCTAGCTAGTTGGATGTATGTGGCTATAGTAATTGCCTGCACCTTTCTGTTTCGCATATAGAGTTTTGCAAGCCAGCCTGGCATTTTAGCAGTTGGAGAACTAGGCACCAAATTATATACAAAGCCTTTAATATTCAGCTTTCATACAGAATTAGAACCCCAAATGCTTAGGTCATAATTCACATGTGTACTCTCTTCTTTGTAAATAGTGTCTATGCTTGAGTTTGAGTGTGCAAAAAGTATTTATTCAACAAATATACTTCATAAAAGGAATCTCAGATGTTAAATAATGCATTTTTTCTCTCAAATGGAGAAACTGAAGGTGCAGTTCCATGATACTGCTGTGTCAACCGAACACCTAGTCTCAGCCAAAAGAACTAATCTTCACCTTCACGCCAGCTGCACTCTAGCCATTTCTCTTGTATGAGATATGACTCATACTACAACAAGATAGTGTAGGGAGCTAAACCAGAAAAATAACCTTGCAACCCCCCCTGCTTTCAGTTGAATTCCCTGAACTGGCTAAGCATACAAACAAACACCTTCACCTGCACAAGGAAAAGGGCAAGAGCAGAATCAGGATCACTTCAGTGGTTGCTGGTTATTAAAATGGCTTAACTTTATCATTAAAGCTGAAGTGCAACCATTTTTGGGATGAAATTTTTCATCCAAAACATTTTTTCTCATGCAGGGCGCACATTCACAAATGAAATGAAATAGAATAGAATGAAATAAAATAAAGTAAGGTTCAGTAAATTATTAAAGAATCTGCATTCGAGGAAATTATGTAAGGGAAAAAATATTTTTAAAAGTGTTGTTGAAATTTATTTTTTAATTACCTTCAGAAGTTAATTAGCATAGCAATTTATGGGAAAAAATATAAGAGCCTTTAATTTGAGCAAACTGGAAACAAGGTACTTCTAATTTCTAATCTTTCCATTCAACTGGTGAACCAGAAAAAAAAAAGTTATTCCCACAGCTTTAGTTTTAACAAACCGAGACTAGAAACAAGCCAACATAGTATGCTGTTCTGATTCCCAATCCACTGCCATATAATTTATATCTTATATGTAAAAAAATGAATTATTAATTACACCTATTCCACTTTTATCTGGAGATCTTATACTACTCTAACAGAACTATGAAAAACATTATTTCTTTATGCACACAAAGAAAGATGGAGAGGATAGGAATACACAAAGAAGTTTCTGCAGGGCAAGCAAGGGTATAAACTTGCAGAGCTCCAGTTATTCCATGAGAAATACGTGCGCATCCTTATCCTAAAAAGTAATTGTTTCAAAAGGGGATAAATTATTGTCTTACCTGAACAGGTAAATGTGAGGTGGATTATCTTCTTGTCCTGGGGTAAGGTTATCTGTTTGGCAATACTGCCGAGAAGCTGATATATTTCAAGTTCACACAGCAGTTTACCCTGAAGTAACTTGTTTATGTGTCCTTAATCAAAGAGACTTGCCCAAGGTCAGTGACAAAGCCAAGACAGAATGGTGCATGCACTCTGTGCCCTGCATCTAGCTGAATTCTTCACTACATTGGGCCAAATATTACAGTATTAAAAGCATTTTACACAGTTCATCAGTATTACCTGACCATTTATTTTTTACCAGCTTTCCCAGAAAATAATGTAACACTGGTTATTTTCAATTTGCTTTTAAGAAATGTTATAAACTCAGTTCAGGACATTTCAGGAGTCCTCATCATTACACTGGAGACCATTTTCTATGGCATTATCTAGGGGTGTTGTTACAGCTTTGTTAACAGATGCATCTCTTTATGCACACTGAGATGTTGCCAAGAGGCTGTAAAACTTCCATCACTTTAGTCTTGGTCAATATATCTCATACATATATGACCAAGAATTTTTGTGATATAAATCTTAATGCAATCAGAAATAATTATTTTTAGAAGATGCCTGATTATCCTTAATTGAATTTCCTAATTAACACATAATTTAAAAAAATATATTCTGCATATAAACCTACAAACTGAAATGCCAAAGATACTTTACGGGACAGACCAGCAGCACAGATGTGTAGTTAATGTAGCATCTGCCTTATTTAACATTTGTTACGGATAGAAAATTTTTGTAGGCCTTCAGTTCGATTGCTATCAGATGCTTCCCATCTCTATTATTTTCTTCCTGCCAAAAAAGATTTTTAAGTAGGGTTCTTACAAAAAGGAACTAATATAGATGATATAAAAACTTCTGCTCTTGAGATATGTGATCTCTTTTCCAATAGTTTCAACAGCTGGATGGAGAAAAGAAGAAGGAAATATGGAAAATGAGAGTGATGAGTATTATTAAAGTAAACAATTTATTTTTGCGAAAAGTAGGTTTAAATGACTTTGCTTCATCATCAAGTCTTAAAAAAGGCCAAGTGAGTAATTGTCTATACTAGCACTTATCATACAGATAAGTACTATAGACTATTTTGGCCCAAAGTCATGATAAGTTGTCTTAGGTCATGAGAAATGTGTGAACTTTAATATATTTCGCCTCACAAGGCAAAAACTTCTGCTGCAGAATTTGGGCCCTGGCTACCATATTTGAAACACAACGATACTGAAGTCACAGCTACCTGTTTGTTTGGAATTTTTTTTCACAAGCTGTTTAAACCTCCATGTTTTATATCTTACTCCAGAGAGGACTGGAAAAGACCCAGTCATAAAACTTGTCACCTTTTACTGCAGCAACCACATCATATACTAGTATTAAAAAAGAAATAAAGTTTCTGCTCAGTTTTCTGTTTAAACTTGATATTTTCAGTGTCGTTATAACCCCTCTTTTGTATGTGTCCCTTGTGTTTCTACAGTCACCATCATATCCTCTTAACATTCTCAGTTCAGTACACTAAGCACAAGACAAGGCCCTTTAAACCCTTACTGGAAAATGCTCTTCGATTCCTTCCTCATTGCAGTAAAACCACTGTAAAACCTTGCCAGCTATAAACGTCACACAGTCCACACACTCTACATGCTAAAAACTGTGAACAAACCAACTCTCAAACAGTAACTAAATTAAACGCTTACAAATTACTTCAGTGCATCCAAAGGGAAATCCAAGCAAATGTGAACTAATCTAGCTTATTCAAACTGGGTATCTGGACTTTTCCCTTCCAGGGAAAGAAGCTATGATCTCAGGTAGCACCATCAGTTCACCCAAAACCATAGCAATAACAGGACAATTTATATTGGATTATCCAAATTAATCAGTTTGTGAATTAAAAAAATAAATCTTGAAGACTGCATCTTTTAACTTGAATCAGATGTGTGCTAAGAGATGGACATAAAAAAGCCTTTCTCAAAACTAAAATGAGAATGAGAGGATCACATCTTTTTAATCCACAATAAACCAAGTGTTTCCTTACATTAGTCAACTAAATATTTCTCTGGCACAAAAATCATGATCCAGTTTCCAAATCACTCATTTCATATTTTGGGACAAGTTTTGGCATACTTACAGGAAATCTAGAGTTCTTTTCTAGAAGATGTTTTGTTTGGCTACTGTACAGAAGAATTAATTGAAGATTCTATCAAGATTTTTCACTACCTAGTTGCACAGCTTTAAAAATGTAATTTTGCTCCTTTATAATGAAAACTATTTTAAAGATACAGAATTTGTTATCATTTGAATTCTTAACTGCATGTAACCTTTTCTCATTTCTGACTAAATGTTGTACTCAGTGTCATGAATTCAAAGACTGATAAACACTCTTTAATCACTGGCTCCAGGCAATAACAGGCCTTTAGTCCAATACCAGCAGGCCTACAAGAATTGCATTTTGTATTTTTCAGGTACATTTTGAAAGAGCATGATGTAATCAGATGCAGGCAGATGATGAGAATACACTCAAAAATCCTCTCTTCAGTTACAGACAGAAGAAACTAGTAGGTAGCTCTCAAGAGACTGACCACAGTCCAGGTATGAAACTACTGAGCCACAAAGTTCTAAGCACAGTTTTTATTCCTTCTGTGTTCATGACCACCTCATGCAGTTTCTTCTGCCTGATAGCATACAGAGGTCCAACTCACAGCACAAGGCCTCCTTATTCCAGCTACTGGGCAAATGTAAATTTAGCCACTAGTCACTCATAAGTGACAAACTCCATGCTAAAGAGTATTTTCCCAAGTGCATTATGAAAATCATCTCTGTTAGCTTTGAAGATGAAAAGCGTTCAACACTTACAAGGAAAGTGATGTTAAAACAGATACTACAGAGCTGAGTATAACAACTGGACTGATCAGCAGCATGTTAACTGCAATATTAAATTCCCAGCACCGTTAGTGTTTGGTTAAAAATTCCACATCAAAAAAGAGCAGAGGACTATCCAATTTTAATAGCTCTCCCCTTTATAATATGTGGGCAGATATCTTTCTGTATCCTTTCTTGTAGAGGTTTTGCTTGGCCTTTAGTTTAACTTGTTTATTTCAAGACATGTCCAACCAGCTCATACAAATCAATGAATGAGAGTTCTAGAATCTTAATTTCCAGTTTGCTGCTAGATATTGCCTGATTGCAACAAGTAAAAGAGAAAACACTAGAGGATGAAACAGGAAAAAAAGAACTTTTTTTTTTTTTTATATTGTAACTTAGATCTTAACCTACCCAAATTTAGTTGCAAAAAGTTCAGTAGAGGTGAAACACCTGTTTGAAACATCTACTTCAGCAAACATGTGCTTTTCTGGGGGAAAAAAAATTATAAAAGAATTAAGTCAGATACCTGAGCTAAGGGAAATGGATTACTTTCACATGTCTTGTCTGAAGGGGTTTTTTTTCTGCCAGTAAAGAAGCTATTTTAAGGTTATAATTGGAGCTGGCTTGAAAGAAGCTGTGAAAAGAAATGTGTTGACCAAAGGAACTACAGTTTTTATGGAAGCCAGCCAGTTTGAGTAACATAATTTACAAGCATTATAAAGCCAGCATGATTGAGTTCTTAATTTTAAATCCTTCATGTTTCGGATTGTAGTCATTCCCTTGACATAACACTCATTCAATGTAACATTACAACAGGAAGCACAGAACAGTGGCTTTGTTTAAGTTGTCATGCCAGTTTTGCTATTCAAGTTCTTCTCAAATGCTGCTTGTTGCCTATTAATATTATGTAATGATCATGAAACAGACATTTGCTAGTTTCCAAAGGATATGCTACACAGGCAGTTAAGCTGACTCCCTCATTCCCACAGTGCCTCAGTGATTATTTCTCCTCCTACAGGGCTTCTAATATGCAATTTCATTATCAGAATTGGTCAAGAACAATGACTCGTGCTTCCTGGGAAGTAAGGTAAGTCAGTTCAACACAAGACTATGAACCAAAGACGCATGAGTCTTAAACTGAACTCACAATATTATGAAGCTTTAACATGGCTCACGTAGACTGTTCTCTCTGCTATCACTTTTGAAAATACAGTTCTATTCCAAGAGTCACAAAATAACAAATGGTTCCACACCTGCTTAGTTTGAGTGACAGTATAGCAATGGGTGCTTTGGCTAGTCTTCTTAAACTTATGTAAAACATAAAGCGATGTGAAAAGGAATGAAGAAAATGAGGAAATTGTAACCTTCTAATTTTGTTACTGAATCCTGTATATTCAAGCTACACACCTACTACATTATCTAATTCTTCTTTTGTTGAGTATTTTTAATAGCATTTTATCTTGCAGTTCCATTTTAACTCTCTGTAGTGATTAATGCTAGTTAATTCACTTGCAGTTATACAGCATGATACATCTCAATGTCAGGAAATTTCTTCCCAAGACTGAGTTAAACAGTGGCTTTGGGAAATATCAGGTGTGTTGAACATGGTCAGCTGGTGTTAAAGTAGCACTAGCTGAGTTGTTTCACTGCCAGAGTCCCAAAGACAGGTGATGCCATTATTCTGTTCAGCGTGGTGTCCCATGTGTATCATTTTTTTCCTTCAAAGACTGGGAAGTGGCATAAGTTGGGGCTAGCCTTTGGTCTGTTCTGTGCAATATGAGAAAAGGTATCTTATCTCAACAGATGATCATCTCCTGATAATTTTACTGGTAGTAGGTACAAGTACATTTATTGAATGCTAAGCTAAAAGCCAACAATCTCATTCCGTTAGGTATACCAGACATTTAAGTGCTCTAATGTTTCTCAAGCAGCAACGGTATGGATGTGGGAGCCTTTATGATTATGGTCCAGATAGTTTCAAACCCCAGTTCATATCCCTCTTGGGAAGTAGATTTTTCCAGTTTTCAACTGAGCTGTAGGAAGGACACATATGTAGTGGTCCTGACTGGAAAAGAATTGTACATCGAGGAGCTAGAGACCCACAGAACAGTTAGCCTCAGTAGGACCAGGCCTGTGCTATGCTGCATGTACAGTGTGGCTTTCAGGCATATGCTGTGCTGTGCTGCACAAACTCCCTGGCTGGCCACAGGATAAACTTAGTCAGCTGATGGTAACAGCAGAGCCTGCAGGCAGCTCCCAATTAGCACTGGTGATTATGCCACCTCCATGGCCTTGCCTATATCTAAAAGTGCAGCAAGAAATTCTCATGCAAACAGCCTTTCGGTTCAACAGTAGAAATGATGAATAGAGTTGCTCTCTTGTCAGAAAATTCTGTAATAGCTTGAATGATCAAACTGGGAAAGCTTCTTCTATGGATGATTTCTGCACAGCATACATCGGCTACACCACTCGGGGTTCCTAGCATGCAAAGGGACCTAAGATTATCTGTACTACTCTTTCCTTATAGTGTTAGCTCTAATACCATTTTAAGTGATACAGCAGCTAAGTGCCTTTCTTACTGGGATCATTAGGGAACAGCACCTCCTGGTGCAAATCACATGTATCTGTTACACATTGCTTAGTAAGAGGCCTGTGAAGTACGCACATATTTATGAATTACATGGACAAACTAATTTTCCCTTATTTTTTGTGATAAAAGCAAGCTATTAAGATTAGAAATTTTCAGGTAGCTCTGGCATATTCCATTGATCAGACAAGACCATACTGTCCCTGTTTCCCCTATGTCTTGAGCATCATCCTCCTTCTCAGAAAAATATAATCACTTCTGCAACAGAACATTCTGGGAATGGCTTTCTCTCAACACGAACTTAGACCACAGAAGTTAACTCAGTATTGAGAGAACAGCCATATGTCTTATACCAGTTTAAAACTCCAGTGCCCTAAAGGGAAATACATAAACATATTTTTGAAGTCCAATTAAGGTTTTGGCTCCAAGTGTTTGGCAGAAGGAGAAAAGTAAACATTTTATAACTTGCCTTTGCACGTATTACGCGATGTGAAGGACTTCATTTATTAACTAATCAGGTCCATAGGAGTCATTTTTCTAGTCCATAAATTTGGCATGCTGATACTTTCCTAATCCTGACACTTGACCTCAAAGGATGTATTACATGCGGTAGCATTATGCATTAACACTTAACAATGTTACATTCCTTTTCCTGTCAGTTACCCTGAAATATCTGGTCCTCTTTTCTCAGTGGCAAAACTTTCTCTCACTGGCAGAAGAACAGACTCCCAAGGTCCTAAAGTCATTGTCTCTTATGTCACTGTATACAGTCTAACTGCTGTGCTCCTCCTCAGATGTGACCACACTGCAGTGAGTATTTCTATTACTGCATAGAGCACTAACATTCACTGAAGTCAGCGGAAACTTGCAGCCCTTATGTGATGACTCTTCAGGAAGCTTTGTACGTCCTTGCATCAGTGATATCTCTGGAAAACCCCGTGTATCTAGATCACTCTGGAAAAATTAAAGACCTGGGGCAGCCTAAATTAGCAGCGATGTTCATTTCTCAGAACCTCCATAGTTCTCTGAACAACAGGAATGGCATCCTGCAATTAACTCCTATCTTTCTCTCCTTGTCTGCTCACGTCCCTTTTGAGAAACTTCCAGCCCTTCAGACTCTGGCCCAGAGGAAAACCCTGTAATGCTGTACCCAACAAACAGACACAATACATTTTCTGATGTCTTATGTCCCACACTGATGAAAGGTGCTCTGTATTTATAGACATCCTTTATGCAGGAATGGCTAGCTCTTCAGTGGAGGGGGTGGCTCTTTGGTGGAATAAGGTGGTGCTGCAGGGTTTACAGTTGAGTAAATGGATGCCTTTTTCCTCATCTAGTCACTCTTCTTTGCAGTTCAAGCAGGGAAGGAAGGTGCCAGGAGAATGAAATGTTTTTCAGAGAATAGATTGATGTGCTTGTTTATGGAGAAGAGGGGAATGCTAACAGTATGCAGCTTTAAAGGGGTGCCGGCTACAATCAAATGCTTTCCAAATTCTATTAAAAATGGTGCTCTGAAGAGGTTGTGGGGAAGAAGGCTTTCTGNTAAGGAATGCCGGCTGCACTCCAGAAGCTGTTTTATTATCACTCTTGGGAGTAATGAATAATGTAGCGAATTTTAAGAGAGCAAAAAAAATTTTTGTGGTATCTGATTTTAAAACAGGAATTCAAGCACTTTGAGCAGAACAGGGTTTTTTGCAGGATGCCTACAGCTACTCAATTGTGCATATGACAGATGCTTATCTCTGATAGAAAAAAAAGGTAAAATCTATTTCTAGGCCTTGAAGAAAAAATCAGGGCATATGGGAAATGAGGAATTACTGCAGTTCCTGGGAGAATTTTTGCAGGCAATTCCTAGAAGGAGTCTAGATCCAAGATTTCATAGACAACCTGTGAAAATTCCTAGGAAGGTTCTAAACCTAGGAAGGGAAATTCCTAGAACAGGACAGGAAGTACCTCAGGTTCTAGATCCAGGAATACCCATAAGAAGTGAGAAAACTCTAAGAAAGGTTGTAGGTCCAGTAAACCCTAGAGAAGGTCTCAGTCTAGGAACTCCTAGAAAGGTTATACATTCGGGAATACCTACAAAGGCCAGGGAAACTCCTATAAAGGACCTAGATCAATTAATTCCAAGAAAGTGGTAGGAAATTATTTGAAAATTTCTCAATACAGTAAATCATAGT
>VYZV01032948.1:0-14790 GCA_013401275.1 Pandion haliaetus
CTTTATTGCATTTTCTAGTTCATGGATCTCTTAATTATCAAGGCCTGAATTAGTTCAAAATTCAGGTGAACCTTCAGAAGCCTACATATTACCAAGCTGGAGGGCTGTATTTCTCCATCCGTCCCCTATTCAACAGCTTATGCCACCAGCTGATACCTGCTATTCACAAATCTCTTAAAAAGGCGTTTCAGAACAGAAGAAAAGCAATTTCAATTTTTTTCTCTGGCACCTTTAAGGGACTCCTCGCCTTTTGAGAATTAGGGGTAAGATGGCCCCTGTTCACTGTCCTCAGTCCACACAGAGGGGTTTGAGGTTCTTCTCTTTCTTCTCTGGTGGAAGATGTTGCCTTCTAAAAGCTATATTACCAGTCTAAGCAGGAGGAAGGAAGAAATAACATAAATGATAGTGTACTATATGGAAATGAAAAGTATGAGGGAATTTTAAAAAGAGGTAAAGAGACCAATAAGTAAGAGGAAATTATTTTCACGTTTGGTAAATGTGTATAAATCAGTGGGCTCACTGACTACCAGAGTCGGGGGAGAAATTAAAGGGGGGCTAAGAGTATTGCAAAAGAGCTCGATAATTTTCATATAAATAGATACTGGTAAATATATAGCCCAGGCATATTCTCTATCCATAAGAAAGGTGGTGCTTGAAGATTAACAAGATTATCAAAAATCTGCAAGTAACCAGGACTGAATGGTATGCAGATTATAGTTCTTGAAGTGTTTAACTGACCTGCTGATAAAAAATAATCAATCTCTTGTTAAAATCCACAGCTGCAGTCAAAATGGCACATACTGTACCTGCATTTCAAAATAACACTATATGCTGATTTTGGAAGATAAAAATCAGTTTATTAATAATATAAATTAATTGTAACATCTCTGGTAAATGACTTGAAACCACTCTGGATAGCTTTATAAATGACCTCTATTCATTATGTAATTGTGTTAAAAAAATGAGTTGGGATTCATAATGAGCAGGACACAAAATGATGCAGAAAATATTGTTATGTTTTCATATATTCAACGCTAGGCCCTCACCACATCAGCTATGTTTCACTACAGTTGCTTGTATACAAAAGCAAACTGGGGAAAAAGTATGGTGTTATTTATCACAGATATGGATAAAGTGGGACATAGTAAGTAGCACAGAGAATAATCGTAGTCCTTCTTACTTTTTTTTCATCATATTAAAAAAATAAAACAAAAAAAGAAAAAACATATAAATGATGGCAAGAAATAGGTTTACATATACCAAAGGTAATTTGTAGAACTTACTGACTCGAGATAAATCTGAGAACAAAAGCTTCCCACATAGCATTATAAAAGGATTTGATGCTTATACAAATAACAGGAATACCTCTATTTAGATTAGATTGAAAACTGAATAAATTAGAAATTGAAATCCTTGTGTTTCAGAGCATAGGGCAACTACGAGAATAGGAAGGATAATATTCTAATGAGAAGTTGTGCTATTAGAGTTTCTTGCACCAAATTAAACATATCAGACTTGTTGCTGTCGACGACATTAGGTGGATGAGAGGTTTGGTTCAGTATGCCAGTTCCTCTGTTCCCAGCTACATGCACTATGGTGTACAGAAAAACTCCCTTCAAANAGAGCATATTCACCTGGGCTCTACACCCCCTAAGGTGCTGCAGTCTACAGTCAGTCTGCTTGCTGAGATCAGTTGCTGTAGGGGAGTTAGAGAAACTGTATTTGTAATCCTGCTGAAATCAGAGGGATTATAGTACTATAAAACCTGGCTAAATTGGATGAAAATCAGGCCCAGAGTTTATCCAAAGTATTCTCTTACCAATTTTATTTTTAATTTCATGATAGGTAAGGTTAGAATCCAGTCAGCAGCAAAGAAACCCACTAATCGCTCATTAGGAAATGCTCTGTAATTCCTTTGTTAGCTTTGCAGTTTTGCAGCAATTGGAATAGCTGAACTATCATTATCAAGATTAAAAACAATGGTCTCATAGTAATACATAAACGCTTAGGAGACTGAAGTATTCCTCCTTTTAAAAATCTTCCTCTACTGACAATAAGTCTATTTTATACGTAGCCATAAGAAAATAAATCTTTGATCTGCTAATAAAGTTCTAATCTCTCACCGCTTTAGTATGCTGGTAACAAAAATTTTCTTTCTCTCTATTAATAGACTGAAGACATTAAAGAGATAGCCCGGAAGACACAAGCCCTGCCAAAGGTGAACACTAAAAGGCAACGAATCGTAGTTTTTACGCAGGGGAAAGATGACACTGTAATGGCTACAGGTATATTTTTCAAATCTCCATTGTTGCTCACAGTAAATACTCTAGTTAATCAATTACAAATTGTGGTTTTACAAATTATGACGGTTAAATGGTAGTCAGAGCGTTTGCCTTTTGATGTTAGTCCATGTTTCTCATCTGTTAGGCTTTTAATTGTTTTAAGATTCTGAATTTAAGAAGTTAATATTTCACAAGAATGCCTGAGAATTTAGTTCTGAACATCTTAAGTTCTTTTTTTATAACATAGATATAAAATATTGATCCAGTTGGTTTTACTCAGATTTTTATGACTTGAGATTTTATCTGTGTAGCCGTCTTTGCTGCAAACAAGAACACACTATGCCTGCTGAGAACAGCTGTGCAACAGTATAGTATATTTAAACATTTGTGAAGAGGAGGAAGTGAAATCCAGTACTAAGTGAATTTCCAGGCTTTTTTGCTTTGAGCCGAAAGTCTCACTTTAGCTTTTCTCAGCCGTCTGCTCTTCTAGTCTCAAAGGAGTACGTGGGAAAAAGGTGTTCTAGCAGGGCTACAAGTAGTTTGTGCTGTCTAAATTGATGATGTACGACGCACAGATTTAAGCATTATAAACATGACTGCCTACCTTTTGACAGTCTCTTTAATTCTGTCCACCTATGCTTCTAGACTAAATAAAGCTATTAAAAACATGTGCTGTGGCAAGACATTTTAGTCGTTCATTGCTTCACAAGGTAAGTTATTGGTCAGGGCTGAATTCCTCCTTTGGAAATGAAGTGAAGTTGAGGAAGCTTTGTACCTGAGGGACCAGTGCTTACTCATACGATATTTGCCCAAAAATCAGAATTGGCTTCAGACTGTGGCTGCAGGGCTAGGCACTAAGTAGGTATGTCACTGCTATATAGATCATTCTTAGCAGCAGTTTGAATGGTTTCTCCAATAGTTTGCTTCTTCCCCTATTTTGTTAGCTACAAACTGGTTTAAAGGCAATAGAAAGCAGTCATTGGGAGTTGGGTATGTGTATCTCACTAAATAATGATGGAAGTGTTGCTTCCAGAAAGTTACTGCATTACGTGAATGGCCCATATGGAGGCACTCCACTTGAGTATTGTACAGTTGGCTGAAAAATAGCAGTATAAAAATGTTTTTATACATGAGCTAGTAATAATGGTAGTAAACCTAAATCTTATATGTAACCCTCCTGCGCTCTTATTTAATTTTCACTGTGTACTTATTTTATTCTTCAAACTGGAGTTGTCAACAAATCCATTAATCCTTTCTTTGATATTTTTACAACTGGGAGTTTATTTGGGGACTGACACTTGCTAATCTTAGCTGTTTGTTCACTATGAAATGAACTTAAATTAGAGAATGCACTTTATATGCATGATAAATGCAAGATGGATAGGGAGTGTATGCAATGGTGTCAGCTACAAAAGCAAACATGATAAATGTTAAGGCAGTTTTGAGCCGTGGGATAAGCTATTCAGTGCACAAGCATAGCTGAATCTCTTTGCTATGTTGTTATTCATGGCAGCCAAATAAATGTCAATAATAAAAGAGAATTAAAGATTTTCATTTCCCAGAGGCAGTCCTCTAATACAGCTTGATCTTTCATTTCATTTGTAATTCATTCTCATGTCAGGATGCAATCATTCGCCAGGCTCTGTGTGTCATGTTAAGTCATTTAATAATGATTAAGAACATAAAAATGTTTGGCCTGTGGGGCAATTCTTGAAAGAGATACCAATTTGTTATTGTTTTCCCCCTTTTTCCTTCCTTTGGTGTGGATCATCTTCTTCCCACCTCCTCACATTAAAATAATAATGAAAGAAGGAGAATGTGTCCCTTAATTTAGCATACGATGATACCACATAATGGCATAGAGTACTGCTAACACACTTACTTCAACGCTAATTAGGTCTAGTTGTGCTTTGAAACCTGCAGTGGAAAGTGTAAAAAGTTTCTAATTGATCTTTGGAAGAATTATGCATTTAGGAGTGGTAACCAGTACAAAATTCATTTCGTTTTCCTAATGCACAGGAGTACATTTTTTGAAAAAGCAGGCTCTGTGTATCTGTTTATCCTGCCTTTCTGAGGAAACGATATAGTCTCAAAGAGTTAGATTAAAATAGTATTTGCAAAGTCAGCTATGGATTTGGATATGCTTTTTGGTACCTTCTGCTCTATATTTTGTCCAGGTTAATAATAATAATGACAACGTATTTATTATCTGGAAGATGTTTCTGTCAGTCATGACTCAGCCAGAGAGGGTCAGTATCCACGAAAAGGACTCTACTCTTTCTGACCTTCTACTCCTGCCTTTAACCAGCCTTCATCAGCTGTTGGGCAGATCACATATTCCAGTGGTCTTAGATTATGTCTGAAAGAGCACAGGATGGAGCTGGAGCTTATAAGTGTGAGCGTAAAAGACTCCAAGGTGAATTTGGCCTTTTGTTCCTCCTCCTGTTCCCCACTTTCCCCATGGAAAGGTCTCTGCTCTCTGGCAGCAGCACAGAGCAGCATTACTGTGAGCCATGGGGGAAGTGGTGAATGACTTGGATTGGGCTGCACTCCCGGACACAGCCGGATGGCCACCCCCTGCTTCCTTCATTCCTCCTGCTCATGCATGGCAAGATGAGATAGGCAACACTGAGGCTGTAAGAGCATCCTTAACAGAGCTCTGTTTCCTCTGTCAAAGGTTCTGCATCCTGCCCTGGACAAGGCAGCCATGGGGCTAGGTTGAGAGGGGCTGGGTTACGAGAAGAGGACTGCACCTCTTTGATGAGTTATGTGTAGGCTGAATGAGAGATCAGGTAATGGAAATAATGAGGGGGTACACTTTGATACAGCTCTGGATGGAAGGAGTGGAAATAAGATGGATAAAAGGGGTTGTTGCAGGTTGCCAGCTCATTCGTGAAAGGGCACAGATATAGACGTGCTGGAAATTAGATGCAGAAATTTTTAATTTTTTTTTTTTTTGTGGGATGAAGGCGGCCAGATACAGCTAATCATTACATGTGGAAAGGACTGTGGCAACAGTTGTTGATTCTTGGACATTCCAGAGAATGGAAGTATCCACAGGCATTTGAGGAGTAGAGCATAGGGCAGAAAGGTGCAGTTTGTTACCAAAAGGAAAGATTGACCAAAAATTTCTGAGAATATAGCTCTTGCAGACAAGGGAGAGAGCTTAGACTGAGACAGCTAAAATGTCTACTTCCTCCAAAAATCTGGCCCAGCCATACTGCAGAGATGTTTAGTCATCTTACGAATTGCTGCAGTTTACACAATATTGGTTTAATGCCCACCAAAACCACTGGTGGCTCACCTCAAACAGACCACAAGCTGGAGGCACTCAGGCACGGATTGACAAGCAACTTAGAGGTCCATGCAATAGACACGGAGCAGATCACGAAAACGGTGAGAAGCCTTTCCCATTTGTCAGTCCACTTTCTTTGGCTGTCTGAATTATTTGTGTTTTCAGAGGGAAAAAATCTCTCTCTCTATCATGGAGCGCATTAGGTCTTTCTACTGTCTGTTCCTATCTCCTCCGTCACAGTACTCTGGCCCCAAGGCCCCTTTTCTCTCCCCTTCCTTCCTGTTCTCTGTCAGTAGGAATAATTGCAAGGAAGAGGCAAGCTCAAATTCAAGGTGAGTGTGATCAGTGTGTTTTATAGGGAAGGAAAGGAGTGTTTAGGCTTGGCACACAGGAGCTGTGACAGATTAAATGTTGACTGAATTAACTGTCAGCTTCTAATAAGACTCCACAGAGCATGTGCAAATGATCATTGAAGTTTTCCTCTTCATGTCATAGAATCACAGAATAGTTTGGGCTTGAATGGACCTTTAAAGGACCTTTAACGGTCATCTAGTCCAACCCCCCTGTAATGAGCAGGGACATCTTCAACTAGATTAGGTTGCTCAGAGCCCTGTCCATCTTGACCTTGAACGTTTCCAGGGATGGGGCATCTATAACATTTCTGGGCAATCTGAGGTGCATTTTTCAATAATGTCAAATTTTATCTTTTTACTGAAGAACTTGAAGGCATTGGATCTTCTCAGTGATGCTAAGAATTAGCATTGACAAAAATGCTGTAATTTTCTCTAGCATTGGTCCCCAACATGACTGAATTTTGATAAAACTGTCTTGGAAAAAAGTAGCCTGTGAGAGACACCTGTGACAAAACCTTTCAGTACAGAGGATTATGCTTTGGGAAATGTACTGGTAACTGAAAATAGGATCTATGATTTGAGGAACAGTATTGGGTTAATTCTCTGTGTGGATGCTCCTTGTCCATACTGGGAATTACTTGGCTATCAAGACTCTTGTCCCACTACCACAGCCTTGTTCCATTATATCCCTCTTCCCAGGCCTGAGATTCTGAATTTGCCTGAAGGTTCCTGAGCTTATGGGATACATTCATTTAATGTTTCAATATTTTTTTCTGTAACCACAAAAAATACATATGCGGGGAAAGCAGGGAGAGTTAATGAACACATGCAATCTCCTGATTTCAGCAGCTGGAGCTTTTAAGAAACGCACCAAAAATCACAAGCTCTGGCAAGAACATATATGTCATATCTATATGTGTGCTATAACATTTGTCAGAATCAAATGCTGTGAAAGCTATCCCTTTTACAGAGTTGCTCGTAACATTTTTAAACAAATTACTTTTAGTCAGATACATTTTATGACTGGTCTTGGCCCAAAGGGAAGTCTTCGGAAAGTCTGAGCAAAATCAGTTCAGCAATGGAAAAACATACTTTTATATTGAAATATTTGCATAATTCAAAAACAGCTGAAGCTACAAAAGTTAAACTTGGCTTGTTTTATAGCTTTAATAGAGGAAAGAAAAACAATCCAAATTTAAAGAAAATCACTTCAGCATTTTTCAAGTTATGAATGATGAAATCTGGTATGTTCAGGCGAGAACATAGAATTTTCCATTCTTTTTTCCCTCCAATGTTTGCAAGACCACCTCTGTTAAGGGCACATTTATAATAACCTCGTTTGTTAGACTATGGCAGTAAAAATTGATTTTTTAAAGATTCAAGCATTAAAGCCACCTCAGTTAGGGCTTACTAACCACTTAAATCTTCTTCAGTTTTTGGGATACATTACTTAAGATATTTCAGGAAAGGTATTAGCAGTGCTGGCGACTGTGGTAAAATGAGGAAGGTCCATCTTAAAAATTTCTTAGTGCACCTATCACATAGTACATACTGAAATAGTTTTATGAATTTCTACATGTTATTATTGTTAGTTATTCTATTCTGTAAACTAAACAGCATGTGCAGTGTAGCCAAATTAATGTTGCGATAAAACTTGCAACATTACCAAATTTTAGAGCCTGCCTACCAAGCTTTTGATGTTGGAGTAATACTAGCCATTTGCCTCTACCTGTTACCTGAAACAGGATACTGAGCTAAATGGATGTTGGTGTCACCCAGTACAACCATTCTTAAGGTAATATATGCAGATATGTTCATAAATTAAAAGTTTATATGTTTGGATAGAACCCAAACCTGATCTAAATGAAAATAATGACAAAGGTATGGGTAGTATGTTTTTATGAATGATTGTCGTGATTTCAGCTCAGTCGGTAACAAAGCACCACAAAGCCGCTCGCTCACCCCCCACCCCTGCCCCTGGCCACGTTGGGATGAGGAGAAAATCCAAAGGCAGGCTTGTGGGTCGAGACAAGGACTGGGAGGGATCACTCCCCACTTATGGTCACGGGCAAAAGACAGGCTCAACTTGGGAAAAAAACAAAATCAATTTAATTTACTACAAATCCAATCAAAAACAAAACACAAGGGTATTAGGAAGGGAAAAAACCAAACATCAGAACACCTCCCCCCACCCCTCCCGCCTTCCCGGCTCAGTTCCATTCCCGGTGCTTTCTACCTCCTCCCCCCGGCGGCGCAGGGGAACAGGGGATGGGGGTTGAGTCAGCTCGCCACGCATCGTCTCTGCCGCTCCTTTCCTCAGGGGGAAGATTCCTCACTCGTTCCCTGCTACACCGTGGCGTCCCTCCCACGGGAGACAGTCCTTCACCAACTTCTCCAACGTGGTTCCTTTCCGCGTTCTGCAGTTCCTCACAAACTCCCCTGGCGCGGGTCCTTTCCGCGGGCTTCAGTTCTTCCCGAACTTCCCTGGCGTGGGTCCTTTCCGCGGGCTGCTCTCCCGTCTCACACTGCTTCAGCGCGGTTTTTACCATGGAGGCACGGTCATCTTGGGGAGCCTCTGCTCCACCGTTCACCCCCATGGGCTGCAGGGGGACAGCCTGCTGTCTCACCACGGGCTGCAGAGCCATCAGCCTCCTCAGGCGCCCCTCCTCCCCCTCCTCTTCCATGACTCCAGTGTCTGCAGCGATGTTCCTCTCACGTTTCCCAACCCCCACACTACCTGTTCCCCTTCTTAAATATGTTCTCCCAGAGGCGTTACCACCGTCACTCCCCTCCTAGAGGCGGGTCCAACATTTTTGGCGCGTCCGACATTTTGGGGCAGCAAATTGTTCCAGCAGCTTCTTAAAGGGGCTGCCTCTGTAGCCCCCCTCCCCTGCCACCAAGGAAAACCGCGCCACACAAACCCGTAACAATGATGAAGCTTCTTTTACTTTGTAAGGATATGTTAGATCTTAAATATTTTAGGAGACTTTTTAAACCATTTGTTTTAGAAGGGTTGTCAAAATTGTGGAAACTAGAGAGATTTTAAGAGCTGTTCTTAAGTCATAATGGCATGATGCTGTATGCTTTGGGGGGGAATAAAAAGGACTGATGTTCAAGCATATAACTTGCTCTAAACAGAGGTCAGTAGGTTTTCTCTGTCGGGTTGTGCTGCAATCATAGACCAGCATGTTACTTTGTAAGCCTATCTATAAAACATAGAAGTATTTATTACTATTGACACTGCTGACATTTTATGGTGGGCCTGTTTGCAGCTCCTCTCTCTGTAAGTTACTGAGTATTGTGTGTTCTCCTCTAAGAAGCAAGAAAAAGTGTTATTTTTTCCCTTACTTACAGCTTTCATGCTTAGCCTTCCAGACAGGAAAACCCTGACTAGCTCTTTTTATCAGCCAGCCTTCCTATGTGTTTACACAAACAAAAGTAGTGTCTTGGACCTGGGGAAATAGTAGTTGGGTTATATTACAGTGTGCTTTCTTTTTCAAGGATTACACACTTTCACTCTTCCCTATCCATTTATATTCAAAAATAGAAAGAAAAGTTTAGAAAACAAAAATGGATTTAGGAAAAAAGGAAATTTTAGTCCACTAATGGCGTAACAAATGAACCAGAAAGCCCAACAGGATAATTTTTAGTTTAGTTGTGACTTAGGAAACCACAAAACCTAAATTAATAATGAGCATTTGTTGATAAGGACTAATGAATAGCAAAGCTGGCAATACCTTTTTGTAACTGAGACCATTCATGGTTTCATGCTGTGTGGGAGAGGAGGTCTGAGCATTTTATTAGACAGCTGAAACACATGATTAAAACTTAAGTTCCTGGATACTGGTATCTTGACTGGACTTAAAATTGTATCAACTGTTGCATCTCAAAGAATGCATATACATATTGTAAATAGATACATGTATATATGTAATGTGTGTGTATTTCAGTAATTACATATCAATTTAAGAAAAGGATGTCTTTTCTAGTCTAATGTGTTAATGCGCCAGTTTAGCCCAGAAATTGAGAGTGAAGCTGGGAAATCCCCTTTTCATGTATAATCACTAGTGATAAGGAATTTTCAAGGCAAAACTGTGCTTCTTATTAAACCCAGCTGGAATTTCAGGTGCTACAATGAATTTACATTCTCACAGTCTGAGAAAAATTACCCCTTTAAGCTGTGAAAAATGCATGTTTGTTGAAGGACAATAAATAGGGGCCCCTATCCCGTTCCTTAGGACTAGGCAGTACTTCCTCTTACAGAGAAGAATTTCTGTATTTGTTTCTCAGATACAAAGATACAGATTTAGGTAGTCAGGTTTTGTACCATAATTCTAAAAAGGATTTTTAGAGGCATAACTGTTAATATAAAAATCCACTGCTTAGGTAGTAGAAATTATATGATGTTGGAGAGGCAATATAGAGTGAAAGAGTGGGAGCAGGACTGAAGCAGACCAAAGGTCTGTCTAACCTGGTATCTGCAACAGTGTACAGTAGTGGGTGCTTGTAAAAGAGGATAAAACCAGAACAAATCTCTAGTGATACTTGAATGTTACACTCTCCTAGCTTCCAGCGATCTGTAGCTTGGGAATTTCTGAACTAGAGATGTTGTCTTTGTGCTTAATAGTCCAAAATGGGATTTTACCATGCATAATGTCTTGTGATAACGAGTGTCACAGACTGTGTGTTATGTAAAGAAATACCTTCCCTTATTTGTTTGGATTCAGCCACTTAAGAATGTTACTGGCTATCTCTTGCTGCTTGTATTGCACAGCCAGTCTGTAATTATTCCATATACAATGTCTTGTTACTTTTGATTTTGAGGAACTCTTGCTTATCTCCCCTTCACTAGTGTTTTTTCCAGACTTTTCCTGTTCTGTTTATTTGTTCTTTGTTTGCTCTGTGATTCTAACACCCTGGGCCACCCGTCACTGCACTTTTTGTCAGCTCTGCTGTACTCTTTGTGAATGGGAGACCAGAATGTTCAACTTGCCAGGGCCTGAGAAGTTTACAAAGTGGTTTAATTTTGTTGTTGCCTTTGTTCTGTATTCCTCTCTTAATAATTCCTAACATTTTATTTGCTTTTCTGGCTGCCACTGATGATTGATCCGACATTTTCATAGAATTATCTGTTGTAACTTCGAATTTTCTTTATGTTGTGGTAATAGGTGGTTTAGAGCCCATCATTGTGTGTTTAAAGCTAGAATTGTTTTTTGTATGTGCAGCTTTTTTACAGTGATTGACAAAGAACTTTGTAGCGCATTAGTGTGAGACACTTCTGCAATTCTTCAGGCTCAACTTTTGTTTTTACTATCCCAAATGAGTCTAAACATATCACAAGAGGATGGCATACATTACACTGAAGAGGTCCCCTCAGAAACGGTATATATAGCCTGCAGGTGCTATCCATAACACGTATGCACGGTTAACATCGAGACTGGACTTAGGCAGGGGGATTTCAATACGGCCATCTCTTAAACCACTTGAGGCCTGTCTTGCTTGACTCTGGAGAGCAAAGTTGAATGAATTCACAGTAAGATACTAATTCAGCTGCCGTTAAATACCAAACGAACACTCTTGTTCAGGAAGGAAAGTACCTTAGTAAACTGTAGCTTAATTTATTTATTTTTTTGATAAATGAGGCCTTCCCTGTGATATTATTCCTCAATTAGAGCATCCAGATAAAATTAATTTATCATAAATTCCTGATGACTCCTGTATACATGGCTGTTAATACTTTAAAACAGTTAGCATTTTACTGGTGACCTGAGTGAGTTGTGAGGTGGTTCGTAAAGAAAAAATTACAACAGCACAATATTGTTCTGTTTGCTCAAACCGCAAAGAAACAGAACTACTTACCAGAAATCCTGAGAAGACAGAATTGTAGTAATTAAGCCTTCTGGTTACCAAGGCAGGCCCCTCCTGTTGTGGGCAGTCATGGAAGGAATGACAATTCATCTTACTCGTTCTATGGCTACACAGACCTCAGAGCATAAGAGAGTGAGACGTGGGTCCCTGGCAGTTTTAAACTGATAGAAAAACCAGAAATCATTGGCTGGTCCGAGGACACACGTTTCCATCCCCTGCTTTTCCCCCACCCTGCCAGCACTTCTCCACCCACATGAAGAACCAGTTCAGCAGTCTGCAGAGACTGGCAGAAACCTAGCCTGGTAAGGCAGTGAGCTCTCTGAACCAGCTCATTGCAGGGTCCAGATGAGTACTAGTGCCAGCATGGGAGGAGAGAGTGCAGCATTTGCGGTAGAAGGAGACAAGGATGAGACTATGGTATCTGCAAACTATAGTGGCTGAAGTTGCTGTGGAGCCTCACTCTGAGGCATAAAACATGATGTTTTATTTTGAACTTCTATCTAGGAACAAAGTCTGTAGTTCCAAAGTTGGAAGGAAGGTTGCTCCAGGATCAGCTGGTAATACTGTAGAATTATGTCTGCAAAGCAAAGATCAAAGAATAAGGGGACAGAGCCGTGAACGTACTATCAGAAGGGGAACAATCTCTTTGACCTCTCATATGCTGAAAACCACCAATTCTATCATAGAACTATATTCAAAGAATGGTGAGACAACAGAATTGGTCGTTCAGTAATTGGGAAGCACTGGAACTAATGATAGCCTTCAAAATTTAATTTGTGCTTTTCACGTGTACATGTAATTGATGCAAGTTTGTCAAGGTTATCTTCTGTTTTCTGAAAATTACACCTACCCCTCTCCATGTACACCAAACATGAAATTCTGGTGACTTTTAGTTTTTCAGCAACTGTTTTTACAGCTGTAATGTTATGTCAGTCTAAAGATATCTTTCTGACTTTTTGGACAAACTGAAGAGAATCCAAAACTACAGTATTCTGTTTCATATAAAATAATTATCCTATAAACTTTTCATTAAATGTATGCTTTAAGTTTAATGTTCAGCATTGGCCTTTTCTATACATGCATTCTGTGTTGCTGCAATATTCAGTATTAGACCCTACCCATGTCTTCCTAAAAGCATATGCTTTAAAGAGTTGAAATCCGAAACCCATGCTTTAAAGGTTTACGGTGCATAGCCTTCTCACCTCCTGACACTTAGGTTCAAATCATACTAACAGGGTGGCTGTTTTATGAAATTAATCAGATAGTAATTTTTTTTACCAATAAATTTTAGAGAAATATATTTTCTCTTTACACTAATTTGGTGTGATTATTTTTTAGATTGTAAGAAATTAAATGTATGGCTTGTTCAGCAGGTTTCATAATAGATCAATAATTTGTTGGCTTAACCTTTTTTTTTCCTGTGGAGATGTGGGAAGATCAATGTCTGTAGTGCCCTAGGTCATGATCAATACTTTTAATAAAACTTCCTTTTTTTTCTTTTTTTTTTTTTTTTTTTTTTGCCTTTGTACCTTTGTACAGTTTTGCTTTTATTAATGAGCTTTTCCTTTAGTTTCAGACCATTAATGGTTTTCAGATAATGTCATACTGCCCAAGGTCAAGGCCAGTTTGAACTTACAACTCTACTTATCAGCGATTAAATCTATTGGATGGGCTTAGGTGTGTTAGAAGACGTAAGAGTTTGAAGCACCGCTTTCTGGAGGCTCAAAGTTAAAACAAAATCTCGACCTTTTGGGAGGATGACACATTAAGGCTTTTTTTTCATTACCTTCTTAAATAAATAACAGTTGTCTTATTTGTGGATCGCATATTGGCATTAACTTCTCAAGTTACTACTGTGGCCTTGACTGCTCTTCAATTAAAGATATTAAATGCTCCATATTGAGTTTTATAATGGTATATTGTCCTTTTGCAAAACCAGTTTGAAATAAGATAATGTATCTTTTCTTCATTGCTGAAATTCTGGATGGGAGGGTAGCAACTTATCAAAGTATGTATTACCAGCTGGAGTGCTTGCAGAGAATGTGATATTATTGTCTGTGAGGCTCAACCCAGCGTCTTTTGAAATCAATGGAAAGATCTCATTAACTTCATTGGATATCGATTATGGCCATGGAGAACTTAAAACATTCATGAATATTAATGGTTTATACTGATCCATGTGTCTTCTTGTGTGTTGTACCTTGTCTGCAATCTCCAATTCAATTTTTTTAGTCTACCTAGAGGTTATATGAAAAGCGAACTTTATGTATGCTGAAAGATTTGATAACACATTTTACCTTAAGGTATCTTTGTTGTCTGTTACAAATGAGGTATATCAAGAACTGGACCCTTTGACCACTGGCACCTAGGCAGAATATCTTCTGTAGAAGATCTTTTTTTCCATTATTTTGGCAGTGTTAGCCTTTTTTTATTAGGCAGCAGTTCACTACATAACAAATCATCACAGAGGAGTTTGAACAGCAGAATGTCTACTCAGAAGGTGCCCTACAGACTCTGATAGCCTATCATCTTTAATTTAGAGATTTTATTTCCCATCTTGTGATTACAGTTGAATGAACATTGTAGAAAAGTTTAAATTGTAGCTATCCATGTCATGCTTTTGCCATAAATGATGGAACTTACATTTTCAAGCCTCTAATCTTCACCCGCCCAAATAGTCACTTTAAAATAATTGCGCAGAATGGAAGGAGAGTAAAATGTGGGTATGTATGGTGACCCTGGATGAAAATTAACTGCAGGAACTGACCCTTTGATTAGAAGTTTCTCTGCTGTAGCATCCAGTTGCAGGCAATAGAAGTTGTGGGAAATAGGTGGCTGAATGGAAGACAAATCCTTAGCTCCAGGAGGGACAGAGCAGAGATCCTGGCTAGTGGAAAAAGTGGACAAAGGGGAGGTTTGAATAGGTCCTGCTTCGCCTGACTTTAGGGATTTAGGATTCACTTTGTGTAAGACGACAAAACATCTAGAGTTA
>VYZV01032999.1:1069-21435 GCA_013401275.1 Pandion haliaetus
ATAAAGACTAATTAAAAAAAAAAAAAAAAAAATTTGGAATGCTAGAAGTTTTGACACATTACATTAATAGCTTGCATTGTACATCAGTTGCATTCAGTTATGTCCAAATGGCTACTATTGAAAACATAATGCATTTAGTCCTGCTCCCTTTCTACACGTGTATGTTGTAAAACTATAGTCTGCAAAAGCTATACTTTTCCAGACTAACAATTAGAAGAAAGTAATTTTATTGCTATATGATATATTTTTAAAACATTTTTCTCTGTTTTTGAGAAAATGAAAANGAGGCTACTTAGAAATTTAGTACATCACCCTCTCCAAAATGCAGTACCCATGATACCTATTTTGTTGCTAAAAAATGCTTCCTTAATGTCCTAAGGATCTCCAGTAATGGAGACTTCATAATTTTTCTCAACAATCTATTCTAGCACTTTATTCCTCATGTCAAACATGAATTGCTCTTGCTGTAACCACAGTTTAAAACATTTTTTGCCCTATCCATTAACAACTTGAATGACTCAAACTGCTTATTCAGTTCATAAATGGAACAAAAATCCATGAACAAGAATGGGTAGCTTGTGAGGCACCATTCCTTGCTTCTTTTCACGTTATTCTCTGAGCACAAAGCTATCATTCCTGAATATTTTTTACATACCTCTTTCTCTGTCTTTCTTTCAACCTGTCCACAGAGGCCATGGAAAACCTCTGGTCAATAACTTTTCAGAAACATAGTGCACAAAATCAGATGCAGTACTCCTGCCAAGGCCTTACAGCAAAGGGAACGCTTAGCACGTCTTGAAGTAACTCACTTAAGTACAGCCCGCGATGGTTGCCTCTTTCTCAAATGCCACAAAGGAGACACAGTTTTTATGGCATGCAGGTAAAAGGCCAGCCCTGGCTTGATGTTAAACTGACAAAGTAACAGTGTGAGAAAGTACTGGACATTGCATACAATGCAAAGGGAGAGGTTGGCTGGTTCTCTCAAGCCTGTGGCTATACTAATAAAACAATAAGGAGATAAACTAGCAGGTGAAATATATGAAAATGAAGTGAAGAATGGGTGAATAATGTCAAAAGATAATGAAAAAGGGGTGCTGACTTACAGACAGTGGTGGTGGTATCACAGATTAAGGCTGAAATAACCAAATAAGCATGTAAAAATCAGAAAAAAACCAAGGGCCAATGGAGAAGGGAGTAAAACACGGGTGGGAGTAAAACATGGGTTCACCTTAGGTGGGAGGGTGAAAAAGGAATATAAGGTACACCATATGAATGGGGTTTTGGGGGGGTCTTTGTTGATCAGTCCTGTACCTGATTACCACAGGCTGATGTAATAATAAAATGTGATAATAAATCATAACAATGAACCTGTTGCTTTTCTTATTGTCGCTGTCTGACTGGCTTCTGCAGACCGGGGCATCTGGGATGGCCTCCCTAAGTGCTAGCAAGGCAATGGAGGATGCACCAAACCTCCCTAAAAGAATCTGCATCCCCAGATACTTTTCAAGTGTTTTCTAGTAACATCTTCTCCAGTTGTTTCCCACAGACTCTCACATATACATGATTATTCTTGTCTCTCTGCTGTACCCTAATTGGCTTCCACCCTGTTTTTCAGATTCACTCTTCAATACGTCAAGATCATTCTTAGGTCTAAAACTGTATTTTAAAGCTTCATGTCTGCAAAACTAGTAAGCTTACTTTCGCTAATGCCCTGTAAAGGAAGTATTCAAAGGAATTGGATCCAGGACAGACCTTTTCAGGACTTCTAGTGATTATGTCAGTTTTGAAAGTGAATCGTTTATACCTATTATTGGATTATCCAACAAAGTCTGTACAATCAAATCCGTATAATACTTGTTTAAAGTATTGTAATGTCAAGAAATGTCATAAACTTACTGGAATCGAGATACATTGCAGCAACCACCTGTCACCCATCCACAAGATGTGTTAGGCTATCACAGAAGGAAATTAGATTAGTTGTCACTATTTATTCTTGACAAATCCTTCAGGGCAATCATTCATTACCTTGCAGCTGCATACCAATATTTTGTTTATTTATTTCAAAATTCTTTCTAGACATTGAAGTCAAATTGACGAGTCTCTAATTCTCCAACTTCTCTTTCTTTTTCCATTAACAGCCATGATTTTTGCCCTTTCCTAATGTTTTGAGATGTCACCTGGCAGACACAAATTCCCTGAAATATCTTGATAATAGCTCTGAGACTACTTTGACCAGTTTTTCAAATATCACCAGGCATTAAAAGCATACATACCACCAAAACATCCCTTTGTATTGTAATCTGAGATTTTACTCGGGTTTGCTAGTATTATTTGCAATAACCAGCTCTTGCAGTTGACCTTTTTAGTGAAGGCTGGCCTCTGATATGCTGAGTAGAAGATAAACACTCTCCTTCCTCTTCTTCCTATTAATGCACTTAGAGGGTAATTTTTTTGTTACCCATCTATCCCTTGCTGGTTGCATCTTAATCTGTGTCCTGGCCTTCCTGGTACTATCACATGCTATGCTTTTACAACCCTTGTCTCTAGATTGCATTTTCTGTATGATTTCCTCTGGAGGTCAATGAAGAGGTCCCTGCAAAAAATCAAAACGAACAAGGGAAGAGGCATCCTAGGAAGTAGTGAAAATCTTTTTTATAGCATCACAATAAAAAAATATACATAGTCCTAGTATCTGATCAATATTTTCCTATTTCTGCTGAGAAGAAACTGTATTGTTTTAGTGAAGGACAGGAAATTATCATATTAGTCTTAAAAACATAAAAACCCACCCAGTAAACAAAATAAAAAGCCTTGCATGTAGTTCTTCTGCACAGAGAGAGAATTGCCTAATTTACTGTTTCATAAAAAAAACAGAGCAATCCAGCAGTGTGTATCTTTTTGAAAATCGAGTCCCAAATCTAACTGCCTACAGATAACACAGAATCAAGTGCTTTCACGTCTCTCACTGTAATAAACTAAATCAAGCAGAATCAAAAGTTGTAATATTTGGAGAATGGTGGCTGTAAACATCCTCCACACTCAATTAAATAATGTACAAACTGGCTCAATCCCCCTCTCTTCTTGTGGAGCACCAATATGCTCTAGAAGTATCCAGCGTGTAGATGCTGTGTGCTTTGTCATCTACACAGGTTACATATACACTTAAAGCCAGAGCTTCAGCAGTGGTACTTATTTAATAACTTTCAAATTTGTGAATCCCTGTATATTTGTTAAAAAACCTGTAGTCCTCAACATGACTAACTAGCATGACCTGCCCTGGGATAACCAGAACTCTCCAAACAATTCCCATGGACAGTCTGGGATTTAAGCATTAGTGGGAATAATTTCCAACAGGCAGTTAAATGCAGACACCCTGCTTTGGTGGGAGAAGAGAATTTAAACGTGTAAAAGTAGTCAGACCATGCCAATTACCTTCATGACCTTGTACTGTTTATTTTAACAGTACAAATATATTCATAATAACTAAAACTACTACTACCTTTCCTACTACCTCTTTCTAACTTTGGATCATAGACACAGGGCAAAGTCCAAACTCTGTTTGACATGTTCTTTTGGCAAAGAGACCCATAAATACAGCTGGTTTAGATCTGGGAACCAATATCTTAGACCTTTCACTTTCCAATTTTCTTTGGTTATATGCCCATGGAATTTATCATGTTCTGGAGACGTAGTTACCAGTAAAACCAGACAGGGGTAATATGAAAGACAAGGAAGAAAGCCGGGTTTAGCAAAGTAATTTTTATGTTCTTAACCCTGAATCCCGGGTTGTTAATGACCTATGAAAAACAGAATCTGAATGAAACCTATCCTGATCCAACCTTGTTCCTTTACAAAAGATTAAGTTGGACTCCAAAGGCAATGAAGAAAACTCACCACAGGCCACACAATAATGAAACTCTTAAGGACCTGTTTAATTCTTCAGGAATGTCCATACTCAAGAGCAAAGATACATTTGCAGCTATCAACAATTTCACTTTAAGGCAGCTCTTCAAGTGACCTTCAATCTCTTAAGCTTATCCTTTCTTTGAATTTTAAATCAATTGCATTAACAAGAGCTATTCAGGTTTGTACAAACATTATGTAACTGACATTAATAGGCTCCATTAATCTAGGGCAGATGAAGTTCTCTTCTGTTTTCAGTTATCATTGCCAAGTTGTCTTTTATTCCTCTGTGATATATTTATGTATATGAAAGACTCACATTTGGGTTGCCTTTAAAGCAAATTTTGACAGGACATTTTAAAGTCTGAATTTTTCACATTGCTCCTTTAATATATTATGTTTTATTTACTTGATCTGCCCAAATTAATTATAAACATTATTTTTTCACACATTTTGGCAGACAACAATCCAATGTTTGTTGCCATCAGTGCCACCTTAAATTTTCAACTCCTGAAATTAAGGTCCTAATTGTATATTCCCTTCTTTTCATATCTGGAATGGAAAAAGTGGGATAGGCTTGTATGGCTTATGGTACCTACTTTAGATGATACGCTAAGAGGCTACTCTTTTTAGGACCTCAGTATAGTCAAGATAGAAAAAGAGGCTCCTATAAAGGATGATTTAAAGCATTGCTATCAAGTTCCACATTTGAACAACTCTCTGGAACAGAATAATTTTCTGCACTATCTAGGCAGTTTATGGAGACTAGCCCGTTTACTTAGGAAATCAAATTAGGTAGTGATAGGTTGTATCACTGTCCCCAATATATTTTAAAAATTGAGGAAGAGTATGTCTTTCTTTTTTCAACTAAACCCATTATGTGTCCTTAAACTGATATGAATAAACTTTGAACAGTTACTAAAGTACTTGTAGTAGAGAGTTCATCCAACAAAATATCCAAATTCAATACCTTTTCCCCTGGCATTCATAATCACCTGTTTTTCCTATCAGTTTAATTAATAATTAAAAGCCATGGCAAAGAGAGTAATTAAATGCTCTCTTCTAATACAGAGTAGGTATTTATTTTGGTTTTGGCAGTAACTTGATTATCTACTGTACATAGAATTAAAGCCTGTAGTGGTTTTTGAGGTATATTTTTTTTTCAAAATACTGCCCTAAATATAAGAAAACAGTTTCCTGTGTAAGCAAATATGAATGGTTAAATATTTTTAATAACTCCTAGGAGAGTCTATAAATGTCCAAGTACATCTTACAAATAAGATAACGAAATGGTGACATACGGAAGAACAAACAAGCTGTCAAACTAATAAATATTTATTTGACCCTGATATGAAGAATTTTTTGACTCAGTCTCTGACTTCTGTAATAAAATTCCATAATAAATTTCTGCAGTAAAACACTATAAAAGTCACCTTGCCTAATTTTCACTTTTATAATCTACAAACCCAGTATTTTTGGAAACAGCAGGGATTGGGCTCTTTGTTCCTGAGTAATGATTCAATGACAGATTGATGCAATGAAAGCACACATAAGTGAAACTCATTAGTTTTATAATACAAGCTTCAAAGTACTTCCCAGTATTACAGAATTAGCCTGGAAAATGCTACTATTATATCTTACAAAGTAATTGAAAAAAACTCTTTGCAGTTCTTACAAGAAGTAAGAATACTTCCCAATGCAGTAAATTCATCTTGGTCTTCAGGACATTTAGCTAGTTGGAGCAGAAGAAATATCTCATCAGGCTCCTGAGCTCCAATTGTCCCAGACAAACAGTCGTGGCAAACGTATTCTGCTCAGCATGACACATGCAAAACAGATTGGATTTGTAATACACTCCATGGCTATCTGTGCACCGTATGTGATATAAATACAGAGTTACCTTGTCAGACTCACTGCTGCAATACTGCATGCAAACATACACTATGCTTTCCAAGACCATTTATTTCATGGCTCCATCTAATCCACTTTTTAGATCTACAGTGGAGAATTCTACTCATTACTGTGTTTCAGTAAGAATCTGCTGTATTAAGTAGGTCATTTCAGAACTTCAAACCATAGAAAATTTGGCTTTAGAATTTTAAAACTGACTAAATGTGTGTATGCAAGCTCTAAAATTTTGCAACTTAACATAATAACAAGAATTTTTAAAAAATGGATAATATAATGAAAGTCTTACCTGGTCTGAGGGAGAACAGCATTTATTTGCCATTTTAATCTATGAAAGAGAGATGGAAGAATTCACGGAGTTATTAATGTGCTGAAGAGTTTCTGTGATGCAATTAGCATTGACTTAGTTATTGAAAACTGTATTAATATTTCCAAATTATATGTATAAGAAATTAAATAATTCAGTGCTTAAATACTAGATTTTTACTATTACAGTAAATCTACAAAACCAAGGACTCAAAAGACGGGAAGCCTTTATTAGAGTTTTCATTAAATCCTTCATAAACATTTGCATTTATGACTTTAACTTTGCCACTCCGAGTGAAAATATTATACTGTATTGTAGACACCTCACTTAGGTCTCAGTTAAACAATTGCTTAAGCAGATCTATAAATGAGGCATGTGATTAAGTACTTGTGAAATGAAGGTCATAGAGTGTAAGTTTAAAGATGAAGGGAATATTGTTTAGGCTTTCCTTTTAGTTTACTCTTCAAGATAAAGTTACATATCCTTGTTTTTCCTCTCTGTTCAGATAATGAAGAGTTTTGTTGATTTTGGCTTTTCTTTGGCAGTCTTAGTTTGCATAGATGAGTGGTGGACAAACCCTGATATTCCCTTCTTTAAAGCACAGTATTATTAAGTGTAGTAACGATACAGAATCTAGAAAAAGATTAGACTGCAAAGACAGACTCCCCTATATGCAAGGATGTAAGGTTCAAACTGTTCTACAGTTGATGACTATTTTCAAAGGATCTTGTCATCAAAAAGCCTGTTTTATAACAAGTGAAAGGCTTGTGATAGAAGACCAAAAGCTATAGCTATGCACAGGAAAAACTGCAATTGCTACAGGAAAAGAGAAGAAGAAATCCAGGGCTATCGCTTGTATCCTGGCCATACCAGATTTGTAAGCATCATCTTTGGAAGCAGAGCATGTCTGCAGTCCTGTAGCTCAATAAATATGGTAATGCCATTGCTTGTTGTGGTGGGTTGACTCTGGCCAGCAGCTGAGCACCCACACAGCTGCTGACTCCCTTCCCCCTCCCAGCAGGAAGGGTGAGAGTATAGGAAGAGCAAAAGCAAGAAAACTTGTGGGTCAAGATAAAGAGAGCTTAATAAGTGAAGGAAACAGGACAAACCCAACTGATATAAAGGTAATCACTCACTACCTCTCACAAGTAGACTGATGCCCAACCAGTCTCCAAGCAACAGCCACCCTGGACAAGAAACTCCCACCTTCTTTGTGCGCTATGTCACTCCTATTGCTGAGCACAATGTTATATGGAGTATCTCTTTGGCCAATTTGGGTCAGCTGTCCCAGCTGTGTCCCTTCACAATTCCTTGCCCATCCCTCGCTGTGGGAGGTGGGGTGTGTCAGAGTGAGAAAAAGTCAAGAGCCTTGATGCTATGCAAGCACCGTTCAGCAACGGTCAAAACACTGGTGTGTTATTAACACTGTTTTAGCCACAAATACAAAACACAGCACCATACGGCTGCTAAGAAGAAAGTTGCCTCCATCCCAGCCAGACCCAGTACACCTGTAAGAGGCCAATAGGCTTTGTGTTATGCTCATGACACAAACCTCAGGATGTATCGGGGTTTGTCTGGACTTGTCTTGGACTGTTTGCAGCTGTATTACAGCTTGTTTAGCTATAACATAAACATCTAATGACCATGAGACTACTGCCTACTTGGTTTTAGTAAAGTAAAGCTGTGGGATGTAATGATATATGCATATATAAAAGCTACAGGTATGAAGTATATAAAGTGTATAAACACACACATTTGTAGCTAACAGACAGCAATAACACGTCATTATTCTGCATACAGTGAATTATCTATGACTGTAAACAAAATGACCCTTGGATGAAACGCAATGTGGAGGAGTACAGGATGACAGCAGGAGCCTTGACTGTACGGACACAGGGTGATACCAAGGCTCAGGGCTGTAGGAACTCACCAGTCAATCCTAACCCATCACAGGCCATCAGAGCTCCTTCTCCCCTGTACACTCACTTTTGCAGCCTGTTTGAATTGAATTGTGTGGTCAAATGGTGCAGGTGTGCTGGTGGGTCAGACAGCTGGGAGTGACTAAGACTCTGGGGATGAGGTGGCCAGACCTGCTGGGAGCCTGGGGCATCTGCCAGACCTGGCTCTTACCTTGGGTAGAGTGCCGGGAGAGCCTGCCAGCCCCTTGAAGGGGCCCTGCCATGCTCCCTACCACCTCCCAACCACCCCGGAGGAGGAACGGGGACCACCACAACAGAGGTTGGTCACAGCCTGCAGGCGCTGGCTCCTGCACCATAGCACAGATGAGGACCGATGATGAGGACGGAGCTGACAGGCAGCTGCCAAGCAGCCAGGGGGGAGTGGGGGACAGCAAGGTTCCTTGCAGCTCTCGCACACAGCTCTGCCTACAGCAGCCTGACCCCAGGCTGCATGGCTGCACCATGCCAGAGGTGGCCTGGAACGCTTTGGAGGGGGAAGATGTGGCAGAGCTTCTTGGTGCTCTCGGGGCCCCGACAGTTACAAATCAGTGGGAACTCAAGAACCCCACTCCGTAACTTGGATAAAACACATTGGTGACATGCCCAGTGTTGCAGAAGGAGGCAGACCTTACCTTACCAGTCTGATTTGGTAATAGGCTTAATCCTGAGGAGTTGTGCAGGACATAATGAAAAGGCACCTGGAATGCTTTAACATCAGTATTAATGCCATCACATCCTGCCCATATTCAGCTTCAACATTTCTCCAGTGCTTCAGACACAAATACATACACAAAGTAACTATATAGAAGCCATGTTACACACAGAGAAAATAATATTTTCTTGCAGGTGGCCAACAACATGCTGAATAATAAGATGACTATAGCATAAACCAGTGCAAATAAACAGGGCTAGCAGGGATCCTGTCTCCTTTCACCCTCTTTTCTGGTTCAAAGTACTTAAGCTCCCTATATGATAGGAAGAAATTTTGGGTTTTGTTTTTTTATTTTATTGTGTTCAGATGTGCCTGGAAAAATGTGTATGAGACTGGCCATACAGGTTTTCTGCAGAATGAGGGTAGATTATTATGAAGAGCATCTCATAACCAGTCCAGCTTCCCATTGGTAAGGGCAATAGGGAAGAATGCTTTGGACTCCACAGCTATTCACTGCACAGTCTTAGCTCATTCCCTATTCAAAGCAGGGATGGCTGCAGCCCTGACATAACTGTGGGGAGACGAAAGATCTCCTTCTGCATCACATTACGTCTTTATGTCATAGGGCTGAGGAGAGAAGTACATGCTCTCCACTTCACCTGGCACCACATGTTCTCTACATGCCTCCACAGCTGGTGCAGACAGACAGGAATACAAATGGGATATGCTACACCTTGCTGGCAGCGCATGAGCTTTCAGCACTGCAGTACAGTAATGGGAGTTGGAGACAGCAGGGGAACTAAAACCGAAAACCTGGATCTGCAAAGATTGCAGGCAATTTGAAAAAGGAACTATTAAGCAATTGTAATTCTTCTACTCTGTCCTAAATGAATACATATGGGACAAGAACAGAATGGAGATGAAATGATTCAGAACCATATACTTAAATCTAAATACCTCCTGGGCTGGGATTTATCTGACTTAACTTTGGTAATCCAAAAAAGGAGAGTTATACATCTAATATACCTATATTCTCTTTCCAGCAGACAGCAGAGAGAGAGAATGATCTTGACAGGCCCCCATTTTTTTTTTTTTCCTGGCCATAAGAGGATCCTATGGGACTGCTTGTTGCTTGGCTAAATTTAGGTGATGTGATTCCTACCATTACTGACTTCCCTGTACAACCTCAATGGTACATTCAAGTGGAAATTCTTGAGTTTAAAAACAAAAAAAAAAGCAGCAGCAAAGAAATATAATCGTGTTATCACCCAAGGAATAGAATTCTTTCTGTCATCATTGAGGCAGTCGAATTTGTATACTGCTTCCTATACACAAGGATTTTCTTTCCATCTACGTGTACCCCACATTCTGCTGTGTAAAGAAAGCAAGACCTTTCCAATCCTTTTTTTTTTTTTAATATATGTTCAAAGCTCATAAGTCTCTCCCTAGTCAAACAGAAATTTCACTCCACTGCGATACAGAGTATCACTTAGATATAGGTACACATAAAGTCATAAAAGAAAAGTTTTACGCACTATGACGTATACAATTAAAAAAGCTGTCAAAGGCATAAATATGATCCGGATTAATAACCCTGTTTTGAAGCCAAATTTTAAGTTTCTACCATCCTCCAAGGAAACTGCTGTAATGATTTATAAAAATAATAAATAATGTTTAAAGTGGAACAACTACATCTTGTTCTCTTACTTGCTTATGAACGACTTCATTTGTGACTATTCTTTTTAAAAATAACACCATTAGAATATACTGGGGAAAAAAATAGAACCCTGAGAAAGTAACAAATAGAAGAAACAAGTCTCTGCAATGTAATTTAACTGGCAGCATTACCTTTAGGTGCTTCTACTGATTGTGACTACATTAACGTTCAGTGTTAGCTTTCAAAGAAAATAATTGGGATCCACGAGAAAAGCTGCACATATTTAATAGTTGGCTAGCTGAATGGTGCAAAACAGAGAGAGAAATACAAATTATTCCAAAGAACTCTCTCCTAAAAAACCATCTCCAGCACAGCATTGACATTTCAGCCTACAAAGAACACTCTAGTTGAACAAATTAAGAACAGGAACAATGAGAAGCGCACATGCAGATCAACTTGTGCTTCTTGTTTCATCATGGCAGCTTCATTGACAGTTTCTGTTCCCTCTCTCCCCTCAGTTTCTTCAACTGTACCTCCTGCTGCGAGAACAGAGGTGTATGAAGAAATAAATGCGAGGTGCTGATTCATCTTTCTTTATTTCTGCCAAAGATAAATGTGAAGAGCTTTGAGAACATTGAGAAGATTGGGGATAGAACCACAAAGGAAGATGATAGTGAAGTTTCATGCTGGAAGAAAAGTATGTGAAAAACAAGAATATTAACAGTGTGATGAATAATTTGGGGCAAGGGTCCTTAGAAAAAAAAGTAATCCATACAGCTTGTATAGCTGTTACTAGGAGATTTTCCGAGCTAAGCATACAAGGCATATATTAGTAAGGAGGGCTGAAAAGATACCCTTACATCTTTCTCCATGTTGCAGTATTCCCTGTCTTATAAGAACTAATTCTCTACAGGCTAGTACCGGAATCATTATTTCTCATCTACCAAGTAACACTTTCTAGATATGTTAACATCCAGGGGTAGCATCCTTATGCAGTGATGACTTCTCACATCTTCACTACTGAAGGATGACTCCTCCTTTACACTTGATCCCCAGAGAGCTTGCCTTTGCATACAAGTTAGATGATTCAGTACTTCAAAAGAGTAGTCTGACATTAGCAGAAGTGTCACATTGTGGCAGAGCTATTTTTGTACTGCCTACATTAGGATTGTCTTCTGACATGAGCAGGAGATCTGACAAAGAGCTGCCAGCTGCTGAATGAGACTGTATTAGGGTAAAAATAGCAAAATAAAGTATATTAGGGCAAAATGCTACAGGAAAGATAGGGTGCACTGTAAGAAAACAATTAGTCTGTAGCGGAAGCTCTTTAAGAACTAAAATTCTAAAAGAAATGATTCAAAATGGTACGCAAACGTGTATGACAAAGGATGTATATAAGAGTAGCACAATAGGCAAGTATGAAGTAAGAATGACCAAGGTGCAGGATGAGTTGCTAAAGTCAAGAAACAAGTATCAGCACAAATAAAATCTAAAATGTGTGGAAATAAAAAGTGAACAATGGAAAGTATTGCTTAAATACTTAGTAATAGGTCAGGTAAGAATGCTGACATTCCTTTTGCCAACAGTATCAGCAAGAAGGTCCATTGTGGCCATGTATCTAGCAATTAATTTATGTATGGAGATGATGGCATAGGACAGAATAGGAAATGAATACTTTAAATATTTGGAGAAGCAATTGAACTTAAGAGTGAGCAAGGACTCATGAAAGTAACCCATAAGTAGATAAGGGATTATCTGATAAAATCTCTGAACCAGCAGTGATTATCTTCAGGTACTCCTGGAGAATGGGGGAGACACTCTACAGAAGTGGAGATTGCAGAAACAGGAAAAAGCTCTGAGGAATTACAGATCCATTCCCTAATGTCAATATCAAAAGTATTATAAGAAAAGAATCATTTTGTGAAATGGTAGTATAAAGGTAACAAAAAGCATTCAAAATGGATTTTCAAGAAGCCTCATCCAAAGGCCTTGCTCTAGGCACTGTGGATGTCAAACCACCCATGTCCTCTGGCTGCCCAGAGGCAGGGAGGGCTCTCCAGCCTTCTTTTGCTGTACACTTTAGTTGCACTCCAGCCTCACAGTCCTGGTCTTAAAAAATGATTTGCAGTTAAAGGGATTCTCACTGACTATTACATCTCCTGTTCCGATGATCAGTAATTAAAATAATGCTCTGGACAGACCTTTCCAGTTGTACCACAGGCTGCACACCTGACAAAACCTGTAAAGCACTAAGTCCAAGCAAAAAGTTTACTCGCTTCTCATATGGTCTGTATAGAGTTTACTCTGTATCTCACTAAGAACACAAAACATGGGAATTTATCATGGCTGTTGTTTCTCAGACCTCTCCCCGGAACAGCCACTTACATGAATACCATGTGGACTACTTTGTTTAAAGAATTCACTATTGTGAAAGATAAGACCAATGCAAGTACTTAGTATATAACAAAATATTGCTGCAGACAGGTTACAACACAGTGATGATGCTACCGCACATAATGCATTTGAAAAAACAGACTAGAACCCTATGACTAATAAAACCTGCTTGCATTTATAGCCACTTTTTATTGTCTTATTCTCCTATATCCTCGGAGTAGCTTTTATTCAGTGGATTTCTTTAGAAAGCAAAAGAATTGGGCTTCGTAACTATGAATGGGAATTGCTCTAAAAATATTACCATACACTACTTTTTACTGTTCACACAGAAGGAATTATGAAAATTCATGAATAATTTACATCACTTTCTTAGAATTATCAAATAGCAATACCCTGCAAATGTTGTAAATCACTAAAAGGGAATAGAGAATATTTACAAAGAATGCATCATAAGCAAAAAATGTTTGATTTTGTCAAAGATATTGCTTAAGCAATTGAATATTTAAAAAGAATTAGCGTAGTAAGTAAACTATTGTGATCAAATGTGATTCCAAGTAACTTTTGAAGAGCAGAAAAGTAAATTCAATTTATAATGTTTTGACTGAAGACTTATGTTGAAATCCAATACAAATTATACACAATATAACCTGAAGACCTAAGCAAGAATTAACCTAGAGTACAAAGCATAAATTAATGACAAGCTACTAAATCATAATTTATAAAAGAAGTTACAGCCTGAACACATCTAAATAAAAAAAGATTAAAAACCTGCACAGGCAATTCTTCCAGGGACAGCTGTGCTCTTATGTTTTCATCATCGATTTCTAGCATTTCAAAAAGACTGAAATATATTTTCAATATTGTACATTATCGAGTTCCCTATTTAACTACATGATTCATTCCAGAATCTTCAATAGTTTTCAGTTGTCCTTTCTTGGAATAATAATGTGCTGTCCAAATAATAATTTTCTGTTTCTCCAGGGAGTATTTTATACTTCTGTTTGCAATAGCAAATGCTTCTTATGAATTTACAGGAATAACTTAAAACAGCATACGCACCTTTATACTTCTAGGGAGAGAGATGGAATAATATGACCTTAAATAAATCACTCCTAGACAACTTAGAGAGGTAAAAATACTGTCTCCCAACAAGCCTCTGTAAGTCACACTTCACTAGCTACAGAATTTCCACATTCCTATTTCAAAATTAACAAATACTAATTTCAAGCATGTTTTAATTACAAACATGTAAAATTGAAATATTTGGTCATATCTAAAGCTCTGTGAAATGATCAGAAAGAATACATGTTTTGCCTTTAAGAGTCTTTGAAATAATAAATGCAATCTGATTTTCTACCACTCTCTCTTCTATAATAACACTTCAAGTCCTGAAAACTTCTTGACATTTTTGATTGACCAGACAACTTCTCTGTGCTCTTTCCTTTCTCTTTCTCCTCATACACACGCATGGTATATATTGTATCTTAAATGTCAATTATTTACTACCCTTGGAAAATTAAAATAATTTTACAATAGCATAGACAGGAAAATATGCAGAAAGTAACATACATTTTGAAGTGTCAAATCACTGATGTTAGTTGATATTGCTCTCAGCCAGTCAGCACTCTCCTGGGTTGTATAAAACTGAAGTATCCCAGTACTAACTCCATCGAGTGCCAGTACTTCAAATGCATTAGATCTGCAGTAAGAAGAAATATATCCGTAAAGGAAGATACGTCAATTTTCTGAAACTGCCCAATATTTCTCAGTGTTCCAGTGATTTTTAAACTTTTTTATAAGTTTTGAGTCTTAACTTTACAAATCAAAAGAAAGGCAACAAAAAGAAGGATAATAATGGGCAGTACCAGGAGCAACACATACAGTAAGTACTTTCTCTGTACCAGCATATATATGTGCTGATCATTTACTTCCCTTGAGTATACATATTATGTTCATAATTACTGAACTTAAGGTAGTGTATTCAGGAAGTATGCATTGGATCTTTTTGAACAAACATAAACATTTTTTAAACCAAAATGACTATTTTCTTTATTGCATTTTGGTTTCATTTACTAGGAATGCCGTAAGTTGCAAAGAACTGCCTTCCCTAGCTTTAATTTCTTGTATTCCTATACTTTTCTACATAACATTCTAAGCAATGTTTCCTTTAAGCTCTTTTATGATGTACGAATTTGAAAAATGTACTTAGAAGTTTCTTTAAATAATTTTTGAATGTAGGGCCCTTTCTCAAAACAGCATTGACACATGCTAATGTGCAATTGCATTTTATTCATTTTTTATGCATCTTTTACGTGTTTATAGCAACTTTATTCTGCAAATGCCAATACTTTCCTTCCTATCTGCAGTAAGTTAGGCACTGTGCATGTACCTTTGAAATCCCCCACATTTTGATATGGTGTGATATGATTTTTTAACTATGAGATTTTTCAATAGGAACAACAAAAGTTCATTAAGTAGTGGCATGGAAGTACAGTGGTCTAAATTTAGAACATGTGACATGCAATAGTTTCAGCAACTAAAATTCAGAAAGCTACATAGAGTATTTAAGTGCCCATGAGCGTAATGAGAATTAGATTTTAGTCATATACTATTGTGAAAGACAATTATAATTACCTAAATGATTGTGCATATGTTTGTTTTGTATATAATATGGAGAATATCACTGTTGCCTTCTACAGTTACAAATTAGATATTTATACTTATATGCTACATCACTTTCTTTTTGGTACTAACCTAGAACAAAGCAAACTCTTGAATCAAGAATACTGCTCTGTGAAGTTGCTGGGTTTTCCTGGGATTCTCTGATCTAAGGTAAAGTCCTCTACTGCTTAATTTAAGATATATGCCAACACAAGCATTCAAAATGAGACAGAGGTTAATAGGCAGTTATTCATTGTCATGGTTTAACCTGGCTGAAACCAGGACATTCATTCATGACTTACTGAAAAAGTTATTAACCTAACATTTGTCATTTGTAGGAAGTTTGATGGTGAACATGAATACTGAACTCTACCTACTGGCTAAAAAAGGTCATATAAAATACCCATCACACACAATATTAACAAGACAAAGTACCCTAATAGCTACATATACATTAACTGATATACTTTACTGTTAAAAGAGTCATAAAACATTATACTTGCTGTTCACAAAGATTCTTGGTCTGAAGACTTAAATATATATCAGCTGATTACCTTGTTTTCCTTTCATGATTGAATTATCATGGTAACTACTAAAACCTGATGGCAATAGCACAATTCTGCATCACTTTCATTTCAGTAAATCTGTTTCACCTCTTCAGAAAGAAAGAAAAGGTCAAAACAAATCCTTTTATTGTCTTCAAGTAAACTGAGTGAAAGAATCACCTCTCAAGCATACTGTTCCTTTTACCTAAGGCTCTGACAAAGATCCCAACAGTGCCGTAATGGAATGAGTTATGGTATGATCTCTTCAACATCCCACTGAGACAGTGAAGATCTGTCATCCCCTATGCACTGATACACAGTGGAGCATAGAAACAGACTTAAATTTGGTGCTGTGAAGAGAAGCCATTCACAATGCCTAACTTAGGTATCAAATTCAAATATCAAAGCTAAGATGCTAGAATCCTTACTCAGACAGAGAGGACAATCCAGAGCATTTAACAGAGCCAAGAAATAGTACGTGCTCTCCACTGAATCCTCAGGGTGCTTAGATACTAACTCAGTTTCAGTAGATGCATAAAGGCATGCAGTGTGAATGCCTTATCCAAGCGGCACAAAGTTATACAAGTGGCTGATGGAAGTCCACGGAAGGGAACTCCTCAGCTAACAACTAATGCAACCAACACAGGCAATCAAGATTAAAACATGACAGGTTTTATTATAAAAATTAACTAATCTTTTATTATTTGAAACATGGTGCTGGCCATAGTGCAGATTACACTTAAACTCTTGTTGTCCTTTACCTTAATAAAATATGGTGATCAGTTAAGAAAGACAGTGAACAATTCAAACAAACACATCTAGAGATCTGAACACTTCACTGACAGGGTATTTGCACATGATCAAATAGGGTGTGAGGGATCCTGCAAGTCCTCTAGTCCAGCCTCCTCACTAACTGGTTTAAAACACAAATCTCTTTTCCACAGGAAGACCAAAACTGGACACAGTATTTTAGACACAGGTATTTCAGATGTGGCCTCAGGAATGCAAAGTAGAGGAGAATAATCATGTCCTTTGACCTGCTGACTATGTTATTTCTAATACAGCCCCATGTGTGGGGCTTCACCACCGAAAGTGTGTACAGCTAACTCATGCTCAATGGGGTGTCCGCCAAGATCCCCAAGCCCTTCCTGCAGAGCCATTCCCTTGCCCTGCAGACTGACACCAGGACATCCTTCCCCAGGAGCTCTGTCTGGTTCAGGGCTCCTGATGTGCTGGAGGTGGTCACCCTGCCTGGCACAGGGGATGGAGACCTTTGGGGCACCACTGTCCCCATGGGGCTGACTCAGGCAGAAAGCTAGTTTTACCAGAAAGCAGTTCAGTGCATTAAATGAAAAAGGAGAAGAAAGAGCCAGGGGTTTTCAAAGTTTACAGGTGCCAGCCACAAAGTCTGTGCTAGTAATACAGTGATTTTCCCCTCAACCTTACTCAACTTTAGTGTGATTAGTTCTTGCCTTCAGTTACGATAGTTTCCCTCTACAGATCCCATAATATATTGTTTCACGTATCACACTATGGTCTGAAAAGCATGGTGTATGTAAGGCTACAAGTAAAAACAAATATCCAAACTAAAACCAAAAGCTTAACAAAATGAATGCTGAGGCTTTGGGATTTAAGTGAAACAATCAATGCAAGCACCAAGGCAGCACTGGAATTCAGGAGAAAATAAATTCTAGAGGCTTAAATACCGTGGCTTTCTCCATTTCCTCAAAACACAGAAGAGAAAAAATTAGAGGCACACCTAAGCACCTATTCCTGCTTGCCGACAAGGATGAGCTTTCCATTTAATACCAAATAGTAGGTTTGAGAGGTCACAAGATGCTATGAAGTCATCTCATTGCCACAAAATAAGATGACATGGCTTTTTGTTTTCTCTGAGGCTCCAAGCCCATTTTAAAACAGGTAGAGGAAATTCCCATCTCTTCTACTACTGCTGTTACTGTAATGACTATTGTAACTAGAACCAGAAATGAATGTTCGCTTTTCCTAAATTCTAGAAATTTGGCCCAAATTACACTCACATTTCTTATTTTGAGATTTGTCTCCCAATCTGTAATTTTTTCCTGCAAGCATTTCCACTAAGGAGCACGAGGCACTGTTTTCTGTACTCAGCCTCTTTCTATCTCACTTTCATGGTGAAATGATGAATGGCCCTGCATTCCTGGCCTCTTTTGGGTTTTGTTTACTGCACTAATGTCTTTTAATAAAATAAACACTGTCTTTGTGAGAATGGCAGTCAGAATAACAGATGGGCATCGGTAGACTTAAGTTCTCTTCCTGACATGGACACTTTTAAACAATATTAATTAATACTAATAAAGCATATTTTGCCATACTAGCTGTTAGCTACTGTAGAGGTGTTAAATCCAAAGACTTTTCTAAGAGAAAATGTATTTTCAGTGTCAGCTGAATTTTTACTTTATTGGAGGCTAACAATTTCAGTAAAATATATTTTAAGATTTTCAGTATCTGTGGCATGTGAAACCATCTTTCCATTAGACTTATCTCAATGTTTTATTGTATTTCCTTAACGAAAACCTAGATGCTTGTCTGACAGCAGCTGTTTTAACTGAAGTTTACTACCATGCTGACACAGACAGACAGATTTGATCAGTTTTGTACTTTCCCAGGTCCTAAATCAGTCTTCCTTCCTGTTTATATGATTTTTTGATGTCCGACTTGAGTTTTTATTGCTTTTCTTACAGCATTTTCTAGTGGCTTGTTTATAGTACTCTATGGCCCTCTTGCAAGCATTTCTATTTAGCCTGAAGTTTTGTGGACTATGGGTGGATCTGAATGGAAATTCCCCCAAAAGAATTATCTGAATTACTTAATCTCTTTGTAATTCTGTGTTAAAAATAATGGGATTTTGTACTGAAATGGGATACAGCCACATTATATTAAAAAATGTTCAAATTTGCTTATGTAATTGGACTATTAACAGAAACTATGCAGGTAAAAAGATATCGAAGTAGTAAACACAAATTTGGATTGCATTTCATGTTTGGGTTTTTTTGTAAACATTTTGCATCCAGTATTGTAACTTTGGATTATTTTGTATTAAACTTGGAGTAATGAAGTAAGGTAACTGAAGTAACACAGACATTATGCTTGTACAGATATTTTCTGAACTGATGTGGCAGTAGAAGCAGCTGTATTCCATTAGATTTGTAATAAGTTGTGCAGAAGAAAAGGATAGTGGGAGAGGGGACAGGTTTAGCATTCATGAGACCTCTTATCCTGTTCCCCATGAAGTCACACAAATAGTTACACTGGCACTACTGAGGAGAAAGAACAAGGGTAATATTACCAGCTGAAAGAGACAAGAGAGTAGGATGCAGGTGTGAGGTATTTGGCTTTGCTGCAGACAGAAAAATCTGAGGAATTACAGTCTCAGCATGCTTTACTTGTATGGAAGAAAGAGGTGGAGGAGTCTTGCAGGGAAATATGAGCAGCTTGAATGACTGAAAGCTATATATAGTATCAGTGTACTACTGTTGTCTCTTGAGTGCAGAACATGGAGCGGGACCAGTCACTGTTGTGGGCTGGAGAGTGGAGTGTATATATACTTATTAATATGTGTTTTACAATTCCAGTACAATTATCAGTTAGTGGTAATTCAAGTGAGATGGATTTCACCCCATTCAAGCATATGAAAGTTCTGTTCCGTAAGTATACGGATGACAGGCAGCAGACACAAGCTGGAACATGGCACATTTCAATTCAACATTAGATTTTTGGTTTTTTTTTTTTTTATTTCCCCCCACGAAGGTGAACAAATACTGGCACAGGTTGCCCAGTGAGGTTGTGGAATCTCCATCCTGGGAAGTGTTCAAGAATTGACAAGAGATGGCCCTGAGCAATATGTTCTCATTAGACATGATTTGAACAGGGAGCTGGACTAGATGACTTCCAGGATCCCTTCCAGCCTGAATTATTTGATGATTCTTTGAGTGTTACGGGTTTGTGTGGCGCGTTTTTTTTTTTTTTGGCAGCAGGAGAAGGGGCGTCAGGGGTGGCTCCTGTGAGAAGCTGCTGGAAGCTCCCCCGGCTCCAAGTCAGACCCACCTCTGGCCCAGGCCGACCCAGTCAGTGACAGTGGTAGCACCTCTGGAAGAACAGACTTAAGAAGGGGAACAGGCAGTGGGTAGTGGGATTGGAATGTGAGAGGAACCCCTCTGCAGATACAGAGGTCAGTGAAGAAGGAGGGGGAGAAGGGGCGCCTGAGGAGGCTGATGGCCCTGCAGCCCATGGTGAGACGGCAGGCTGTCCCCCTGCAGCCCAGGGAGGTGAACGGTGGAGTGGAGGCTCCCGAAGATGGCTGTGACTCCATGGGAAAGCCTGCGCTGGAGCAGTGTGAGAC
>VYZV01032999.1:21612-41140 GCA_013401275.1 Pandion haliaetus
GGCAGGAGGGGTGGGAGAAGGTGTTCCGATGTTTGGTTTTCCTTCCTAATATCCTTGTTTTTATTTGATTTGTAGTAAATTAAATGGATTTTGTTTCTTCCCCAAGTTGAGCCTGTCTTTTGCCCGTGACCATAAGTGGGGAGTGATCCCTCCCAGTCCTTGTCTCGACCCACGAGCCTGCCTTTGGATTTCCTCCTCATCCCAGCGTGGCCAGGGGAGGGGGTGGGGAGCGAGCGAGCGGCTTTGTGGTGCTTTGTTAATGGCTGGGCTGAAGCCGAAACCGTGACAGGAAATCATGCTAAAGTCAGGAACTATTTTGTTTTATCATAAGCAAGTGCACAAGATAGGTGATCTGGATCATTCTCTGGAGATGCTTATTTCTCTCCATTGGCTCCAAGGTGAGTCCAGGGATTTGGCACATTTTAGGTGAATGACTGTTAGATGTCTACAGTCAGGTGAGATTAATCTCATCCATTAAACTCCAATCCCACAAAGATTTTAAGCAGTGAATGGTCCCACAGCATTTATGTGGAATCTAATTGTGCCTTAAGTTATTGAACATGCAGATGTCATCTTAGATTCAGAGTATAAGTCACATGTGAATTCTACTCAGGAAGTGCAAGAAAATATTAGTAAATATAAATCAGCAAATCAAACACCATCTTACGAATGCATTGGCAAGATAATTATTATCAAAGTTAAAAACCCTGCAGTTGCATTATCACTTTTTAAAAATACAAGTATTTACAATTTATTTTAATCAGTAGAATAATAAACATGCATGTTATTTTCTAATTACTCCTTAAGCACAATGGAAGTGTGTGGTGGTTTTGGTTTCAGCCCAGCCGGTAACAAAGCACCACGAAGCCACTCACCCCCTACCCCCACGCCTGGCCACATTGGGATGAGGAGAAAATCCAAAGGCAGGCTCGTGGGTCGAGACAAGGACTGGGAGGGATCACTCCCCACTTACGGTCACGGGCAAAAGACAGGCTCAACTTGGGGAAGAAACAAAATCCATTTAATTTACTACAAATCAAATAAAAACAAGGATATTAGGAAGGAAAACCAAACATCGGAACACCTTCTCCCACCCCTCCTGCCTTCCCGGCTCAGCTCCATTCCCGGTTCTCTCTCCCTCCTCCCCCCAGCGGCACAGGGGAACAGGGGATGAGGGTTGAGTCATCTCGCCACGCGTTGTCTCTGCCGCTCCTTTCCTCAGGGGGAAGATTCCTCACTCGTCCCCTGCTCCACCGTGGGGTCCCTCCCACGGGAGACAGTCCTTCACCAACTTCTCCAACGTGGGTCCTTTCCGCGGGCTGCAGTTCCTCACAAACTTCCCTGGCGCGGGTCCTTTCCGCGGGCTTCAGTTCTTCCCGAACTTCCCTGGCGCGGGTCCTTTCCGCGGGCTGCTCTCCAGTCACACACTGCTCCAGCACGGTTTTTACCATGGAGTTACCGCCATCTTCAGGAGCCTCCGCTCAACCGTTCACCTCCCTGGGCTGCAGGGGGACAGCCTGCCGTCTCACCACGGGCTGCAGGGCCATCAGCCTCCTCAGGCGCCCCTCCTCCCCCTCCTTCTTCACTGACCTCAGTATCGACAGTGGGTTCCTCTCACGTTCCCCAACCCCCACACTGCTGGTTCCCCTTCTTAAATCTGTTCTCCCAGAGGCGCTGCCACTGTCACTCCCTGTCTGGGCTGCAGAGGCAGGTCCGACTCTTTGGCGCCAGGGGAGCTTCTAGCAGCTTCTTAAAGGAGCCACCTCTGCAGCCCCCTCCCCCACTACCGAAGAAAACCGTTCCACACAAACCCATAACAGAGAGGTAAAAATTTTAAATAAAAAGTCACTCAACTATATTTCACAGTATCCCTTGTAGGACGACTGGATTTATTTTTAATGATGTCTTCAGAGCTGGTTTGGTATGTCAATGGCTTCAACGTCCAATGTAATACATGTGTCTCTAGGAATTTTTTTACATACTTGAGATGGCTAACAAAATCTATATTTGGATAATAATTATTGGACTGCCTACCACTGTACTGCCAGTTCAGGTTCAAGCTCTGTAAGTCTTTTGGTATGAAGGGAGTCTATAGTTCATGACAACAAATCTCTGTCAGCTGTCATACAGAGATGATCAGTGTCATATTTAAATTATATGCAAAAGATTACTTCAAGATGTTCAATTCTCCACATGATTTAAATACCCAATTTATACTGTCTATGAAATACAGACATCTTTGTTACTGAAAAATAGATGTCTATGTGCTTGACTTACACTTAGTAATGTGGTGGATTTCTTATGAAATCTAAATACCTTCTGCTTTCACAAGAAAGAGCAATATAGTATGATCATATAATTATTATTATTGATAACACAATGAAAATCAGAGGTTTTTTTGCCATAACACTCCTCTGAAAATATGTATTTCTCGAACAAATAGGTATTTTGTAAAGTAACAGTGATAAAGCTAAGTAATGAGCATCACAGACTTCAACATATTCAGCTTGCTCCACAATTTTTTTTCTTTTTTGTGTCGAAGTTAGTGGGAAGCAAGCAGGTCTGCTGCAAAAACTCAAGGCTATTTATCCTGAGGCATTTATTGAAGTCTAGGGGTAGAGTCTTGCTGAGCTAATCCTGCTGGATTAGAATTTAGTATGTTGTCAGCAAGCAGAAGACAAAATAAGCCTCAACTTCTCCAAAAACAAGCAAATAATGATTCTTTGAACTTAGTGATAATATTAATATGAACAATTCCCCAAGAGTAATAAACTGTTTATCTTTTTTGGGGGACAGGATTTATTTTGCCTTTTCTTCTGCTTGCTGGCAATATGCAATGGTGTGTTCCACCACTCTGTCTTCTAAGGAATGCTATTTACTAGAAAAATCAAGAGTGGAGAGGTGTCACATCAATTTTCCAGAGCAACACATCATCTTTGGGGGAAAGTAGAAATGGTTCCCGAGTACACACATCCTGAAAAGAATGAAAGTGCTTCATTTTTGCTTGTGCACTTAGTTGCAGTACAGATTTTAAAACTAGAAGCTAAATATCTTGAGGATGAAGATTCAAAAAATAAACCAGCTCACTCTCCCTATGTTGGCTTCATGCTACTGAACAGAATTAAATGGATGTATTTAAGCATGTGAATACATTGCCCTAGAGTGCAAAGAAACAGCAATTTCCTTAGTTTTCATGTCATTTATTTTTGATACACTTTTAGACTGCAAGTATTTTACATCCAAAAGTATGTCCAATTCTGGCCAAAACATTTTACGTCACTTCTCACATAAGGAACAGTTACTAAAGTGGTCCCAATCCCTAAGAATCAGTCAATATTCAGTGCTGATCTTTTATTCTGTGTGGCATAGGTCCTGTCTAGCTTCTTTTTCCTGCCTATACCTTGATTTTTCTCTGATTTATCAGCTTACTCTAGCCAAGGGTAAGTGGCTAGAATTGTGGAGAGATCTGCAGAATGCCTGGTTGCTTCTCAGGTATCTTTCTGTTTACAGTCTGTTGAACAGATCTTATTCTGTAGCCTGCATTTATCTGATACCTTGCAATTGATTTCCAGAATGTCTGGCTCCTTGAGCAGAATTGTGACAAACGTACTGGAAACACTTATTTTAATGATGCTTTTAAAGAAAAACACACAAAGCAGTCTTCAGGCAGTCCTTAAAAGAACCGTACATAGTACATTTAAAAAAAAAAATAATCCACTGACTTCATGGCTTCTTCTTTTTACATATCACCTGAAAAATGTAGTAAAAACCAATAAATTTCTCTGTGCCTCATATTCCTGAAGACATAATAAACTGCTTGCTGGAGTGCTCCAAAGATCAACAAATTCAGAAAGAAGGTTACAGAATGGACTCCCATACAGGCAGATGCCAAGCTAGCTTCAGTACTTTGTAACTACAGTCAAAAAATCAACAGGCATGGTAGAAATCACAAAACATTGCCCACAGTGAAATATATCAATTTTATCATGAGGCTATAAGGTCTAAAAGCCATTGAAAATGAATGCCACTTTCCAACTCTATACAGAATGGGGAACAAAAAAAAAGTTAAAGTTCCTTAAGTGCCAAAGGAAACCCCAGCTGCCAAATCCTAAAACACTACAGGTAAAAATAGGAACAGCAGGTGACAGTACAATAGCTTTTGGGAAAAGAGAAAATTTCCAATAGAAAATTTGATGTTTTAGTTTGAATAACCAGAATTGTACATAGATTGTAGATGAGGCCTTCGTAGTGTTTGTGTAATGATTTTAATGCTTCTTACTTTTGGAAAGTATTTCTCCTGCTATACTCTAAAATACCTATTTCTCCTTTGTAAGTCAACAGGACAGCAGTTTTGCAGAGCTATTCTCTGCCTTACTACCGTACGCAGTCTTTGCCTTCCTCTGCTGCCATCTACCAAAAGGCTTCACCACGCTCCCACGAAAGACTATTTCACAGTTTTTTTTTGTTGTAGTAACAATCCTTAATGTCATCCCCCTGCACTTTGAAGTATTATGTTGCATTCCATTTCCAATAGTTCCATCCTTTCATAACATATTGTACTCCTCCTCTGTACTGATGATGCTGATTCTGTGTCACCAATGATTTCAATTAGTGCACTGTTTTCTGCATCATCAGCCACATAGCCCTTAAGGCAAGCTATTAATAATATCCCTCCAAACCTATACGTTCTTTTTCATCTTACCTTTTATCAGACATTAATCTCTCTGCCACTGTCTCCCACCCTATTGCTCCATATTAGTTTGATTGTGATAACTTTCAGGTACATACTTGTTCTTCTGATCCTCATGTTCAACATAATAATTACTGAAAACTGTCAGCAAATACTCATTCAGGTTTTGTAATTCAGAAAGATTGTGTTTAATTCCTATACCTTTCTCAAAATGGTTTATTCCATTTCTTACCTTCCAATTTATTTATCTAATTAAAGGCATGTTGTTAACTCACTGAAATGTTAAAATGGAAAATCGAATCCTTCAGAAAGATTCTGCTAAGAAACCAGTGAGCCAATTAACCCCCACCAAAACCAACAAACCCCATTTAAAAAAAATCGCACAATACTTTGTAGCAATTACTATGACCAGAATACCAAGAAATAGAAAATAACACTTAAATCTAATTAAGTTGTTTTGTAACTGGGATCATAGCTACATGGGCTCATAGCTACTGGGCCTGAATTACTTCCAGTCCACTCATGTCTTCAATTTAATTTCCATCTTCCAAATAAGCAGGTGGTTTTTTTTCAATCTCTGAACTCATAATGTTCAAGAGGCTATAGCTATTGTACCTTGACTTAAAGCTCCAGTCAATACAGCAAATAAAAATGATTATATAGCAATGTCAGTATCTGGTAAAGGACTAAAAATACTTATCTACGCATTTTTCCAAATAAGGATTTTGACATTCCATAAGAAAAATGAAAGATTATAAATGAATGAACTATGTTCTCCACCTTCTATAAGACTACATATGTTTACTTTTCTATAATAAAAATAAAACCACCCCAAACTATACCATGAACCACAAATTCCTTTGGGTGAGAAAGACTTACTGATCTCATTATTTCTCTGTTAAACTTACACCACATTTGGTGACCAACAGTCAGAAAATGTTTCCATTATCAGCTAGCAGTTAAGAGTATTCATAGGAACAGAGTTCTTGCTGTGTATATTACCTTACCTCTTACAGAGAAAAATGACATTGATAGATTGGTCAGAAGTGTAGAATGATAGAAGTAGTGGTGCTATATTATAAAGGCAAGTGAATAAAAAAGTTATTGAATTAATAAGTAATCAAAAAGACTAATCAGCATGCTGCATAGAAGTATTCAGATAGACTCCAATCATATCAGCAATATGAAATATACTAATTAAAAGTGATTTCAGTAGTTAATACAATGATTCTCTTCCCTTGAGAAGAGGAATGACATCTACTACATTTCTTATCTTTCCTTTAAAATATTCTGGGGAATTTTGCTTTTGTTTTGTGATGGACAAACATACTTCACAGTCCCAGTCTGCAGTATTTACATTCAGTCCTCTTTAGGTATAAGGAAGGAAAAAAATCTATCCCATTCTCTCTTGTTTCTGTTAATATGTATGGTGCTGACAGAATCTAAAATATATGAAATATATACCCTTGTGTTATTAAGTCACCAGTCTTAAGACTTCCTGGGAAAAATAAAATGAAAAGTCATGTGAAATGGAAAGTCAAAGGTAACTCCTTTCTCTTATAATGAAAAAAGAATAACAATCAAACAGATACAGGTGTTCCTGGCCATCTCATCACACAAGAGCTAGAAGTTTGCCCTTTTTTGTACTGGAAAATTCAAATGAAGTACAGAGGAATTTTAACTGCAGAGTTTAACCAAAAGGAAATAATATAGCCTAATCTGATCAGATTAGACTAGATTTGATCTAAATGACACTAGAAGTATACTACAGTCTAACAGACAACTCTAGGTATATGACATGTTTCTAATTGAAAAATGGTCAAAAGTATTGAGCAAGATACTGACATGCCATATGTTGTCATAAGCTTTTTTTTTTTAATAAAGGCAACAAAAAGATGTCCTTCAGTAACATATCAGACTCTGTTCGACCTTATGATAGACAACCTTTTTCTTGTTCCTAAGGTTAACTGAAAGTCAGAGTTTATTTATACCACCAGAGAAAGAATGCTGAAAATATGACACAAGCTTGAATATGATGGAGAAGAAAAGTGAATGAGGTCAGAGGGGCCATCCAGACTGGCTGACAGCAGTTTATCATATCAGAACAGCAAGAGTAGTTGGACTTAAAGATACTATACATAGAATACACAACACTATGTGTTAAAACAATCAGTCTGTGATTGATTTTAGTAACAAAATTATGCTAAGTCTGCTGTAGCCAACTGCAAGAATTTCACGGGTGAAAAAGCTGTTTTTCTATCAGGGAAAAGAAGGACTGAAGAAAGCAGAGTGTGCATTACCTGTGAATGGGTAGACAGCAAGATAATCACACAGGCTTCACTATCCTTTCACAAGCCATAACATTTTGCATAGTTACAAGGCAATGTCAAAAGCCAAAACTTTGATGGAAAGAATGAAACAGACCTCTCCGAATTTAATTCACGTGGGGAGTAGGGGAAAAGACCTTTCATACAGTCTATCTAGCTGAAGAGAAGGCACACAGCTGTGCATGTGACAGTACAGAAGATAGTTCCAATACTTCAACACCACAGACTTAAAAACTAATCTGGCTGTTCTGGTGCCAGTGCACCTTCTCAAGACCAGCTGAGGTAACTTAAAAGGATAAAATGTAATGAAGCATTGCAAGAAAACAAAGTTATGACAAAGAACATGAGGGAGACAAAAAATTACAAGGATGACATATAGACTCATGGACTCATTTAACACTGAAAAAGCAGGCATGCTGTGTACCAATGTACGGAAATAGGCTCCAAATAAATATTCAGAGAATGGCAGAATTAGCAAATTGGTTAGAAGGATCCATGATACATTCAGGGGAGTTATCATGGAATCATTCAAATGACTGAAGACTGATGGCTGAAATGTGAAAGGGAGCAGAGATGTGTAGATATGGTTGAAAGGAGGATTGTTATCTAGACTGAAGCCACCATTTAGTCTTGTAATTGCTTGTAGGTTTTATTTCATGCAAAGCAGACACTTGATTTTAGAGAGCAACTACTGAAGACAAATGTTGGAATTTATGCTTATATGAACATGGGGAAATGTAAAAGAAAGGATACAAGTGGATAATACTAAAAATATGTACATGTATTTTGGAGGAGAAAAGAATAGCATAAGAGCAGTCTGATATACTTCAGGCAAAAATAAACACCTTTAGTAAGAACACAGGAAACACCTCATCTGCAGATAATCTCAAAGTGGTATTCCTTTAATGCTTATATAGATGTTCTTGTTGGTTTACCAAAATAAGAAAGGAGCATTTAGGTGAACTAAAGTATCATGGGATAGTGATAGGCTTTATGGAATGATTTAATCTTCTTTTAGAGTGTTTACAACAAAAAGAAAAAAAAAAACACCAGTAAAAAAGGAGTGCTGTGTATACTAAATACATATATGGGAGTGAGATGCATCACAAGAGAATGTATCTCTCCAAGACTGAAACTGAAAGCATTACACTCCTCAATCCTTACAAGAAAAATACATCTGTGATGGGTTGACCCTGGGCCAGCAGCTAAGCATCCACACAGCCACTCACTCCTCCACCTCTCTCCAGCGGGACAGCAGAGGGAATAGGAAGAACAAGAAAACTCATGGGTTGAAATAAAGATAGTTTAATAAGCAAAGGGAAGATGAAAACAACCCAACAAACCATCCCACAACAAAATAAGTGATGCAAAGGCAAACCACTCACCATCTCTCACAAGCAGAATGAGGCCCAGTCAGTCTCCAAGCAATGGCTAGATCCCCCCAAAACCTTTCTCCTCAGTTTTTATTGCTAAGCATTACAATACATGGCATCCAATATCCCTTTAGCCAGTTTGGGTCAGTGGCCCAGTTTGTGCCCCCTCCCAACTTCTTGCCCACCCCCAGGCTACTCGTTGAGTGGGAGCAGAGCAGGAAAAAGAGAAAGCCTTGATGTTGTTAAAGCACTGCTCAGCAACAACCAAACCACTGATGTGTTATTAACATTTAGTCACGAACCAAAACACAGCACCATATGGGCTGCTATGAAGAAAATGAACTCCATCTCAGCCAGACCCAGTACAATATCAGAAGGTGAAGGTGTTTTACTTCAAAGAATTCTCAAAATGCACACATTGCTGTTTTGGGAACTGGAATTCCTTGGGATTGCTCCATCTAATGCATACAGTGCACAGAACAGGAGTGAAACTGCTTCAAACTATCAGGGTGATAACTGAACTCAGAGGTTTAAATGCTCTGCCTTCTTCCATTTATCCTTTAAATTTAAGAACATTGATGATAATTTGATCATGAGTTGATGTCTAAATGCACACACAGAGATTTGTTCACTTGCTTCACAGGAGAACTTGTAAGCCTTGAATGGTTGGAGGCTGTGATAGATTGCGAAGGGTCGGACCACATGAACTGGTCGGTTGAAAGAGGAAGGAAGAAAGTGGCGGAGGAAGTGATGAGAGACTAAATAAAATGGAATTAAGAGTTCAAAGACTGTGGAAGAACCTAAAACTTTTCTGGACAATTTATTATTATTCACCTGTGATGCTTTAACACAAAGTCTGGGAGAGGAGTTGCCAACTGATTTAGGAGACTAATTGCTCTAAGTTAAAAGCAGCATAACTGTCCTACTAGAAAAATTATGTTTTTCAGGTCATTTCAGGAAATAGGTAACAAATCTGGCATAGGTCAAGAAAGGTATACACATGAAATTCTGGTACCTCCTGGTAGCAGGTGACCTGTATAGTTGATGCTTCAATAGAGATTCCAATTCTCTCATTAACGAGAATTAGAAGTAAATAAATATAGGGCAACCCATAAAGGAAATGGAAAATAACAACGGTGAGTGAACTCCTGTTCTCACACATATGAAGAACTGTTGACTACCTGGACCACAACTGCTGGTAGATTTGAGGCAGTCCTACCACACAAAATGGTTTGCAGAAAAAAGCTGATGCATGCTGCAATGTGTTAAACCTTTCTCAAGCTTGTTATTTATTGAAGCTTTATTAAACTTCACTTTTTCTTTCATCTTTCCTGAAGTCCAGGAAAATCACCTCTGACATCCTATTCCACCACTACTTTATGAACCATTACTTAGGTCTTTGAGATGCAAAAAGAATCTACGATCAAAAATACACTATTTTGAACCATGTACTTTGCCAAAATCTCGTTAGTATGAGTTTCTATATGACAATGATATGCAACATTGTCATGACGATTGTGCACTATGTTACCATTTGTAAAGAAAAAGGAGAGTTAATTGGCAATATTAGAATCTGGGAATATAGAAGTATTCTATTAGAGATACGGAATGAAATGTAGTACCTTAAAACTTAATTCAAGTAACACCAAGAAGCTTAACCTCTGTACTAGTTGCTGATGCTAACTGAATCCCCAAGACACAACAGCTTATAGAAACATATTTGTAGGAGCTATATTTATTTCCTTTTTTACTTTACCTTTGGTAATCACCATGCATGCCTTAATCTCAAGAGAAGATGGACTGCATAGTTTTTAATAAGACTTTCATATCTCCACTCAAAGAATTCTTACAGAGCCAACACTCCACAGCAAAATACTAGGTAAAACTAGCTAGCCCAATGCTTCCCCTTTTAGATTACAAACCTTAATTTATCTGTTCCAGCTTTGTATCTCGAGATTCGGGCCATTGACAGAGGAACTGATAAGGTGTCTAGCCAGCGCTTCTCGTATTTTGGTTCATTAGCTATGGGTGAAGAAGGTGATGATGGAGCCTGTGCAGAATAAATGAGAATCAGTAAATGCAGTTTATCAGACAATATAGTGAAAAAAACCATGAATATGCATCTCTGGCTCTGCTTGTCTCAGAATTGAATAATCATAGCAATAAAACTATTCCAGAAACTCAGGATTTAGTAGAGAAATAAAAAGAAGCATTCATGTAGAAAGGAATGCTACCTATCTTGATATTATGCTTGTGACTTAATTTCAGTATTACCTCAACATTAAAGATATTTATATTATTGTTAATATTTATAACTGACAATAAAAAGGAAATAGTTTTTAGTTATAAATGTCCTGCATTTTCTCTAAATGCAACAGAAAATACATTTTTGGTTTAAATTAATTTGGTCTGTGCAATGTTTCTACATGCCTCAAACAAACATCAGAGAAAAAGACACAAATAATATCCTAATGTAAAGACTACATTAGAGAATACTGGTTTCTTATTTCTGCATTGTAACTTTTATCCATAATGTTATTTAGTAGTAGATTTAGAATTCTGATTTCTGTGTTATCACTATCGATAAACAGATATTGATTGAAATTTCATCTTGGATGTTTTCCTTCAAATTCTTCTACTAGAAAGGCAAGATTGCTGATACTATCTAAGCAGTAAAGAATGTCCAGATCCCAGAATAGTGAAAATATAAAATTTTAAAATCTACTTATTTCATCTAACTATGGCATACAAAAGAAAAGAACCTTAAATCAAATGTGTGCAAATGCAAATTAAGTTAGGGGAATTAACCTGAATATATAGCTATTGATAAAAGGGTCTATTCAAACCTAACCTAGAGCTTATATACAGACTGTTCAGTCTGCTCATATGTGTAGCATGCTATTTATTGCCACTAAATAGTGCATAAAGGCACCAGGAATGCAACATGATAAAAAGAAAATATTTATGAAATTTTAAAAGTTCCCACAGAACCACTAGCACTAAAACATTCAGGAAGCTATACATCTTAGTTGATACACACTTGCAGAATGTGTAGTTTGTTCCTTGTGAAATAATAACCAGAGGCTTACATCATTGTATCAATGACTAAAAGTACAGAACTACAACCAAATTGTCAAAAAAAATGGTAACTGGTTCTGTTTGCAAATGAGTTCAAAATAGTGTTTACTGGCAAAAATCAATTAAATTAGAAACAGATTAGAAAATGCTGGAAACCACTGCTCAGTGTACTGAGATTTATGAGCATAATTATGAGCTTAAAAAAATGCTTATTAAAGAAACAATAGAATGAGCTAGAACCTTCTTATAGAATGCATAAAAATGATAAATTGAAAAGTTTTTATTGGTATTTATATCTCCACACTACCATGACAGCTGAGCATTTCACTCTTTCATAAAGATAGCAATACTATTTACAAGGAGGCAGCTCAGAAGGATTCACAGACATAGATATTTAGGTCAAAGTTAGGCATTTGTGGTGTCTCTGAACCAAAATTATTTGTCCTGCGTTGTACAGAGAACTTTCCAGTAGAGAAGGGAGTTGAAAGTTGGTTATTTTTATATGAGCTGTAAATATGCACTGAGTAGTACTTACAAAAGCAAATAAACCACGGAATGGCCCAGCTTTGGCTCTGTCATGCCCAGGTGTTCAAAAGCCATAAAACATTCAAAATAAAGAGCATTCTGGGAATTGTTCTATTTCTTTTTCTTGCTCATAAGGATTTAGGGTTAATTTTTTTCCCCTTAAAGCTCTTTCTTACAGTCATCAAGGTCTGATCTTTCTATTTACCTCTTTAAATAAATCAAACCAGTGAGTTTCACATTCTAACAGGATGACTGAGAGTTAGTGATTGAGTGACACTTTTCTAGTAAATGAAAAAATTGTAATGAAATTGTCAGAGTTGGTAACACTAAAGAATCTCACAGACTGCAATCTCTTTAGGGAAAGGAATTTCATTTAGAGTATTTGCAATCCCTGGAACAATCCAGCTTTCATTTGATTGAGATCTCCTGGTGTTGTTGCAGTATGAATATCTCATAATCAAGTCAGACTAATTCTATTTCATAGAATTAGCCACAAAAGGCTAAGGTGTCTCCAAAGCCTAGTATAAAGTTAATAATATCATAGTGAAGAATCTGATGCATATTTTAGAATCTGTACAAATGAAAATAATTGACAGAACCACATGCAATCTGAAGTTGAAAATGATCAACATAATCTAATGTGCCTGTCTGGAAACTGAAATGTCTAAGAATAAAGCAGATGGTAGCTTATTACAGTCAAACATTAATGCTTGAAAATGATCACTGAATTTAAATCCAAGAATCAGAAAATAAAGGAACATCAAAATTCCCACAGCACCTTCACCTATTGTTCCCATCCTCTCAACCCTCAAGACACAGAAAACATCTAGACAATTTAAACATAAAACTATGCCTTTTTCTTGTGAACTATTAGCTGTACTTCTTTTAGCAGGCTGTTGAACAACATTCTGTAATATTCTAGGCAATTTAAAGAGCATTTGGCAGCAAAAAATTCATGAGTGGGTCACTGTGGCAATTTAATGTTTCCATTTGGTGCCTTACACTTCAATCAAATGCTTTAGTAGGATACCACTGTAAAGAAAAAAATATCTCAATATATGTAAGGATCAGAATTTTAGAAAATCTACATCACAGCTATTAGTTAGATTCATGAATTGAAGGGGACAAAATGGCCAAAACCACTTGGTCAAAATCTATTAAACCCAATGTATTATACTACTGTATGGAAATATTCCTGCCAAAATGCTGAACTGCTACAACTGATGTAAACTGCTAAAGAAAATGTGGCTTCTCCAGACAATTTCCAAGTTTTGATATTTGAAAAACCCCCTAGAAAGAGTAATTTATCCCCCCAACATTCTGGACCACTTATGCCTGCAGAAACCCTACTGCATGATCTGAACATTAATGACCAAGGACAGGGAAAGGATACGAAGGGGTCAAACTGGTCCAAGTTTCAAATGTCTGTTTCTTACTAAGCCATACTCTACTAACCAGTTTATGGTAGAGCATAAAGTTGGACTGAGCCCCCTTCATCTTCTTAAGGACAAAAGAGGGCATACATACGGCCATAAGACCACTGCATAGAAATGAAATACTATCATAGGACCAGCAGTTCATTTTGTCTATTTTGCCCTATAATCTATTAACACTTCAATCATTATGAGACAGATTCTTTGATGTATCCCCTTCAAAACACAGATAAAAATAACAAACTGGGGAATAAGCAAGACAATACAACTTTTGGAAACAGAGGTCATGCCACACAAATCAGAGTTGTCCAAACTGTTAATTAATATGAGAGAAGCAAGTGCTAAGGCGTACTTGGGTTTCTTAACTAATTTGCTGTGAAATAAGGCAAAATCCTCAGACAAACTAATAATTAGCTAAAATGCAGCAAGCAAAACACAGCAGTTAAGAAACAGTTTTCACTGCGGAGGGGCACTACCAGTGGACTCCCACAGTTACATATGCTGTTCAGCATATTGATGAATGATCTTGACAAGATGGTGAACACCAGACTGACCAAGTTTACTATGCACAACAAGTAAAGAAGAACGATGAAAAGAAAACCAAACTCCAAACAGCTGCAGAAGAAGCTCATGATACTGAATGACTGAGAGATAAAAGGACTGCTAAAAATATAGTAGATAAATGTATAGTTATGCACATGAGGAAAGATGATGTTAACTTTCCCCATACTGTAACGGGATATGAACAAGCGATTAACACTCAAAAATAAGATCTTGCTGTTGTGGGAAAAGCAGCTGTTGAAAGGAATGGAAACGTTTCCATGCAAATAATAATTAAGTAAACAAAGATTCATTAGTCTGGAAAAAAAGCAGTTGAAGGAATTGTATGACAAAGCTATGTAAAAAAAATAAATAAGAGAAAGGGATTAGGAAAGAGTGGTTCACTTGCCCTTTTCATATAAGAAGCAGGGGTATTGATTAGAAGTAAAAGACAGTAGGAAAAAAACAAAGAATGTATTTCTCTATAAAACAAACTCGGGCCCTGGAAGCCCCTGTGCCAGAAATCATTGGAGATGCAGGAAATATACCCTATAAATAATTTTACATATTTCCTCTGCTTTTATATTCTCCTGAGGGCATCTGCTGGGAACAAGCTATTTGGCTAGATGGTCCTTTGGTCTGACCCAGTGTTCTGAGCTGGCTGACCTTCACGCCTTCTGTCTACTAAACAGCTGCTGCTGCTCATGTTGAAAACTCTCCACACTGTTCTTCCAAAGCACTAAAAAAATTTGGCTGTTTCAGAGATTATCTCCGCAATCACAGCTTTTATTCTCTGGTTCATTTCACACCTTTGGCTTTCTGCTGAGACCGCCAACAATGTTGCCAATTAATGCCAATTTGTTTGTAACACCTGTCCATTAAGAAATGGATTCAACACAAAAATCTCATTTTTGACAGAACACTGAACAAGAATCAGGTTGTAATGACTCATAATCACTACCCACCTGGGACAGCTGTGTACTGTTGACCTGGAGGAGGGTCTGATTCTGTATCCCATTGGCAATCATTGACCTATGAAGGACAATGTAGGCAAGTGCGTTGTTGTTTTTTTAAACCAGTATATAACAACTCATTATGGGGCAAGCAAGAATTCTTCCCAGCAGTAGAATGAGTCCAGAAAGTCTTCCACTAAGTGGGAGACCTAATCAGACATGTCTCTATAATTAAGTTTCCACTAAAAATATAGGAAGCAAGGCAGACGATCACAGCTGGCTGGGACTGTCAATTTTTCATCTTTTTGTGACATACAATTTGCAGAGCTTGCGAAACTCAGTTATTTTACCTTACTTTTTTTTTTAAACTGTCAATGATTCTAAATCTCTGCAAGAAAAATGTCATGTCCTCAGAAGGAAGTGTTTCTGAATCCTCCCTAGTAATTTAATTTGCAATTTCTGCTAGGGCTGCACCTTGAAAGCAGCCAGAGTGATATTTTAGGTTGACATATCGCTCTTCTGTTAAACATGGGCTTCAGGCAGGTTGAAGCTGGGTTAATTCACTTTTGGAGTCACAAATACTCAGGGTCGTATTACTCAGCATGATTAAGCTTGCTTTTAAAGATACTTTTCATCTCATATCACAAATACTATCTGGTTTGCAGAAAGACAAGTCTTGCAAAGTCTTTATAGTGGGTGTAGATGAAGGACTATACATGGAGCAGCAATGTATCTATTGCAAACATTTTCATACCACAATTAAGCAAAGAGTGGCCACGAATGGAGTTAAATGCAGTTGGTGTCCAGTCACAAGGGTGTTCCCCAGGGCTCAGTATTGGGGCCAGTTCTCTTCAATATCTTTTATCAGTGATCTGGATGAGGGGATTGAGTGCACCCTCAGTAAGTTTGCAGATGACACCAAGTTCAGAGGGAGGGTTGATCTGCTCGAGGGAAGGAAGGCTCTACAGAGTGATCTGGACAGGCTGGACCGTTGGGCCAAGGCCAATTGTATGAGGTTCAACAAGGCCAAGCACCAGATCCTGCACTTTGGTCACAACAACCCCATGCAACGCTACAGGCCTGAGGAAGAGTGGCTGGAAAGCTGCCAGGCAGAAAAGGACCTGGGTGTATTGGTTAACAACTGGCTGAATATGAGCCAGCAGTGTGCCCAGGTGGCCAAGAAGGCCAATAGCATCCTGGCCTGTATCAGAAACAGTGTGGCCAGCAGGAGCAGGGAAGTGATTGTCCCCCTGTACTCGGCACTGGTGAGGCCGCACCTTGAGTACTGTGTTCAGTTTTGGGCCCCTCACTACAGGAAAGACACTGAGGTGCTGGAGTGTCTCCAAAGAAGGGCAACGAAGCTGGTGAGGGGCCTGGAACACAAGTCTTGTGAGGAGTGGCTGAGGGAACTGGGGTTGTTTAGCCTAGAGAAAAGGAGGCTGAGGGAAGACCTTATCGCTCTCTACAACTACCTGAAAGGAGGTTGTAGTGAGGTGGGTGTTGGTCTCTTCTGTCAGGTGGCTTGTGATAGGACAAGCGGAAATGGCCTCAAGTTGTGGCAGAGGAGGTTTGGATTGGATATTAGGAGAAATTTCTTTACTGAAAGGGTTGTTAGGCATTGGAACAGGCTGCCCAGGGAAGGGTTGAGTCACCATCCCTGGAGGTATTTAAAAGACATGTAAATGTGGCACTTAGGGACATGGTTTAGTTGTGGACTTGGCAGTGTTAGGTTAACATCGAGTTGGACTCAATGACCTTAAGGGTATTTTCCAACCTAAATAACTCTATGATTCTGTGAAAGAAGAATCAAGTGTGATACCCATTAGAAAAAAGACATAACCTTTTACTGATCACTTGGAATTTATCCATTTTTTGCTTTAGAGGATTTATTATTTTAAAGTGTGTCATTAAGTCTTGAGCCTGTTCCGTAAACTGGTATTTCTACCAAGCACATGTATATGTAAGAGGCATGACTAATTCTAGATTACTGTCTTTGTTTATACTGGTTCAAAAAGAGATGATTATGATGGATGTTTTTATTTATCTCTCGAGGTATTTTTGCTATTTCCGCTTTAGTAAGCTTTGCTGAGAATTTCTGTAAAGAACATAAAATATTTCTCTGTAAAATATGTATATGAAAATGCTAGCAATGTTAACACTTTTTATATTTATATATTGAAATATTTTCCTAGTAAAAAACCACTGAGGTTGAAATCATAGAATCGTAGAATCACAGAATATCTCAAGTTGGAAGGGACCTATATGGATCATCGAGTCAAACTCCCTGCTCCTCGCAGGACTACCTAAAACTAAATCATATAACTAAGACCGTTGTCCAGGCAGACCTTGAACTCTGAAAAGCTAAAAAATGGCTTGGCATTTCCATAACTTAAGACATTGGCCAATACATTTTAATGGATTTTGGTAAAAACCTTTAGATTAGTAAATCTTGACTTTTGGTGTAAACTGGAGTGCATCTTGTCAAAATTCCATTACTAAAAATACTAAAGCATACTTAAAAGAAAGCCCTCAATATAGTATACTTTTCAAAGTAGTCACTTATTCTGGAGGAAGAAAATGAGAGTTACGTAATTTCTTGCAACAGCACCAGCTACCATTCAACTCACAGTTGAATGAGCTCTCTCTATAGTTTTCAGTCAGGTCTGTGACTGAAATCTATGTATATATTCTATATATGTATGTTATATATATTTTTTTATATTGGCAGGATTTGTTTTCATTGGATCAAAGAACTGGTATGATCAATGTGTGGCTGAGCATTTGCTAATACTTACTCCAGGGACAGAGAGGAAACAGAAGCTGTAGGCTGGCTGGAGAAGAAAACAAGACTGCTCGTTTTAGCAGTAAAAGATTCTTACATTAGCTTACTTTAACCATTGAGCAACACAGTTAACAAGTGTTCAGCCGGGAGTAGAGACATGAGTGAAACTCCCATCATGCCCAGCTAAAGCAGCACATTACTGAGATATCTACTGTAAATAGGAGTCAATTAGAGCATTTGACTTGTCTCAGAATTCAGAGGGATTTAATGACGATATCAAAATACCTGTGCATTCCTTTGATGCAGCTTCAGTTCAGGAGAGGGTCTGTGTTTGTTTATTTTTAATGGAATTCTTAGATGCAGGTGCAAAATTCCATGACAGCTTTAAGAAGACAGTAATTATCTGGTAAAGTACGCATCACCAAATCATTTAATAGATAAAGGCTTCCATACAGGAAACAAGCTCTTCCAGATGAAGTAACAATTTGGACAAGTAATTTGATGTCTTTAAAATTCAGTGAAAGCAGCAACTTTTAATTATACAGCTCTATTCTACATTATTTTAATTGACAGACTTTGTTTAATTAAGTGGGAGGAAGGTGAAACAGCGTGTGAAACAAGGATACTATCCCTCCCTTTCTATTACAGAAAAGAAACACTGTTTTAATTCAAATGCTGCATCACATGCATGCTTTTGAAATTTAATGACTGCTCTTGAAGACATTTAATGCTTTTTAATTAATGGATGGTTTGCAGACACTGAGCACCTATATGTGATGTTTACACGGAGAGTCTGTATGGCAGTACATGTTGGGGACTTACACTGCCCTATTCACTGCAGTAGCTATGCATTTAAATCAATGGGATTACTATTCTACCAGTGAGGAACAAATTAAAAATGTTTCAATTATGTAAATTTCTCTAGAAGTGATTTACAATGGAAATATTAATGAATATTTCATTACAGCTCTGCTGCTAGGTGCTATTACATTATTTTTTTTTAATGAACCAATAAGGTACAAGCCTGACTAAGATATTTTTAGAGAATACATATGGACTATTTGACAGAAACTTGCACCTTTTTCTTTAATTTGTTTTCCTCAGGCTAGTATGTAATTGGTTCCTGAGTAACCTCAACAACCTTGCCTGAAACATCTTTCAAAATATATTCTTCCTTTGGGGGTAGAGGACAGGGGCCAGAGTAGTTTGTATTAAGTTTCAGCACAAAAAGCAGGAAGTAATTATGACTCTTCTCAAACTGTAACAACAGTTAGAAATCAAAACTCAACATTAAAGGTATATAAGGAAGAGAATAGAACAAAGTATAATGTTGAGATTATTATGGCATTACACTAGAAACGCAAGTGTACCCAAACTTCAGCTGTTACAGACAGCTTTTGGCAGCCTTGTATATCCCCAAATGGGGAGTGCTGTCCTTGCTTAGAAAAATTACCTCAAGGTTAGGGAAATTCTTTGAACTCCACACAGTCTGCACACCCCTGAGGATAAATCTGAGGCTTGTCTCTTGCTTGTATCACTATCTAGGAGCTCAGTAAGTGTCAATTTGTTGCAGGAACTTGTGGAATTACAGGGGATGCAACTTTGTGGGAGAACTCATTGCCTCAATTTTACTACCATTTTTCACTATAAGTCATTTATAGCATGTACCTGAACTGCTGGAGTTCATCTACACTAACATCAAATCTGGAAACAGATCATCCCTATCTGCCCCTCTGATTCCACGCTGATCATTACCAGAGCACGGTATTTGGAACAGTAATTGAACACTAACTTGGGGCAACAGTAGACGGATCTTTCTATTAAAAA
>VYZV01033008.1:0-20590 GCA_013401275.1 Pandion haliaetus
AATTAGCTCTATCCCAGCCAAAACCAGCACATAGATGAAGAACATGAAATTAATCTAGACTGCCAATTGGGAAAGTAGTATTTACTATGAGATCACTTAGGAAATTTATTACTAAATAAAATGAAAGCAAGGAAAAATTGTAGAAGAACTGTACAGTAGGTAAGGACCTGTTAAGAAGCAGGTTTGGGCTAGAGTTTTTTGTGTTACTGAAGAAGCTGGTTATGGGACTAATTTCATTTACTATTTTCAAAAACATCAATTGCAAGTGTCTTAGTGAATCTTTAAGATGTCAAGAAGGAAACAGCTTGAATTTTGTGGAGGACTGGGATGATATAGAAAGACCTGAAGGAGCCTGTGGACAACAGAAGTAGAAATGAGGTGAAATTAAGCAGAACAAAATGCAAAGTTCCATTCTTTGTGACTAATAAAAAATTATTCCAGAAGCTGGAAGCTCATCAGTTAAAAATGTCAGAGAAGAAAGCACAGCTACATTAATCAAATGCAGAACGATTGAAGTGCTGATAAGAGAATGGCAAATGCAGTCCTAAGCTGTCTCAGATAAGATATTTCTAGCAAAGATGTGGAAGTATTAAAGCCATTCTACAAAGTACTGGGGAGACATAATTTTAAATACTATATTCAAGATAGATGAATTCAATCTCAGTTGATGAGGGGAAAGAGAGCCTACTGGAAAGTAAAAGAGCACAGCTTGTTTAGGCTAGCAAAACAAAGGCTAAGAAAGGATATAACAGATGTTTATGAATACAGTGTGTGGGATAAATAAACTATGAAAAAAGTGAAACTGGGACTTTCGTCACACTCTGGGGAATGAGATTCTAAAGTGATCTTTCACTAAAAGTAGTGAGAATGAGACACAAAACTTCTTTTAAAAGGTAGTAATTATGCTGAACTGTAGACTGTGATTACCTGCGATATCAAAGGACTTAAAACTGGTGACATAGGAAGTCTCCACCAGTTCTGTGTTTTTGCACTGAGCTATCAGGCCAGAGAAAATAAGTACCCCCTCTCAGACAGAGTTTAGCGTAAATGTCAAGCAACACATGGTAATTTTCAATAGCAGATTCACAGTCTATATATTACTCAGTAAAGCACAACACTGTTTTAGAGAGAAGAATTTTAAAATAAATAGCTGTAATGTAAAAAAATAAATAAATATTATATCTATATAATAACATTATGTAATAAATAAATATATAAATACACAAAATTAATTAAAAAAAAAAAAGAAAAAGAAACTTTACCCGCCTCCTGATCTCAAAGTCTCCATACCAAAATAAATAAATCAAGAGACTGTTCTGACATCTGAATGTTTTTCACTAAGTATGACAATGAAGACTACAGCTCTGTTCTCTACAGGCGTTCAATCCACCTTCTATTCAAAACAGGTTCCAGCACAGAGAAGGGAGTGGATTGCTGTCCTGTTGCCTGATCTGCATGTTTTTCTGGACAATGTTTCAAGATTTTATTGATTCTGTGTTTTGTCCCATGTATACTTACATGTGTTGAATACAGCTCTCAAGCTTTAATGAGTCTACTGAGAAACTCTCCTGGGTGTCTTTAGGGTATAGAGACAGAAGATACACCTGTCATTGGAGGCCTTTTCAGCTTTGATGATTGCTTATTGGAAACAAGAGGATCTTGCTCTGCCTGGAAGAGCTTTTCTCCCTGGCTGGCAGTAGCCATCCAGAAGTCAACTCTGAACATGGATTTATCTTGCACAGTCATTCAGCACCTCAAGTTTTTATATAGTGCCTTGACACAGCAAGCAAGGGCCTATCATAAGAGACACTGAGGTAAGAATCTTTCAACCAACAATTAGCTTTGAATAAGGCTTAAGGCATTGAAATTTATGGCAGTATAATGTTTAATTTTTGGTCTCATGGTTTTAAGGTTTACCTGCATGAAGCCTTTGAATGACATTTTAGCCTCCAAATTAGTAAATTCTGCAGTCTCAGTTACCATAGAGCCCAAATACTACCCAATTTCTTTGAAAGTGTTTACTCCTAATGAATGAAGTTTTTTTCTACTGAATTAATCCTTAAGTGGATGCAATTTCCCTCATTCGCAATTCCACACTGTCCTGTGGTGGAACTGCTTCACTGCAGTTCTCATTTTAGTACCCCAGGCAAGAGCATGTCTTATCCCCCATCCCAACATGAACTGACATTATACCCCACTGGTTTGTTACGGACTATTTTTGTCTCCTCTGTTTCTTCTGTTGTTTTATTTCTTCAGTGTACATTAAGGTTTGATTCAATAGCAAGGGTGATTATTCTATGTTTATCTTTCACTGGTTCTATGTCTACATTTTTGCTTTCTGGTCTTCCTTAGAGAAGGATTATACAGTCTCTGGAGGTGACAATTCAGACAGTTGAAATGTCAGCACGGCATCTGCTAAAGAAAATAAATAAATACAAAATACATACCCTGACTGTGGGAGTCAAACTTCATTTTTTAACTGGCTTCAAGCTACTTACTGCAAAAAAATTGAAGCAGAACTGTGCTTTATACCATTGCTTTACTTAAAATCAGATCTTTGCTGCAATGTAAACATAGACTTATATGCAATATTTATGGGAAGCTATCACTTGAAGATATATTGTATCATTTATTTAAAAAATTATCGCGTTGTTGCTCTGGTTTTGAATTCCAGAGTATGTATATGACTTTAATCTCATAAACGAAACCAATCTTCTTTTCCAACTCTCCTTTATTTATTTATTTATTTATTTATTTTGTGGTGTTTTTTTGGTGTGAATGTGGTCAATTTTGGCACTTTATTTTTCCTTTCAATTCTTGCATGCAATAGGTGGGAGAAATGTTGGACAGGGAAGTGAAACAAAATAAACAAATATCCTTGACGTGGCAAGAATCTGTATGTTCAATTTTTTCCTACTCCAGCCAACTTAACTGTGGACAAAAGAAAATATTTCCTGACTGTTCCTCAAAGACATCACAGTAAGTTCTGTACAGCACAAGAAGAAATTTTTCTTCCGCGGCATAAGGCTTAACATTTGTGTTCTGAAAAATGTTGCTGCAGCAATATTGAGAAAACTAAGGCTGAATTATGTAAAAATAAGAAAAAAGCATAACTTTTGTTTATTCATTTAAGCAAAAGTGTGGCATTATAGATAAAGAATAAGGTATTTTTTCTGTTCTTCAGAAAAAATTTTTTGCTAGAAGTGTACACTGTTCTAAAAGGGTGTGTAACTCATGTTAAATGTAGTTTTACAAAATCTGCCAGAAGTGTTGTCTAGGTGGAAGCCTGCAATACTATGATTAGACATATTTCTCTCCTGAGAATTCTGAGAGTGGAAGAATATCTGTTTTTATGATATTAACTGCTTAGGTATGTGTTCAGTGTAATATCCTCATATCACACAGAGGTTGCCTTTCCAGTTGCAGTGTGGGTAGGTGACAATGAGGGAAAGGGGAAGTTTGTCAAAATGAGTATGTATTTAAGAAACTTACCTCTTAATCAATATGATACTCAGATTTCTTCAGCTACAGTAACAATAGTGGCTATTGATGTTGGAAGATAAATAGCTTGGTGCTGTATCAGATTAACATAATGTAAATTAAATTGATTTTGACCTCAACAAATGTATTAATTGTGCAAATTATGGAAAATTTATCTCATTTTCCATTTTCAGCTTCATTTTTTTTCCATAGGCTTAGATGTTACACCAAAAATGTCAGCAGACCTCCTGGAGGCAGGAAGTGAAACTCATTTCAATTTCAAACTACATTAATTCTGAGTGAAATCAAACTTATTCTCACATTTATTAAGGCAAGCAACTCCTTGTGAAAAATTGCAGATTTTTAATAAGGGCATTTTCAGTGGTTCCATTCCATTCCGACAAACTCATAAATCAATTGCTGTCTTTCAGCCATTACAGATTTATCAGTTTATGTGAGTAAATGTGACAGCTGAATACTGCTGAAATCCATACAGCAATATGTCTGTTACCATGATAAAAGCAACTTAGCCTCAGAGATGCACTGTTTGGTTTGTTGAGGCTTTTGGTCTTCGGTTTTGTTTTGCTCTATTTTAAACATGACTTAGACTATAGGAAACAAATGAAAAGCCTAGCCTAAAAAATATGTTGCACTGTCCTCCCCACCTCCCAACTTACAGTCAATGATAAACACATTTTCATTATGAGAAAATCCCCACAATTTTTTTCTGTTAACACTTTAGACAGAGAGGAAAATATAACTTTGTTTAATACATAATTTGTAATAGAGGAAGGAGGATAAACATTATTCACTTCTAATATTTAGATAAAAATCCCATCCAAATTCATCAGCATCTGTAGGACTCACCATATTTGTAACACATGGACTTCCCTTTTCTTGCAGTGATGACCACATGGCAATCATTTTATGTATACTGTAAGGCTACCCTATTCACTAATGGCATGACCTAAGTGATTTATTGGACTATATACAGCATTCAGTATTCGCAGTCTCTGTGGGCTAATTAAAAATATCAAATTTTATGGAAGGTGCCTTGCTGTTTATTCTGTTGGATTGTAAATTGTGAGAATGCTTTCAATAAATTATACATGCCCACAGCAGGGAAAAAAGTGCATAAAAATGCTAATAGGGGTGCAATCAGACTAATAAAGAGAACATTCAAGGTCCATAATTTTGCATTGACAAAATTCCTTGGAAACTAAATTTTGAGAAAGTAGAGACAAAACCAGTGAGCTTATTTGAATGTTTCCAAATTGATGACAGTATCCAAACACAAATCACTTTTCAAGGCTGCTGAATAGATATTTAGGAACATTCAATAGTACTAATTTGCGTCTATTATTTCTTACTGCCACTCATGTAGCTCAGTAATTGAAATGCTGAGTAACAGTTTCCCTCCTCAATTCTAATAATGCCCTTTATAATCTTCTTTTTAATGCAGTGCCTGAACTTTAGAAAGGTTGTTTGCTGCCAAATGTCAGTCCATTGCAAGATGTAGCAATGGAAACCCTCTTGTTTTATCCATTTTGCTAGATAAAATTGTTGTGGACCAATAAGGTTGCTAAATGTTTGGCTCCTGTTTCCTGTTTATTACGTAAAAAAAGAGAATAAAATAAATCAAGTAAAAACAGCACTTCTGGCCCAATCTCCCACTGATACCAGGGCAAATCAAGGTCTTGTTAAATTTAGGGGGAGAAGAATCCAATTAGGCACTTTCTACTTCAATAGAAAAGTCAACTTAAAACTGATTTCATAGAGAATGTAACCTTTTAGCAGTGATACAAAAATGAGTTCATAATTGTAAGCTGATGCAGACTTGACAATGTTCAGTATTGCAGCTTTCACCCAGATCAACAATTTACATAAACTCCCAGTGTAAAATATGAATGCTGTTCTTTGCAGGGAAAGCTTGACCAACTATATGCATTTATCCTAGTATGAAATCATATTGGCAAACACTGTTCTGCACTGGTATTTGCATTACTATGGCTGCATTGATGCAATAAATGCCTTGAAGTAGACAAAAGCTTCAATATAAAAGTCAATGAAAGAGGTTGTTTTCTCTTCCAGTAACATTTACTTTGGTGCTGCAGGCCTATGTAACTGTGGAAGGTTTTCCTGTCCACTCTGTGCTGTCCACGTTAAGGCTGTTTTCAAACTATTTGTGTGGGTAACATGGGACTTTCCTGTAATATGCACAAGCTACTAGACTCTCTGCTAAGTATAGCAACTCCAGGCACCACTAAAGGCTTATTCATATCACAAAAATAACTGTGCTTTACTTTTCTTGGATGAGTTCAGAGGGTGTGAGGAAAATGTATTTCATCTCTCCAAGACCCTATCTCCAGCTAAAACAAGCAGTCACCCAGTCTCTCACCTCTCATTTAATTTGAATGTTCTCTCTACAAGCACTGAAAAAAAATCCTATGGTTTTTTTTCCTTTCTGCTGATTGGTGGGTGGATAAGAGGAAGACTCTGAGGGGATGACAGGGAACAGCCTCCTTGAAAATGAGAGCTGACTATTTGGAGGAATACAGAAGAAAATAGAAATCACCTGGATGAGAACTGTGCAATATTCAGTGGCTAGAATAAGAGCAAAAAGCTCATGAACTCAAAAACACATTACTCAATTCCTTCCATAGTTCAAACATAATGCCTGAATAATATAATCAGAGCTTATAGGCTTAGTTGTGCCCTTGACACAGAACTAAATGAGAAGACCCTGGGGTGTGGAAACTCTTGGTTGAGCAGCCAGGCCTTCAGTCAAGTCCTAGGTCTGTCTTCTTGGACTGCTCAGCCTGCAGAGTGCTCAGGGAACTTTGATGTCTTTAACAAGTGGTTTAAAATCACCTCAAATGCCAAAACATTTGGTGTGCGCAACAAGAAATGTCCACTACAGCTTAAGAACCTTCAGCATAAACACTTGCTCTCCTGGCTACTCTCCTCAAGCTTCTGTGGGTAGCCAGGTAAACTGACAGCTGTGAGTGTTGCCTCATTCCCCCAGCTTTGTTCTGAGTGAACTGGGAGGGATGGTGGGGGGAATAAGTGGCTATAGCCACCATGATCTCTGGCTGTCTGGCTGTCTGGCTGAATCTGGCTGTGATTAGTCTTTCTTTCCCAGGTTTTGCATAGGCTGCTAGCCCAATGGCTAGCTGCGAACTGTCTCCTTTTGCAGCTGAGGTCCAAATAAGCTTCTCTACAGAAGGGTTATCCATGAACCTTAGTGGACAGGGATATGAAAGGGAGAGGAAGTTTGTCCTGACAACTGAGCTGTAAGGGAGTCTTGCAGTTACTTTGATTAACATGTAATTTAGTTGCAGGTATTCAAAGAATCTTTGTGAAAATCTGGATCGCAGCTGCCACTTGTTCCACACTGTACATTGCTATGTAAGCTGTACCCATCTCCAAACATTGAACCATACACCTGCACTGCGTCTTTAAAAAGCAAGACACTTGCCATTTGACAGCTCTGTTTCCAGACCTTGGTTTGCTTTGACTGTCTTTTTTGATTCCAGCTTTATGCAAGTCACTGATCATAGATGTCCTTCCTTGTGACAGAATGATATGGTGTGAAAAAGATGAAACAGCAAGCATGAAGGAAATATTGGCTAATGATACAAAGGCAAATTCATAAGCCTTGAAAGCCATCTCTTCAATGTCCAGAATAATCTCATAAGGTCTCACAGAAATATTGAAAATTTGGGTCCAAATTTCCATAGCACCTTGTGCCATATGATTAAAAAGGAGATGAAGAATGTTCCAGTGTGAGCAGAAGATGCTGGCAGTGTTTTCTGTATACTTTACACTCACTTTGCTTAGGTTCAAATACCTATAAAAGCTAAGGTGTCAAGCAGCAGGGAGTGAGTTCTCTATTATTTTAAATGTGTTTGTATGCTGTGTGTACTTCAGATGTCTTTGATAGTATTAGCTATGTGATTAGACAGTTCAGTAAAAAGTGCAGTAAGCAAACAGATGCCAGAGTGTATTAACTATCCATAGTAGCAATAATTCTGTGCAAGAAAAGTTAACTCAATGGCAAATAACTCTGCCAGAAAAAAACGACAACCAGGTATCTTGGTTTCACCTGGAGACCATTATCCTTTGAAAATGTTATACCCTGCAGATACTATTGACTTAATAGATGGCAACTGAGAAACTTTACGAGCCTTTTTTCTAATCAAAGTGGTTTGGTTAGCATTATTAATCGAACAGTGTTGTTTCTTTAATTTTAAGCCCTTACTTTTTAGACTGTTATCAAACTGTGCCCCATACAGCTTCAGTGCCTGGTAGCTTGTTTTGAAAAGCTTTCCAAATAGAGACGAAGAACTAAATAAGTTAAAATTCTCATTTGTTAGTATAATTTTCTGCGACTTAAAATAAAGTAAGTTTTGCTTTCTGTCTGAAACCTCAAAATCATATAAAATTCTATCCTGCCTCAGTTACCTGAGATATTTGTGTTTGTTTGCCTGACAAACTCTTACGGGTGAATACTTTTAAGCTGTTGCTTGTACTTTCTGAAAGAGTTTTGAGCTGTAATGAAAGTAAATGTAAATCTTTAAAGATACAACCTTTGCAACGTTATGTAATGCAAATCCAAATTTTTAAACACCAGAATTCAGACTGCAATCTATAGTTCTGCATCAGGCTTCTTACACAAGAAAAAAATGCTTCCCAGAATGTGATGCATAATGTCTGTATGCTCAGCAGGGCACTGCCTGAAATGACATCGGAGAATGCTACAAATATGCCAAAACCCCTTCCACTCTCTGGGAATTGGATGCCTCTCTCTGGGCTCTATAGAAATGGCTCTTCCTACCTCCTGAGGAAAAATACCTGTCTCTTTTTTTAAAAAATAAGAAAATGAGTAATGAGCAAAAATAATGTCCTGCTTTCAAAGCAGTAGTGTGTACACTAGTCCATTTGCAACGGAAGGATCTGAACATAAAGTTTTTCATCCAAGGAAGACATTCAGATCCATCTTCTAAGAGACTGTGTATCAGGCCTCACTCTCCACTCCTCGTTAAGTTGAAGGGTCCTGCATGGGTAATCAGAATGTGATGCACCTACACCCACTAGATATTTCAGTGTTTGTTTTTTGGTGGTGTTGTTGTTGATTTGTTTGTTTTAAAGAATTATGGTTTAAATATACTCCAACACTAAAATTACAGCAGTCTCTGAGCAACTTTAACTTACAGTGTGTGCTGATCTGGGGACTTAGTTTTATCCACATCATTCCGATCTTTGAAATAGATATAACCCCAAGAATTTGTGAACGTTGCAGAGGGAATTTTGTATTGGTAAATTGAATTTCCTTAAGATATACAACCAAACACCAGCATCATATGAGAACTCCACAAATAAACTGACTTCTTGTGCCTGACCAAAACAATGCCAGATTGGGGTCTCAGTGTGATGGGAATAGTTCTTCCACTTGTCATCCCTACTTCTGAACAAAAATCTAGACACGACTTGTTGTGCTGCTTTATGATATATAAAGCAATAAAATGATGTTTACAATAACCAGCTCTTTGTCACATTACATTTAAATTCAGATCTTACAACACCAGGTTTGTCAAGGAGTAAAAAGATAGGTAGCCATAAGGGAACCTGATTTCAGTTCACACTTCTGCCAATGATTTAGGAACACAATGTTCTGGTTAATATTAATGTAATTTAACTACATGGAAATACATATTTCTTTGCAAAGGAGAAGGTGTGGATCCAAAAATATGTTTAGGTGTCTTATTCCAAACTTCAGCCTGAAAAATGTTAAACCTTACTCGGCTAGACCTAGGGCTTCTCATTCTCTGCTGAAGGCTGGCTGCAAGATTGCTGTCAGGATCTCACTAACCACATGAATCTTTAATTCCTTTCTGCTGGTGCCCAATCTCAACAGCATCAGTAAGGTATGTTCTTGCTTAAAGTTGCTAGTGGCCTTTCAGATATCACACTTTACTACGAAACATAGGTTAAATTCTTTCCTGCTGGAGGAATGACTCAAAGCTAGGTTTTTAACTGCCTGTTTTCTTCATGACATTATACAAAAGATGGGTAGTGTCAGTAGATCTGTGTCATCTTGACTTAGTCTTTTGAAACAATAATGTTTTCTGACTTCTAGGGTTATGTTCTGGACTTTGGATCCAGCGTGATTACAGGTGGTTAAATCTCAGATGGGTGGGGTTTCTAGGGTCATTTAGTTTACGTATTTTTGGTACTGTTCTGAAACATTAAACTCCTGTATTTGGATTCCATTCTGTGGAGCAAGTGATTAAAAATTTGGGACAGCTGGGTCTAATTTATTGATGGCTAAATCCTTTCTTCAGTTTAGTGACAATCCTCCCATAATTTCAATAAGGGTTGACAAAACCACTGCTCTGCCTATTTCATCTATCTAGCAAATCTTTCAAAATTATTCCTTGGAAAAATAAGCCAAAAGAGAAAATAAGTATGAAGATATCCAATAGTAGGTAAAATATTCCTTTTTAGGGCTAAAGAAAGAAGCACAAACTTGTAAACTACTGTTCAGGTCAACTTTAAACTCAGTATGTAACGTAAAAAAAGCTCAACTGTGTGTTATAAAAGGACGTAACCAGCACAGGTGAACTACTGTTCTTCTGAACAAAGACTTAATTCAGTGTCTTCTTCATCATGAACCACATGGGTATTACTTTTAAAGAACTTAAGTGTAAGCTTCCAACATGCACCAGTTTACTCTAAGAATTTGGCCTAGAGTCACAATACAGTTTTACAAAATAAATTATATGAACACTCTGATTTCAAATGAAAGGAAACATTGAAGCTGTGCAAAAGCTGGATTAAAAGATAGGAAAAAAGAAGTCTATGTTATCTTTCCAAGACAAATATTTTAATAGAATTTGCGTCTCTTATCCTTTTCAATAAACTGTTCTGTGTCTGATAAAATTAAACAGGATTTATATATGATATGGGTTTGTGTGGCGTGGTTTTCTTTGGTAGTGGGGGAGGGGGCTGCAGAGGTGGCTCCTGTAAAAAGCTGCTAGAAGCTCCCCTGGTGCCAAAGAGTCGGCCCCGCCTCTGGCCCAGACAGGGAGTGATGGTGAGAGTGCCTCTGGGAGAACAGATTTAAGAAGGGGAACCGGCAGTGTGGGGGTTGGAATGTGAGAGGAACATCTCTGCAGATACCGAGGTCAGTGAAGAAGGAGGGGGAGGAGGGGCGCCTGAGGAGGCTGATGGCCCTGCAGCCTGTGGTGAGATGGCAGGCTGTCCCCCTGCAGCCCATGGAGGTGAGCGGTGGAGCGGAGGCTCCCCAAGATGGCCATGACTCCACGGGGAAGCCCGCGCTGGAGCAGTGTGTGACTGGAGAGCAGCCCGCGGAAGGGACCTGTGCCAGGGAAGTTCGGGAAGAACTGAAGCCTGTGGAAAAGACCCGCGCCAGGGAAGTTTGTGAGGAATTGCAGCCTGCGGAAAGGATCAACGTTGGAGAAGTTCATGAAGGACTGTCTCCCGTGGGAGGGACCCCACGATGGAGCAGGGGACGAGTGAGGAATCTTCCCCCTGAGGAAAGGAGCGGCAGAGACAAGGTGTGGCAAGCTGATCTCAAGCCCCCTCCCCTGTTCCCCTGTGCCGCCAGGGGGAGGAGGTAGAAAGAATCAGGAATGGAGCTGAGGCGGGAAGGTGGGAGGGGTGGGGGGAGGTTTTCTGATGTTGGGTTTCCCTTCCCAATACCCTTGTGGGTTTTTTTTATTTGATTTGTAGTAAATTAATTTGATTTTGTTTCTTCCCCAAGTTGAGCCTGTCTTTTGCCTGTGACCATAAGCGGAGAGTGATTCCTGCCAGTCCTTGTCTGGACCCACGAGCCTGCCTTTGCATTTTCTCCTCATCCCAACGTGGCCGGGCGCGGGGTTGGGGGGTGAGTGAGCGGCTTCGTAGTGCTTTGTTACCGACTGAGCTGAACCCGAAACCATGACAATATACTACTGTCACAGGGGTTGCCATGTTTGGGGTAATGTTAAATTCACACACAAATCATTATTGATTTAAAATTATTCTGATTAGTTTCAGATGGCTGGAAAAGGCTGCAAGTGGAATAAATCTAGATGTTGTCTTTGTGTTCTTAGTCCAGCATTGCCCTCATTATGGAAGCATCATGCATAGGTTGTGTTGGCAGATTTTATTTTAAAATACAAGTCTAGGTTTCATGTGAAGAAGGATAAATAGCTGCCTTCTCATTACATGAAAGTTTTGTGGTGCTTGCAATGCAGGATCAGGAGGCAGTCAGAGAATAATGTCCAAACACAAAAACTGTATCTCTAATACATATGAGGGCACCTGGACTGCAGATGTCATTATTTAGCATCCTCAGTTCTTTTTGATGAGCTGTCAAAATATACTGAGACTTACAGAGCCACAATTAATATTTGAGAATTGAAAGTGTTTCTGTGTTATATTTAAGGACCCTTATATTCCTATAAAAGAATTGTTATTGTCAGAGAGAATTACATATCTTGCATTTTGCTTGCTGAATCAGAATTGCTGCAAGCATTAAAAATGTCTGTTAATAACAAATTGCATCTCTTAATTTTTTACAAATATTACCCAAATCTCTAGTAGTTTCACAATCTTTACAGGCTCATAACATAGCTGCGCGGGATTGTAAAAGATACACTGTAAAGAATGACACAACTTCTAAAGCAAGTCTAAGCAAGGGACACAGTGAAGATCTTCTATGCTTAGATTGCCTTCCTGTCTTCCTTCTCAGGTTGGAGAGCATATAGGTTGTGCTATTGTGCTAAAAATAATCATTATTTGTTCCTTTTAAAAAATGACAACATAGATTCATTAGCTTGATAATTAGATGTCCACCTGAGGAAAAGGTATAACAAGCAGAACGTAAGAGAATTTTTTTTTTTTACTGTTTTTAAACACAGGTGTGGCAGCTACTGAATCTTCTGGAGTCTGGTCACATAGTTTTGGGTTAAAATGGACTGCACTGGGGAGTCTGTTGAGAGTAATGTCTAGTCTCTGGCTGTTAACTGGACTTACATACAGAGCAGGTACTCACTCTATTGCTCTGCACTGTCTAAACTGTTGGGGAGCTCCACTGTCTTAACACTGAACTGCCACTAGAATCAGGCAGCAACTGAGCAGAGGGGGTTTCACGCTGCTTACTTTAAAAGTTTAGATACTGTTGGTTTAGGTTCCTAAGCCCTTTTTTTTTGCATTTGGCTCTTTGTGTCATGAGAGGACATAAATAGGTATGGACATAATATAACTGTAGAATAGGATAGGATAGAGTAGAATAGAATAGATTTCAGTTGGAAGGGACCTACAATGACCGTCTAGTTCAACTGCCTGACCAATTCAAGGCTGACCAAAATTTAAAGCATGTTATTAAGCGCATTGTCCAAATGCATCTTAAACACATACAAGCTTGGGGCATCAACCACCTCTCTAGGAAGCCTGTTCCAGGGTTTGACCACCCTGTTGGTAAAGAGATGTTTCCTAATATCAAGTCTGAACCTCCCCTGATGGATGCAGCTTTGAGCCATTCCCAGGCATCCTGTCACTGGATCCCAGGGAGAAGAGATGAGCACCTCCCTCTCCACTTCCCCTCCTCAGGAAGCTGTAGAGAGCAATGGGGTCACCCTTCAGCCTCCTTTTCTCCAAACTAGACAAAGTCCTTAGCTACTCCTCATAGGACATGCCTTCCAGCCCTTATACACAACAATAATGCAAGGGCAAATAGCAAATTAACTGATGGCTCTTGTATTCATGTCCTCAGAATGCAGCAATGTAGACATTGAATGCACATGAAAGTCAAAGTAATATACAGAAATAATCACATAATACCAGACAATTGCTATTTCTAACCCATTGCCCACTAGCAATCACAAAGGAAAAATTTTTCAATTTGGACAGTTATGTAGCTAGCTATAAGATCTAAAATTATGTTGGATAATATATTCCTGTTTTCAGAATGGGGACGTATCACTACAATTCCAGATAGTAAGTTAATTTTATAAATAGCTCCTGGCACCTAAAGCATCTAATAATTAGACAAATAGGAGAGAATGAACTCCTGAGCTTCTGCATCTTGAAACTATTTTCTCTTGTGTTCAGAGTTACACAAAACTATGGGTTAGGTGAAAAGTAGTGAATGGGTTAAAAGAAATAATCCCAACAAAAGAAATCATTGTCACAGGAAATGCTAGGGTAAATGCTAGGGCAGATTGTTTTCTGAGTGATGATTTTATTTGCAATGTTTTCATCTTGCTTTTTACAAAGATTAATGTAAACACAGTCAACTTTTTGATAGATATTGATGTAGTAGTAATTGTAATTTTTTTCCTCTTTTTTTTTCTTTCTTCCCAAAACTAGATTATTTTGGAGGAGGAAAGCTTATTGCATGTTCCAGTCAAGAAACATGAGGAGTACTTTTGTAACTTAAATAGCTATTTATTTATTGATATTTTAAAAAATGATCAGCAGTAAATAACAGTAAAAGACATTTCAGCCTCCAGCTACCTGATTGGCTGATGTCAATTTTAGCTGGCATAAATGAGGAGTGAGGCAAATGGAATTGAACACTGTGAACAGACAATGATCTCCCACAGCAAGTTAAATGTTGAGGCACTGGAAGTGAAGTTATTTAAAATAAATGCTTAAGTGAGGCTGAGAAATTTATTTTCAAAGCAGAAGACCATTTTCCAGTCACAAAGTTTAATTCCACTGTCACTGTTGCTATTATATGAAGGATTAATATTATAAAATCAGCACATAAATGAAAGTGGCTTTGTGGATCAATGAAGAGCTATCTGCACCAAAATCCTACATTTTGATTGTTTCAGGCTACAGGAATCTTCCCCATTCCATGCATGCTGAAACTAGTTTAGTTAGAAGTAGGAGATACAAGGAAACAAAAACTCTGAGGTGAAGTTCAAAGCAGTATAAATTAACTTTTTTGGTAAAGTTCCTTAGATTAAATGTGAAATTTTTTCATAGGAGGAAAAAGTAATACATTTTACATTAGTAAGAGTGAAATCCAAGAACAAAAAGTGTCATCAAAAAATTAAGGCATGAAAGAAGGAGCTCAAACTGGTGGAACATACATGTTGAGAGGGTCAGAAGACATCACTACCTAGAAGATTCACCTTCAAATTTTAAGTTAGGAAGTGAATTAGAGTCTTAATTGAATTAAAATCTTTATTTGCAGATAAAACTATTTTTGGTTGTGAATGGGTGCATTTGCAGACACTGGAATATTGAATGCCTGTGTTAATGACATGTAGTCATCTAGAGGTCTTTCAGTCACTAGGGTGAGTGAATAAAATACATTTTCTTCCCATTTGTTCTTTTAGTGCTTGTCCTACTGCAGTATTCTCACCCTAACCATAAAGTGACCTGGTGGCAGCTTCAGGAAGAAAATATGATCCAAGGCATGAGCATGGTCCTACAAAGAGGGTTTTTTCTCTCTGGTTGAATGGTGCTATCTCTCTGTAACATCCTTCATGGCATTTGGACCAGTGCAGATGTCTTTGTTCAGAGAATTCGGTTTCTCAGTTCTCTTGGGGCTATTGACTTCAGAGGACATCTGCTGTTTTAACTCTGCCTGAAAATCCAGTTCCTGTGTGAGGATGTAGAACCAGTTTGCTGCCACTTAGGGTTGGTATAGCTGTCTGGAGGTCTCTCCAGCCAAATGATGACGTGATGTGGGAGCATGGAATCATGCCCACGCTAAGCTGAGCAGTTCTTCTCATAATGCCATGATTTTCAGAACAGGATGTACAAGAATACACATGGGATTGCTAGCCTGAGCTAGGGGTCCTTCATTCTGTTTTTAGAGTAATTAAATCTAATACCACGTATTAATTTGACTGTCCAGGCCTGAACGGATTTAGCCTCAAAACACTTTTCAAAAACTTGCTAGATGTCTTTCTGCATCTTATGTAACTGGCTCTTAGACATTTGGGAAAACATTATCTCCTTTTTACTGCTCTCCACTGGTCAGTCTAGAGAGGAGAAATTAAAGTTAATCCAGAAACTGTGATATGCCTTCAAAGGGTCTTGCAAAAGTGACAGCATTAGTATTGAGTGATAGCAAGTGACAGTAACTCAGGAAATTTGGCTTCCATTTTCATCTGTGCTGTTGATGTGCTTTCCCACTTAGCCTTTCTGTGTTTAGTATCAAAACACAGCTTATAATTAGCATGTTGGTATCTTCAGGAAAAAGGCTTTATACAATCAAAAATATCACTCTGGTGAAAGCTATAGTAAGTTGTACTAGTCAATAGAATGCTATTGTATATTTTTAAAATTACCTATTTGTTACAGCTTTGTGATTGGAAAACAACTAACCAATAGTTTTTTATTTCTTTAATCCATTTATGGCAATACCAGTTTTAGTTCTGATTGTATCAAAATATTTCACAGCCAGATGCTTATGCATAAAGACAACATTTTATTTTGACAAAGATAAGCAAGGAATATAAAAAACCTCTACAAAAATGTATCTTTCAGCTTAGATAAGAAAATCTGCTTTTCTTGACTTTCTCGACATTTTGGACTCCGCCTGGGAGATGTTTCATTTCTGTGTGTTGACCAGGAAGCAGTTAGTTGAAAAACTGCTGTATGTGAGTGAGGGGAAACAGAGAGATTATGAAGAACACACAAAAAAACCAGGGAAAAGGTTAAAGTGGTATTTTGAGCAGTCTTCTCTAGGAAATACTAAGGCAACAGCCTATTTGAAATGTCATCAACTGGATCTTTTGTCACAAAGGTACAAAATTTTTTTTTTTTCTTTTGATGAAAAGGGTTGATTTCATCAGAAAAGGAGCAGTATCAGGAAGATTTGAGAGTTCTGGTCATTAAAGAAAGAGTCAAAACCACAGTTTAATTTTTGGTCCTTGTGTTTTTGGAAGATTTTACTTTTTTTTACTAAAACATGAAATAATTTCAAACGAGTTTCTGATTTGTTTTCTTAATCCCCACTGCGTATTACTTGGGTGCAGGTCTCCCGAGGAACTTCTTTGTGGTCTACTAATGATTTTGGCTTTCCTTCCATTTGTAAACTGAAGCTTGGTATAACTTTCTTCTCTCTGAAAAGGATTTGGCTAGGTTCTTACTGTGTGGGCCAAAAAGCTACCGCTAACTTGCAGTCAAACCCATTTTTTATTTCACATGATGAGAGCAATAAAACCAAAAAAGAAGAAATATTCATGGGAGAGCATGCACTCTTTACTTCCTGTGTAACAGTCTGTGCTGAACTGAAAACAAAATTGTAACCTATCTCTAGAAACCGCAAAACACTAAAAATGTAAATGTTCAGTAAACAGAAAAGAAAGTCACAAAAGGCACAGATAAACTTTAAACATGTATGGATCATGTCTGAAATGATAGATTTAGTGGATTGTAGGAGTCTCAATCACTGCTAGAGTAATTCTTTAAAATAAAATGAAATAGATTGTAGAATTGCTGTAGGACTTTAGGGTCAATTTTTTTCCCTGGGTTGCAACCATGAAACTCCATTAGCTCTGGCTCTTTTATTTAAACATATTTTTTTCCAAAAATTGGAACCTTGCAGTGAACATTGAGTGAAAGTCCAGCTGCTTTTACATTTGCTGTGAGATATGAGCTAAATCATATCATTTGGGCTTCCAGTCTTGTAAACAACCATAGTTTCACTACAAAAGCTTTTCAGCTAAACATTATGACTGAGTGAAATTTCTGCTTCTGATTGCTGTCCCTGAAGTTGTTATTCTTTTGCTGCTTCATTTTGACTTGATATTAGAACTGTTATTGCTAGTGGTATCAACTTTCAACTCAGTTTAAATTTAGCATCAAACTTTTAGAATGCCATTTACCATCGGCTGAAACCTTAAGGTAAACATACATGCCTGGCAATAATTCACATAGGAATATTCCCTATTAGCCTGTGTTACTAAGAGCAATCTTCATAGATATGGTTTCATTCCATTCTCCAAATTGGTTTTGAATTTGCTTGTGACTGACTTTAGTTGCTAGAGCAGAGTGGAAAGCACATTTTGAAAAATCTCCTGTCTCACTTCCTAGAACTGTCCATTTTTTTAATTTTTTTTTTTTCATTTTAAACAGGGAAACTCACAGCCATATGCTGTACATTTATCTGTGATCTATCGGTCAAACTCTACTTGATTAATGCATGATTGCAACACTTCTCTCCCCACTGGCAAACTGCTTTCCCACCAGTGGTTAAAAATGATTGCTATGTACTCGCAAGCGCATACTCTGACATCTCCATTCTTAAATTAATCCAAAAGACAAGAAAAATAGTCTATAAATTCCTCTACATTAGGAAGCTCTGGTATTTACTCTGAAGTAAAAGAACCTGTACAGTGGGAACTGAGATACACTTTGGCTGTTCATATAGTGGCTTCTGCAGCAGTCATGTTATTGAATCATAGTGATTAGGACACGGGTTATTGTCCGATAAGTTTGTTTAGAGTCTGATTACTGTAATAGTAAGAGAGTTGAACTGCCTTAGAAAGCTGCTGTCTTGGTATCTCTTTTCATACCTCCCATTTATAACTGCTAAATAGCAGCTGAGTGAGTGGGGCACTACTGTCGTTACAGGATTGTGGCTTTTGTTCAAAAGAAGAATCATTTAACAAAATTGGAGATATCACTACAGATGTAAGAGGTAGAAATGTACAAATAATGATATATCAGCATTGACAGTTAAGTAAATTATAAGCCTGAAGAATAGCTAAAATGATGGAAAGAATGAGCATTAAAACAAAATGGAAATTGAGATACATTTTAAAGCCAGTTTTGAGAAAACAGCAGCAACATACTGTACCCAACACAACATGTGCCAAGTAGACGAATTATTCTCATCCTTAGGTTTTTTGACCATATAGATAGGTTCAGCAGAGTTCCTGTCTCCTAGAAGGGGCACTGTGAATTAGGATTGTCCCTTCCTAAGACAGTGACTTCTCTCTTAGGAGGGGGACTGGGAAGCCAAATGAAGGAATTTGTTGATTAATAAAAAAAAGACACAAAATAAAAGCTGTCCCCAAGATTTCTGAAGCACAACTCCAGCAAAACTACCATTTTGATAGAAAAAAGTATGAAGCAAGTATGAAAAGCTGTTACTCCTTCAATGACTTTCTTCTTCTTCATAACCATCAGTGCTTCACCAAGACAGGGAGTTTAAATTCTGGAATTAACGTGTTGTGGAAGTTTTATCACCAATCTGTTCTACCTCTGATAGAAAAATGCTCCACACTATTTTCAGGAAATGCTGTTTTGACCTACAAATGTGCCAAGGTGATCTTCACACTTACTGCTTTCATTTTTCTTAGTCTTCCCTGAGATTCAACTTTAAGCCACTGCTGTCCTTCAAGGTTCTGAACTTCATGAAAATTTTAGAAATTTTGTGTTTGTTAGAAATTGTATAGGGCTGGACAATCCTGTTTTATAATGGCACTGTAGTCCATGTTCCCACTCCTACTTTTACCATGCAGGTGTTGCATGTGGGAGACAGTTGAATGATGAAAAGCCTAATATAGGAAAGCTTCACATATATAAGAATAATCATTCCTAACAGCCTTCTTGACCTAAGTAGAAGTAGTGAGGGAAAACAGGATGTTTTGGTATTCCCCTGTGGCTTCTTGGAAAACTATTAGTAAAATTAAAAACATTTTGCCTTTACTGAAATAAGTAAAGAAACTCCCATTGACTCTGGAAGGGTGAGATCTGTAAATTAAATGTCTTACAGATACCAATGGATGAAAAACCTTAGTCATATGCTAATTGTTCATGTTGTTTAATAATTTTGGTATATTATCCTTTAAAAATGCTATAATGAATTTGGTTTTATTCAGTAGGTTTTGGAAGAGTTGTTTACATTTTACAGCTATGTCTTACTGGCATATTAGAGCAAGAAGTATCCCACAGGCAAGACCACAAGGCACATTCTATATTATTCAGACAATATAAGAACAGCAATTCAAACATCTTCTTGAACTGCCTCTGGCAAGTCTGTAAAATGTCATATAAAGTATCTTTAAAGCAAAGAAAGGAACAAGATATTACATATATGCAAGAAAATATTCTCTTCATGGATAGAAAAAGTCTAGCAAGAAGTCAGCTGAAAAAAATTATTATGTAGTAAAATGTCTGTAGTGTGTGAGTTATGCAAACTCTTCAGAACTTGGAGCAGAAACAAAACTACTTTAATTGCATGAAGGCATGTACCAATTGTTCCACAATTTTTGATGGGGAGCAAGGTGGTATGAGAAAATGATATATAATTGACCTTGAATCTCTGCCTGTCCTTTGTCCCAGACCTCCTATTCCTTGCAGAAGAGCCTTCCCTGGCTCTTCTGCAATATTTAATATTCAGAAGAGGTTAACAAAGTCCGGTCTGCAAACTTTGGCTCTTGCAATTTCCTAGGGAGGCATTGTGTCCTCTATTATTGTGTTCAACGGCAACAGGTAGATGACATAGCTAAGTAATCTCTTGCATATGCCCTGCTGCAGTCAGTCTTTTGCCCCTGAACTGTATTCTCATGCCTATGTCCCAGAGGGCACCATATATATTTGAAATTCCAGAGTGCGAGAGACGTGTCATTATCTTTAGTGAGAGCTATTTATCACAAAGGAAGAGAGAACAGTTGGCTAGTGCTCTCGTTCCATGTATTCTCCTATGATTTGCTTCTTTATGAGATCTAAATGCTAATGGGGCAAATGCCTGCTGAAAACCAGCCCATCAATTCTGGGGGGAAAATCATTTACTGAATGATCATCAGATTAATATACCTTAGTAGAACAGACCTTTTTTCCTCTTTTACAACAAAACTCCCATTGTATCCTTGTTTGTTACTTCTTTTGAATTCTTTGCATTTCAGTAATTTCAGGGTAGAATTTGTGATAGACTGAAGGAGTTAATGTCTCAAACATTGTGGTGGAGCAAGTTCTGTTTGACAACTAACTCTGCATAATAATGAACTCTGCCTAGCAAGAAACCACAGGTGAAAAGAAGCCCATCAGTGCCCACCAGCGCCCACCAGCAACAGGAGCGGGAGGAATGTGCACAGCTTCCTGTTCTGTTGTGCTCTTCTGATATGCTGAA
>VYZV01033020.1:0-23168 GCA_013401275.1 Pandion haliaetus
ATAGATATATTTTAGTACATTTGGACTCTCCTTACAAGGGCTACAACCTAAATAGTACTGCTAGAATAACTTTGTAAACTGTGATTTCCCCTTCCGAGTGCCCTGTGATTTGACAGTTCTATTGTATGAAATGTGTAGTGTTAAATTATAAGCCTGTATCAGAATTGGAGTAGGTAAACGCTGCCATTGTGAAATGATGTATTTACTTATTGTGGTGAGCAGTTCAGGTAATAAATGACACTGTAATAGCTAATATGGAGGGATGGTATTAATGACGAAAATCACTAAAGAATCACAAATGGAAGAAAAAGTAATAAATGAGAAAAGCAAGATGAAAAGAGTCACAATAATTCTTCCTTTACAAAACTATAATAATGATAAATGCTGAGTCTCAAGCCAAGCAGATTTTTATTGTTAGAAATGCTTATGACAGAGCAAGTTGGGACAATATCTTTGTTCCCTTGAACATCACAGTATTACAAGTATGGGCTGTCTGATTTTCTAATCAAAATATTACTGTTTTGAAATGACAAATATAATGCTTTTTGGAAATTTTTTGGTATATGTCAGGTTTCTACTTGCAAGCACTTGCTGATGTAGCACTTAGTAATGTCCCATCCACAACGTTTGTANAATGTCCCATCCACAACGTTTGTATCCAATAATGGCTTGCAAGAAGGGCAGAAAAGTTCAAAACTGTGAGATTTAATCTATGTATTAACCACATTCTGCAAGAGCTGTAGAATTTTAGCTTTGTTAATTTCAACGGGTTTGTTTTATCCTTATCACCTTTGTAACTCATATAATAACTTCCTTTAGCAAAGATCTGAATTCACTGTCATGCTAATTTTTTTCCACATGTTTTACTAACCTTTTCAGATAGCTCACAACACAGAGCTGGTATTTAGGACTTCAGCTTTTCTTCCTCTTTTACAAGGAAAAGAGACGAAGGTGCTGAGCAAGGGAAGGGGAAGAATAGTACCTAGATGTAATTACTTGATAAAATTAATTCAAATTGTGTGGGAGTTAATCCTTGAGTCATCACTGGCTTGTTTAATGAAGATGATGGTGCTGTGGATAGGTACTGCCTTTTCGGTTTTTCACTTATTTTCACTATATAAATACAAGCCTTTGAAAACTTATCCAGAAATATTACCTACCCTGTGACGAAAGATTTAGAAATCTTTTTTCTTTATTTGTTACCTTTAAGTCTTTAATCCACAGTCACCAGTATCATCAGTACAGAAACCTACATTAAATTCATTATCAGAGATGAGATGTATAAACTGAAGAAGTAATGTATTTTCCTCAGTCCTTCAGAAATATACACTGTTATTAAAATAATAAAAAGTAAAAAACCCAACACAACCAACAACCCACAAATAGTAACTATAACCAATAAACGAGTATCTGTAGAGTTTTTGTGTGCTAAAGATGATCTCTTAAATTTGGTGAAATGTATACCAGCACTGTTTCTTAGTTATAGCTTTTATTCATAGCAGTCCTGAAATGTCTTTCACCAGAATAATGCTGCATATAAAAGTAACCAGATTTCTTTCAGGATAAAAATTGTTTCTGAACCCTTTGTTTTAGAAATTTAAATACAGCTAAAATTATAAAGAAATTTATTAACAGTCTCTTTCATTGGGTTGTATTGTCTAGGAAGTGGTTTTAGGCCTGGATCTGAAGAAGCTTCACATTAATATGTTACAGGAATCAAATGTCTTACCAGTAGTGGTGCTGGTACTCCATCCCACCCGTTCATGCAATTTTATCTGAAATAAACAGTATTTGACATTCTTGTATTCAGAATTCTAGGACATTGCATCTGCATCGTACCCACTCTCAGGGGCATCCAATGGACAAATATGAAGCTAAATTTCTTGTACTCCCCTGCCTGATTGTCACTAATTTTTGTCTTTTTTGAGCAAAATAGAAGATATGATTTAGTAAGTTCAGACATGAAGACACTTCAACGATTTGAATTAAGGACAGAGTAGGCTAACAGAGCTTACTGTTGTTTTCTGCAGTTGCTATCACACAGATTACACATTTAATTGACAAATTATTTGCTAAAAACTTTTTTCTTTTCCTCGAGAGTTTTATAAGAGAGTGTTAATTCCTCCTCTCTTTTTGCTAGTCACAGTGTTTTCAGCTATTTTTTTGATTGTTTTTAAGATTCATTCAGTGAATTTTCACTGAATTAATTTTGAAAAGTCACTCACAGCTGTTAGTGGGTGTGGCTTGCAAAGTATCATTCAGTAGTCATTTAGTTTACACAGAATGTTTATTTATATATTAATTACTAATAGTGCAGAGATTATTGCCCATGAATGGAAAATAACCAGTCATTTGTGGATAACAAGGTTAGGTTAAAGCTCAAGTAGTGACAAGTTGCTTATAATCATCTTTCATTTTATATTTCCTTTCTGATCCAATGAATATTCACCAAGGGAATGATAATTTTAACTAAGTGATTTGTAGCTGGATGTTAGCCAAATTAGTTTAACTCTAGGGATTGAATGCAAGTGACATACAAGGACAACACTAATATATTTGCTGTGAAGCTGGCAATATGAATAAATATAAAAATTAGTAGTATGCCTGAATATATGCCTTAATCATAAATATCTTGATATTGGCTTAAAATTTTGATTCTTTTGGATGAACTTTTCATATGAACAAATGTTTGAACGATCTTATTAAAGCTGCCTAATGAATCTGCTGTATACTATGAAATTCTTGCAAAGACATTTAGAAATGCATTTAACTATAAGAAAGGTGTAATGACAGAAGTTATTTTCACAGAAAAAGAATATATTTTTTTTTTATTCAGATGTCATTCTTAAAGGCATTGGTGGTGGCTGGTTGACTTAAAGATGCTTTACTGTGATATGTTGTTGGATGACAATAAAAAATCTGTGTCATACTTAAAGTAATAGTGAAGGAATAATTCCCCTGCTTATCACTAACTAGCAAGTCTATGGTTTCAAATGCCGTAACATATTTGTATTGCCATTCTGCTGCCAAAATTAATCAAGTGCCATTTACTTGTGTGTGGATTGCTCAGGTAGATCCCCAGGAGGTTTAAAAGTATCTTCTGTGGAGAAGGCAGCAATTAAAAGTATCTTTATTTCCTTTCAAAGTAGTCTGATTCAGGACTTATATGATTTATTTTTGTCAAAGTTTGTCTTGAAAATCGCCTTTCCGTTTCTGAATGCAAAGGTAAACATCATAGGAAAAAAAACCCTCTACCAGACTTTTTAAAATTCATGAGTTAGTTGGTTAAACTTTAAATCTTGAGCTGCATTTGAAGACAAGGTTATAGGTTATGGTTCAATAGTTATTTACAGGTTTCCTTGTTCTGGTTGTAAGGATTTCAAATGAGAATTAGTGGCTTGGTTTTGGCTTAGCTTCATCAGGAGAAGTTTTTCTTCCATTTATTTCCATGGGAGCTAAAGCGAGTACTGTAACAGTTTCTATTAGCTTGATATATCCTAAAAAAGAATACTATAATGGTTTGATTTTTTTGTAGGAGCAAGCAAATTGACCTTGACTTTTAGCATTAACAGTAGAAACCTGCTTATTTGGAGTTGAGAAGCCAAAGTTCACATGGGTAATGGGCCTGTGTAATTTCATGATGTTTGATTTTTATTTCTTAAAAAGCAGCTAAATTCTCAGGAATAGAAGCATAATTCCAGTTGTTAGTCTTCCCGATTCCTTTATAATTAACAAAAGAAAAGACTTGTTCATTTTTCTTTGTATCATTGCCAGATAGGTTTTTCTGTGCATTCTGCTGTTCTCATATGCTGTTGTAAATCTTTTCAAGTTGCAAATTCAATGTCAAATATTTTCAGTATTAAAAAATAATTATTTTGGTGTCTGTTGGTTTCTAGCATGTCCTTCTGTTTCACATTCTACCTAGCAGAATCCCACTGTACCTCAAAATTAGAAACAAGCTGATTTGAATGCAAGATCTCAGTAAGTAGCATCTTTGGAAGAGGGAAAAAAGTACAGGCAGTTGCTGGTATGTGGAAAAGAAAGTTATTTACTGCAGTGAAAGTAAGGAAACAAACATTACATTGCAAAAAGAATATATTTTCATCAGAAGCTTTGTAATAAACCCCGGTGAGAAAGGACAGTCTTAAATGATTCAAGCAAGGTTAGTGTTGTGGTTTCAGCAAGTTAACAAAGCACCACACAGCTGCTCGCTGACGCCCCCACGGCCCTGCCCTGGCCACAGTGGGATGAGGAGAAAATCCAAAGGCAGGCTCGTGGGTTGAGACAAGGACTGGGAGGGATCACTCCCCACTTATGGTCACGGGCAAAAGACAGGCTCAACTTGGGGAAGAAACAAAATCAATTTCATTGACTACCAATCAAATCAAAACCAAGGATATTAGGATAAAGGAAAACCAAACCTCAGAACACCTCCCCCCCACCCCTCCCACCTTCCCGGCTCAGCTCCTTTCCTGATTCTCTCTCCCTCCTCCCCCCTGGCGGCACAGGGGAACAGGGGATGGGGGGTTTCGGGTCAGCTCGCCACACATTGTCTCTGCGCTCCTTACCTCAGAGGGAAGATTCCTCACTCGTCCCCTGCTCCACCGTGGGGTCCCTCCCACGGGAGACAGTCCTTCACCAACTTCTCCAACGTGGTTCCTTTCCGCGGGCTGCAGTTCCTCACAAACTTTCCTGGCGCGGGTCCTTTCCGCGGGCTTCAGTTCTTCCCGAACTTCCCTGGCGTGGGTCCTTTCCGTGGGCTGCTTCCAATCACACACTGCTTCAGCGCGGTTTTTACCATTGAGTTACGGCCATCTTTGGGAGCCTCCGCTCCACCGTTCACCTCCATGGGCTGCAGGGGGACAGCCTGCCGTCTCACCATGGGCTGCAGAGCCATCAGCCTCCTCAGGCGCCCCTTCTCCCCCTCCTTCTTCACTGACCTCGGTATCTGCAGGGGGGTTCCTCTCACATTCCAATCCCACTACCCACTGCAGGTTCCCCTTCTTAAATCTGTTCTCCCAGAGGTGCTACCACTGTCACTGATGGGCTCGGCCTGGGCTTGGAGCTGGGCGATCTTCCAGCAGCTTCTCACAGGAGCCACCCTTGCGGCCCCTTCCCTGCTACCAAAAAACCCGCGTCACACAAACCCATAACAGTTAGGTAGTATGAGTTCGTTTGAGCCATCATTTCACCCTTCCACTTTAAAGACTTACTGGGTTAGAATTCAGTATTTTCACATGCTCAATCCCTTTACTAAATGCAGTCAACCTGTTATTCAACAAGAATTTTATTTAGAAATCACTTGCCCATTTTCAGTTTCAATTAATTTTTGTGGAGCTCTTGCTAAAATGCTTAATATCAAATGTTACCAAATAGCTTGCAATCCTGAAGATGATGCAGGAAGTAGCAGACAGAGGCTTCTGGAAGGAATCACAATTGAAGTTTTTTGGGAGATAGTAGTCAGCAGATATTAATGTCAGAAAACTCTGTGGGTAAATAAATAGACAGGTTTTAAATAATATCTTTTGTCAGGAATAAAATAAGAACAAGAGAGAATAGAAACATTCTTCCACTGTTTCAGTTTTAGAATACATAAATTGTTTAGTCATATTCCATGTACATGAGCTTCTACTTGATGAGGGGAAGATACAGCTCCTGCTAACATCCTCCCTACTTTTTGCCTGTCTTTGGACATGGTATGTGTGTACTAATGGATAGGAGGCCTATAGGGATTGCCTTCCAGCTGAGGAGAAGCAGAACATACTGCCTTTTAGCTCTTTTTGTTGCTCCAGAGGAGGAGTGGGTTGGTGTGCTGGTACTCTAGCTTTATGCTTGCTTGGGGGTCACACGGGAACTTCCCAGAAAGACAGCTGGCAGGACAGAATAATTGCTGCTGCCTTTTGTGCAAGTGGAATGGGGCTGGGCAGATAATTTATTCTTAAATACGGAGGTCATTCATCAGCCCTAGATGTCAGTGGGCCTATTTATGTGATTGTACCTGTACTGGAAGAGAGACAGAGTTATTAGCACTTGCACAATTGAATACATTGTGAAAAGTGTACTTGGTCTATAATACCTAGTGAGTCACTTTGACAAGTAAGCTTATATATAAATAGTGGTTAATTGCAGAGGTCTCTGAAATTTCCATTTCAGTGAAACCTACTATTATGCTGACCCTCACTTTTACTAGATAATTTATTTAAGAATTTTAATGATGTGATTACTTTGTGTCTTTAAGTATTTAAATGTAGCTTGATATTCTTTGCTTTACAAAAACTTGAAAACAGTAGATACCTTTATGTGATTTTTCAACTGTCAAAAAATCCAATATGCAGTTATGTGTGTAAACAAGAGGTTTGTGCGGTAGGATAATGTATATCCATTATCTGTCAAATCTGTTTATTCCTGCAGGATTTGACTTCAGCAAGTATTACTCAAAGTGAGAAAATCTATTTAGAACTGTCTCATTGCCTCATGTAATCTGCTAAATCACCTGTCGCCACATTGGCCATTCATTGCTACAGTAAATAGTGTAAAATATCCCCATTCCCATATTTAAGGGCAGAGAGAACTCTCAGACCAAATATCTACCCAAGTTAGAGAATGCAAGAATTGCCCTTCCTTATAGAAAAAAAATAAACTGAAATGAAACTACTTTGGAAGTGTGAGACTAAGACTCTAAAGACTTGTATTAATTACAGAGAGGAAAAAAGTGCATAACGACTTCCCAACTGTGGCCTGCAATCAGAGTCCTTTTAAGGTTTAATGAAGCAGAGTACTTGAAAATAGCAGGAATGTAGCTGGGTGAGTGAGTGGGTTGGTGATCTGAGACAGAGTGTTGTTAAGCTCTACAGGAATGATGATGAACACAGAGGCATTGATGCAGGAGGCTATCAGGACCCATTCCTCCCCCTGCTGTTACCATAGTTGTCATGCCTCATGATGACCACATAGGAAACTACACTTGGTAGATGACAGGCTCTGGTTTTTAGTAAAGTTGTTCAGTTTTAACTTTGCATATCAACTAGAGTAAACCAAATTTAAAATTTACTTAAACTGATTTAACCAAGGACTGTGTTTGAGGGCAATCAAGAAGTTACAAGGAAGTGAGTTATAGCAATTAAAAAAGTTACTATCACTCTACAGAAGTTGCTGCTCTGCAAGATAAAATTATTTCTGTCCTTCAGTCCTTCTGTTCACCCACTCGTTCCATTCCACAGTTTAGTGAAGCTTAGTGTCCTGCCATGGACAGGCTAGATTGTACATGCATGTGGTTGCTCATTGTCTGGCACAGCTGTCAAAACCTCTGAAGCTTCCTTTCTGCTTAAAGTAGCAATTTTCTTTCCTGCCCTGAGCTGCTCATCTAGTTTTTGGAATGATCTTACCAGCTGGCAGATACAACACCCAGAAGCTTTCATTTATTTGCCATCTTCAAGGGATACCCTGTTTCTGTGACACTGAGAAGAATCAAGATCATGCGTGGAAATGAACTAGAGCTTTTAAAGTGGTTTAAACTCATCTACATTTGGGAATTTGCATTTGTTTAATTAAAATAATTAACAATCTATTTTAGTTATGTTGAAGTCACTTTGTCAATGCTAATCATGTCCTTGTAGTGCTTTAGTGCTATATGAATTAAGACAAAGGCATTCTAGCTTAGTGGGTGGCCTGATGCTTAAAGAGTCACAACTGAAAACCCTCAGGGAGTAACAGGAGCAGGCTAGAAGAGAAGGGGCACAGGGAGATGGGGTCAGGGGGGTGGCTGATCATTCCCTCACCCCTTGGGGAACAGGCCTGCAGCCCTTGGAAAAAAATATTTTCTGTCATGAATAGTCATTTCAAAAGAATATGTGAGGCCCTGCTCTGTCATCTCAGACGTATGCGTAACTTGTATGGGAATATGTAGTGCTGCAACATGCAGGAGCCGTGGACTCCCTCGAGGGTAGAGAGGGCTTACAGAGAGCTGGGCAATCACCAACCGTATGAAATTTAACATGAGCAAGTGCCAGATTCTCCACCTGGGAAGGGGTAATCCTGGTTATATGTACAAATCGGGGGACAAGATGCTGGAGAGCAGCCCTGTGGAAAGAGATCTGGGGGCCCAGCCCAAAGGGTTGGCAAGTTGAACATGAGTCAACAGTGTGCCCTGGCAGCCGAAAGGGCCGACCATGTACTGGGGTGCCTCCAGCACACTGTAGCTGGCTGTTGGAGGGAGGTGATTGATTGTCCCACTCTACACAACCCTGGTGCGGCCCCACCTTGAGTTCTGTGCACAGTTTGGGGCACCTCAATATAAGAAGAACATCAAACTGGTAGAGTGTGTCCAGAGGAGGGTGACCAAGATGGTGGAAGGCCTCAAGGGCAAGACTTACGAGGAGGGGCTGAAGTCACTTGGCTTGTTCAGCTTGAAGAAGAGAAGGCTGAGGGGTGACCTCATGGCAGTCTATGACTTCCTCACGGGAGGCAGCAGAGGGGGAGGTGCTGATCTCTCTCTGGTGACCAGCAACAGGACACAAGGAAATGGAATGAAGCTGTGTCGGGGGTAGTTCGGATTGGATGTTAGGAAAAGGTTCTTCATGGAGAGGGTGGTCAGTCACTGGAACGGGGTCCCCAAGGGAAATGGTCACAGTACCAAGCCTGTCAGAGTTCAAGGAGAGTCTGGATGATGCTCTTAGTCATATGGTTTAGTTTTGTGTAGTCCTGCAAGGAGCAGGGAGATGGCCTCGATGATCCTTTTGGGTCCCTTCCAACTTGAGATATTGTATGATCCTATGAAACGTAGTGTGGGACCAGGCCAGGGATGTGGTTGGGGCAGGTGAGAGTCCAGCTTGCCAGACAAGTCTCCAAGGGTGAGGCAGGTACAAGGTCAAGCCAGGGAGTCAAATTTGTGGGTCGGGACTAGCAACATCCTATAAGGAAGAAAATAATGTATTTGCCTGTAAAGCATTCCAAAAAGGTCCTATAGCATTTCCTGAGGGAAAAGGAGATGATATCTCTGGCTAATCAGATATCTAATAATTATCTCATCCTTGTCTTTCCTGTTGAATGCACACATTCACAGATCATGCCAATTCACAAATGCGAGATTGAGTGATATAAGCTCCTACAGTTTATATATAGCTCACTGTTAAGGATCCTTCAGATAGATATCAGTTGACAAGCTCAGTTTTTTTCTATATACCTAATGACTTTTATACCCAATTTGAACTAAGCAGAAAAGGAGCTCTTAACCAAGGAAATAATAAGGCCCTCAGGTATCTTAAGTTGGGCATCCAGTACCACTGCTCATTTTATAAAATTTCATTTGGACTATGTTAGTGCTTTCTAAATTATGTATGATTATAAACTGATCAGCTGAGTACAGGGTTGCATTTCCACACATAATAAAAAACATTAAATACACAGTACGCACTAGTGTTTATATAGCTAATTTTCTTTTCAAAATTTATTATGCTTTTTAGGGGCTGTTGTATTGAAATGGAGAAGGTTCTTCTAACTTGATTCTTACATTTTCTGCTCCACTACATGAATGATGAAATTGTTATCAGCAGTTGTGGAGAAGACTGCATCTGTCTCATTAAGATACTTACAGCCTAAAATTTTTCTGGAAGGTATGTGATGTCTCATTGAACTGCTGCCAGCAATCTAAAACTCATTTATTCACGAATGAACTTGGCAGTAAAAATTCTAGTTTATACAAGTTTTTATTCTCGCTTTCCACCTTATCTCCAAAACCAATCTCTTGATGTCATTAATATTTTAAGAAAAGAAAAAAATACATTTGTGTTCATAGTATGATTATGAGCTGTTACTGTAGCTTACAAAATCGGTTTTGAGTGAACACTGTTGCAACTACTGTTAAATGTAATCCATAAACTTTCTACTTACTAATATTTAGCATTTTATGAAGGTAGGTTGGGATTTTCCAGAAGCTGTGAAATATTTTTTAGTTCTTTGAGTATAGTTGCAACTCTATTGACTTTCACAAAGACCATCTTGTCAAAGTTGAGAATATATTTAAAAGAACAAATGGGATCTGAGATCTGCCAACCAAGTTTGTTGTAGAAATTTATTTATTCAGCCAATTGTCAGCTGGATGGGCCAGTGCTGAGCTATAAGGGGTCTGAAAAATTTCTTTTATGCGTTTCCTTTCTTGTGACTGTTTAAATGAATTCAGAGTTCTTGATTTATACTTTTTTACTTTATAAGCTTTATTGTTTATTTGGGTCATATGCTGTTAAACAGGCTTCCTGCTAGTCTTTCTGACCTTTTTAAAATTTTCCTCTTAGACTCCTAAGTTATAAATTCAAACAAGTTAACCATTTCAATGTAGTAAAACAAGAAAGTCAGTAAGAGAGAAATGTGTTGTTAATTTCCTAATTTCACACTCTCACTAACACGATAATTAGTTACACCACTTCTTTAGGTTACACTGTGATTTTTTTTTTTTTACACTTTTTTTTTTCTTTTTTTGACGTCAGGTATTCATCTGGCTAAAATAACCACTTCTTCCAGTTCACTCAAGGTTCAGGCCAGCAAATGTAAGCTAGAGGAGCAGAAGAGGGGAGAAGGTTTAAAGAAATAGAGAATGACTACTGGAGATGATGTGAGGAGAGTGCAAGGTTTATGTCTCCTGGTTAATTTTTTTTCTAACAGACAGCATTACATTATTCAGAAAGAAGTCATGGTGATGGCAGTGTGTAAGTGTATAAAATAAAAAGATCTTGCATCTGTCTTTGGATTGGCTAACGACTCTCAGGATATAAAATGAATTTAAGTGTTTGTCATCCATATCTTGAGAGAGGGAAGCTCTTCCACAGTTATACCCACAATTTGTCACGTCTGAACGTCGGCAGTGGAAGTTTGTTCCATTTGGCCCTATTCTGTACATCAACTTTGGTCTTCACGAAAAATTTAAAGGGGGTTGGACAACTTCAAATGTGAAAATAATAGCCACACTTTAAGGATAATTGTGATTAACCAGTGGAAAAAAAATGCAACATTAGAATCTTCAAATGAAGGTAGGATGCCAAGTTGTGTTTTAATCAAACACAAGTTATTAGGCTCAATATTGAGTTAAGTGAGTGAAATGTTATGACCTGAGCTCTCAGGCCTACAGGTGCATTACCAAACATAGTTGTTTCATGGCAGCTGCCATTCAGATTCAGTACAGGTATGCAGGCTATATATTTTTCATGGTAGAGACCACATGAAGAAAATCCTTCCTGAAATGATGCAGAGTCATCTTTATAAAACACAGGAACTGAAAAAGAGCACAAATTAGCCACAGCATTTTCCAAGGTTTTTCAACCAGCGATGATTTTGTTGCAGTCACAGTTAATGTATGAACTAATTATCAATGGGTTAAAGAGGTCTGTATAAAATGTTCTGTAATGTACATTATTCTTTCAATTGAAGATGACATATAGTGATATTGGGGAGGTATTTCAACTCTTCCTTTTATGTATAATTCCCCATACTTCCTTTATGAAAAAAAGTATAAAAAAGAAAGTTCAAAAAATTTGTATTATTTCAGATAGTGGATGTGTTGGCTGGACTAACCCAGCTATGGAGGTAGCAGGTGTTGCCCTTTGTGGAGAGACATCTGTGAGTGTACCAGCAGCGCAGACTTTCCTCGCCCCTGTGAATGAATTGGGATGCCTTTTTTTTTTTTTTGGGGGGCGGGGGAGTTGGGGGGATCACGGGTACTTGTATTCACTGCATTCAGAGAGTTAATACTGCCTAATCCTAGCAAAGACAATGCTTGTGAAAATCTAAAGGAAGAACAGCTTTCATTTTTTCCTCTTTGAAGCTGATAAACAGGCAGGAATTTGAGGGATTACCAGTTTGTTCCTATGTGACATATTTATATCACAAACATCCTTGTCTGCTGAGCACTACTCGCCTGTTGCTAGTTGTTTTGCTGCTGGTGACTCATCTTGCCAACTTGAACTGATCACAACTTAAAGCAGGGAAATATCTTCTGTTCCAAGTGTGACAACTGTTTTTTTGGTTTTTTTTTTTTTTTTTTTGTTTTTTTTTTAATTTAAATAACATCTTGATTATATTCCAATTATCCATTTGTAAAGACTAGTCCCATTGCATACTGTCTGCACAGCAGACTTGAATAGCAGAGATGAGTGCACTGGTAGCTTTTTATCAATCACAAATGTTAGTAGTATTGTCACTTAGTGCTTTTTACAGAGTTATGTAACTGCTAAGTCTTAGTATTGCTATTTCTCAGTTAAAAAGAAACATAGCCTAATCCTGAGGTTTCTGAATTATATAATCCTTTAACAAAAACTTGTAGACACCTTTTATGCTCTTGTATGGTTTCTTTCAGAGAAGTAAGGTTATACTTGCACCATCACAGCTTCTACAGCCCTACTACTAATCACTTGCTAAACATATTGCCAGCTTGAGTTTTAAGGAACTGTTTTAGTAACTGTTTCTGTAGTGATGTGTCATTTGGAGCATATATGCAAAAGCTATCTTTAGATTTTGAGCCAGAAGTATACAGTTAGTACCTCAAAACACTACACCATACAGCTTAAATATATGCCAGGAAGTATTTTATAATCTTTGTCTGGCAACAAATGCCTATTGGGAATGGATAGTAGAATACTACTAAGAGAATCAAAATAGGCAGGTTAGATTGTTCTAAATGATTATATTTGTGATGCAGTACGCACCAGTGTTGCAAAGATCTGTGTGGTTTCCCACAATTGTTGCTCTTGATATTTGGCTCTTTATAACCCCAGTATTTTGCAGTGTTGTTCTTGCTGTAAGGTAAGGGTGTGAAAGGGCTTCTCACAAAACCAGCTGCATTAAAGTTTGTGTTTCAAACCTTTTATGATATGCACTTCTCATGAAAATATAGAGGCTTAAGTTTAGAATGGCAAAGACAATAATGCCAGGTTTGAATTAGCCGAGTTGATCTTTTTGTGCTTCTAATTGATATTCTGTGTCAACAAGGCTCAATACATCCACTGAGTGTCAACACATTTCAGAATTTGTCAGTACTGTCCAAAATATACAGAATAATATGTGAACCAAGTATTTAAAACATTAATCAGTAGAGCCAGTAGAATTTCTGAAAAGTTTTGTTAATCCCACACCATATCTTGCATCTCTTCCTCCCAGGTTTTCATGCTGCTAATACTGTAAATGTTTCCAACCACTAAAAACTAAATAATTACTTTCTTCCACATTAGTTTCTGACACAAGCCTGTACCATCAGTCCTTCTGGCTTGCATTTTCTTTTTGCTGTCCTTCTGACTGTTTTCTGTGAGAGGACTTTCTTCTTTTTTTTCTAGCAAATTTTCAGGAAAAAAGAAAGCTTTTAAAAAATAAACCAATGAATAGATGGGTTAAAAGAAATGTAAGACTGGCACAAACATTTTGAGATTTAGTAAAACTAGAATTCACCTTGTTCTAACATGGATCCCCTCTGGAAAAAAAAAAAGATACAAAAATGAAAAATAACTTGTTTGAACTTTTGCCTCATGGATAGAGGGAGGAGAGTGAGGAATGCATCCTCAGAGTGTGTAAAGTGTCTGCAAAGTTTAAGTCATCCTTATCCCTCCCTTCTTGCCTCTTCTGCCAGTCTCTCCCTTTTCGAGCAATATTCTGAGCAGCACATCATTTACTTGGAGAAAAAGGTGACAGGGACCTTTTGTGGGAAAGTGTCACGTGGGATGGGGTTTGACAGGCTGGATGGGGCTAGGGCTGGTTGTGCTGCTGCCTGAGACTGAAGAATTCCTTTTGGGTGGAATAGCCAGAGTGGACTGTAGCGTGGGAAGAATTGGGAAGCAAGTGTGCAGACCAAAGCCTGAGGCTGTGTGTACAGTTGGGGAAGAGAGGGAGAGCAAATTGGCCTTCACAGAGAAGGGGAACACAATCTAAAAAGCTTGTGAACTGCTTTGTGTGAAGGGAAAAATCATCTGTAAGTATAGCTGTTTCACTCATTTGTGCTGTTCACTGTTGGTGACACTTCTGATTTATTTCATCTTCCCTTTTCAATTTTTTGAATAAATATATTTGTCATCATACAAGAGAGGAAGTGTCTTGCAGCTCAGAATCCTAAAAATCTCATGGCAAAAACCGACATGGGACACCATTTTATTCTTGACAAACTCCTCAAAGTTCTTTCATGCCTGCTCAAGTGATCAAAGTGTCCTAGAGCAATATTCTCAGTTATTGTGCAGGGTCCCTTCTGCTATCTGTGAAAGAACACAAGTAGAGGATAGTGCAATTAGTACCAAATAGAGCACAATGCCTGATGCCCTACTGACATAGATCGGATTTTGAGAAAGAATATCAAGTGGAAAGATATTCCCTATTAAATTTCCCATTGCTGCTCTTTGCCAAATCCTCATGAGCAGGTCATAACTCCTATTATTACAAGGATTTCTGTCACAGTAGCCAATCTATGGTTAATTCAGCCTGACTTCATCTGCAGCATGGACCCCTGCAGTTAATTGTGGGCATTTTTCCCCCAATGCTATCTAAGCTAAAAGCAGAAGTTGTGAAGAAAAAAACCAGACCTTAGAGTGGTTTCTTTTCATTGTGAGACTTTTGAGCTGTGTCCAATTGTCTTTATTACTGTTGGGTTTTATAAGCATATGTTGTAACTTTTGCAAATGCCATTTCATAACTGTTGGCTTAAACTATGTAGGTAACTTTCCCATTTTTTGTTTTGCTAATGTTGGTTCTCAATTTTTTCTGTACTCTATTATAACAAATACTAAATTTTCAACTACATAAATAAGTTATCCTCTCTATTACTCAAATAATAGAGAACATCACTCTCTATTTCCCAAATGTTATTTTATCCTATAACTGTATACAAGTCCCAGTGAATATAATGTTATATAGTCTGGGAATAATTTGTTTCTTTTTGTGCTTACTGAGCTCATAGAGATCTTTAGGATTATGCCCTACGGACAGTTTTTTTAATAGCCATGAATAGAGATGTAAAATTGTTTCTTAGTTAAACCTCTGTCTTTACCTTTTATTGGTTGGAAGATAATTGATTTTCATTATCTATGTCATAAATATGGAACAAGTATTTATATTGCTTGCAGCACTATTTTACAAAAATAATTACAAATAATTTGAAAGTTGAGACTTCTATTGGCCTCTGTAGAGATCTTTTAAATTGTTGATCGGTTTGGGTGGTTTTGAGGTTTTCTTTCTGTGAATTTACATTGACATAATGTCTCAATTCTTAAAATAAATGATTGTTTACTAAAAAAGTGTCTTACAACAATTTTAAAAGTATACATTATGTTGTTATTGCTCTTCCTTTTCCCTTATGATTAGTACTTTATTCGCTTTCCTGTGTTATTTAAAAAAAAAAACCTGCTACACATATTTGTAAGGTAGATGAAACAATATTTTTAAGCAGTTTGTCTGTAATCATTTAATATTAAGATGGCTAGACTAAGCTGATGTCTGGCTTCCTTTGTAGTCAATGAGGAGAGAGATTCTCCTCCAAAAGGTGATTCACCCCCCTTTAACTGTTTGTTATCTTCTGTGCACTGACTATAAGAGACTTAACTCATCCAGAAGGCTTAGTTTCTTGGCTGTACTAGCAGTTAAATTTGAGAAAGTATCAAGCTACTCAAAAGTATCAAGAAAGATTTTCTCAACTGATGCTTGAAGTAGCATTTAGAAAAAATTTAAAAACAATGTAATTCTGGAGTTTAGGTGATTTCAAAGATAGACAAAAACTTTGGGTTCTTCAGAATCACAATTTTGTTTCCTAAATATTGTGTTAATCCTATCTGAGATGCTAAACTTGGTCTCCAGTAGAGACAATGTGAGACCCAGGCTTCTTAACATCTACATTTCTTTTCAGATAATATTTTGGTTCCTAAGTCACTGGTATTTTTAACATCTAAATATGCATTCAGTACCTTTTTCAGTAATTGTGGTGATGTTATTTAACTGGAGGAGTTTTCTGGAACTCCATCAGAAAGGAATAATGATTGAAAATTGCTGCACGGTGTGTCGTATGTAGTCACAATTAGCATCTTGGGACAGCAGCTGATTGTTTAATTCTGGATGCTTAGAAGAGTTGCCACTGAACACAGGTCTAATCTCAGAATCAAAGAAGGTATAGAAGTGCATCTTGCAGCATGTAAGATTCTTTAAAAATAAGCATAATTTTAAGAATCATACTAATAGATTATGTATAGATTAAATAGATTATTTCTATCTAGTATCCCATATGGCAACCTGAGACTGATTTTCAAGCATGTGATTACATTTTGCAGTTTTCTGTGCCTTTCCCTGTGTTGTCTGTTGCAACAGAAGTCAGTCATATTTTATTTCCATTACAGAGTAGAATATTTGGGCAGCTATAGTAAAGATGAAATATGGTTCCTACGCTACAGCATACTGGTTAATGAAACAGTGAATATATTACTGTTGTTGACTTAAGCATAGAAGCCCAGATACTCTCGTTCCTAGATCGTGCTAATTTCCTATTTGTTAGATAAATATTTCTATGTATGCTTTCAAAGTCAAAGGTTAAGGTACAGAGTTTTTCAACGCTTTTGGAAAATGTGAAGATAAGGTGAAGTGGCCAGTTAAAACAGCAAGTAATTAATTGAGTCTCTCTGTTAACAGGAAGAAGGTCAAGTGCACATAACTATTGTGATTACACAGTCTGCATTACAAGCGGCTGAGTTGTTGAACCTCAAAGTGGTTACATGGGAAGGCTGAGACCTAATAAATGAGATTTTCGTTCAAAATATTAGCTATGCTTCTGAGTTACTATAGTATTTTGAGGTTTTTCAGAGTGACTTGTCATACAGTTTTGCAGTACCAATTAGTTTTACTACAGTGAAACATTTTAATTAGAGTTTTCAATTTTCCTCTTTTTTTTTTATTTTTTCCTTGCCTCACTTTAGCTAATTGGCTGAAATTTTTAAATGGTAATTCTAATGGAGATGTATTTTATCTTCTTCTTGACTTTGTATTGTATATAATTCTGAAAGTTTTTCAGATGCACAATTTTGATTGCTGGATCCAACGTGTAGACAGGCTTGCTTAATTTTGTCATGTAGCAATTATACATCTAGTTTCCACTGGGGCGAGTCAATAGTTATCCACTGACAAAGATCAAAATGGCTTGTGATAACCTTTCAAAATCTATGAAAAATGCTGAAAACCCGTTACTACTGATGTCTCATCTAACAAAGAGGCTACAACTATATAGCATGCTGTAGATATGCCGGGCAAGGCTCAGTTGCTTTGAAAGTATGCAGATCTTTATTCTTTTTCCTCCAATTTCTTCTTCATCTTAGTGTAGGAGATCTCTGCTAAATAGCATCTGGTACTAGGAGTTACGTTACAGATGGGTATTTGCCACGGAAGGTATATTTTTTCTGAATGTATTACCCTCGGAGAGGTACGTTCCTGCTCTGTTTGAAAGCTCAAGACTAAATCAGAATGCAGAGAGGTGGTAAGGAATGGGGGCCCGTGAGAAAGGGAGAGAAGGAACAAGAGTGGATATCCAAGAACTGCAGAGCTTGAGAGAATTGTTTACATGTTCTAATTATTCCATGTATATGGCAAAGTGTATGACTCCATTACTGAGGCTTTATACAGGTGAAATATTCAGATTGTTATTTTTGTATAGAGATTGCTCAGAATTCCCCATGAAATTTTAGGGATGCATTGTTTTAGGTTATGTGTAAAGTGTTAAAATTTAATAAAAATAAAATACTACCTTTCCAACAGTGCATGCTTGCAATCTGTAATTATTATAAAACACTACTTTCAGTAAAAATAAAAGTTTTGTGGCAGTGAGTGATTTTGCTTTTTAACAGAGGTTTGACTAAGAAATGCTAATGCAATGTGGAGTTAAATTAAGAATTACAGGTTGTTATTAGAAGTACAGTTTTCCTCATATTTTTAATGATATCTTTGTACATATTTTCCACTGGAGCTGCTGAGCATATCAAGCATCACTGGAACTTATGCCTAACCAGTTGGTGCAACTGCTGTCTTGAAGTACTTATTTTGTAAATTATGGATGAAAAATGGTGAATGTTCAAAATGGTTCACTAAACCAATATTTATTAGAACTGGGGCCTGCCTCCTCAAACTTAGCCCAGAGGGAATCTAGGAGCAATTGAAGAATGTTTTCCATTGCTCTTATGATCTGCTAATGTTGTCAAAATTACATACAATTTCTGTATAACATTTCTGTTTGAAAAAATTGCTAATCTATGTCACTTCCTTTAAATTTATAACACTACTTAAGGTCGAAACTGGGTCAAACATTGCTACTGACAGGCAAGCATGGACTCAAATAGTTTTTGTATTGTGGAATACCATTTAGAAAATGCCTCTTTAGCAGTCAAAGGGGAAGAAAAACAAAGGAGAAAATGCAAATGACTTCAGGACTTGCAATAAATTTTCAGTATTTAAAACAAAAAAAGAGAAGGGCCTTAGGAACAGTTTATTTCTCATCCTATCAGCAGAAGCTAAAATTTGGTTCAGGTCAATCAACTCAGAAATAGGTTTTGTCAAGCAATCCTAGTATCTTTTATCAATAAAATTACAAAATAATTAGATAAATCTCATTTTGATGAAGGCAATAGTATAGTGTATTTGGTTTCTTCAACAATTCTTTTTACAACCACATAATATCCTGATCTAGAAACTTGCCTTTATGTAATTAATGTGGGCCACATCAGGCAGATTATAAACAGGTTCAGTTCAACTGTGAAGATGTAGATATGGTTGGAGAGACATTTGTGAGTAATAATATTTCTACAAGATTGCCTTGTGATCCAAAGCTAGGTACTGGTTTTGTCAATTGTCTTCAGAATCATTGGTTAAGCTTGCAAACACTACAGAGATAGGGCAGTAAATAAGGTGGCCATGCCATTATAACATGGCCTGAATCACATGGTTTCTGTCCAAAAACATGCTTTACAGAATGTGAAGTGCAAGTAGTAATCAAAACCTCATTGGTTAACTGTTTTAGCAAGCAGTTTAGTCAGAGGAGGGTTTAGATGTCACTTTTTGTGTCCTTTCAACATCAGCTCCTAGGATGAAAGGAATGAGCTTTTTGCCTGAATACGCAAAACAAATGGAATATTAAGAAATAGGAAAGAGATTTTGTATTGAGCCAGCATAATACTACCAGGTTACTCTACTTAATTTATTATTAAGTATAGTAATAATCCAGGCTGAATAATACTGGGTTCTCATGTGTGTTTGCCAAGAATAAAATGGAAATGTTGGAGGAAGTTTGAAGTATGGTCACAAAAGTGGTCTTGGATTTGGAAAATGAAGTGTATGCTAAGAAATTTAAGGAGTTCTAGCTAATGAATCCAAGAGAAATTTAAGAAGAACTGTTATGCCTAAGTCTTTTTGCATGAAGAATAAGACGTTGAGGGGTTTTCTGCCTTGGAGGAGAAGGCAATAAATTGAAATTCAAGTTGGATAACTTCAATTTTGAATGCAGATGCAATTTCCTAATAGCAAGGATAATTAAACTTTGGAGTAATTTCTCTGGATGTTAGACTCATTGTCACTCAAATGTTTGAGACAAGATATCATAACCTTCCCTAAAAATACTTTATAATAGAATTAGGTACTCTCCAAAAGGACAGAAAAGAAGAAGAAAAAAAAAATCTGTGGGCTACAGTAGTTAATTAAGGTAATCAGTATGGTCTCTTCTGGCATCAGAGGCTGCATCCCAGACAAAATATGGTTTTTTTTAAGGTATCAACATCATGATTCTTCATATATTTGAATAAGACTAAAGGCTGTACATCATTAGAAGTGAAAAATAACTTATGTTGTAAGTCTCTCCTGGTGACTATCTACTCCTACCAACCACTCAAGGCAGTGCCAACTCTGATGCTGGCTCACACTGCTCAGACCCTTGTCCAGTCAAGCTCTGAGTATCTCTGTGACTCCTGGCCTCTCTGGGCAACCTGCACCATTGCTTAACCTCACGCAGGTTAAACATTTTTCTGGTATCCAACCGGAATTTCCCTTGCTGCAACTCATGCTGTTTCCTTCCCTCCTTCTGCTGTGCAACTCTCTGAAAAGTCTGAATACCTAATCACCAGTTAGACAGATGACAACAGTAGTCAAACTCTTTGTCTCATCTCTGATCTGCACAAACCCAATTTCCTTAGCCACTGCTGTTACATTACTCTTCTTCATTACTATTATTTTACAGTCTGTCACTTTTTCCAGTTGTCAATATCTTTCTTGTACTGGTGGGTCCAAACTGAACAGAGATATTGGACCTGGTTACGGGATACATTTAATGCAGCAATTCTAGATAATAGAAATTCACAACAGGAATGACAACAAAAAAAGAATAAAATAAGTGTGGTAATTTTTTTTTCCCCCTCCACTATTATACTGTGTGTTATTTTTCACAATATAGAAATTGTCTCAGAACCTGTGATGTAATTAGTTAAATATTATGTTTACTATGAGATTCATTATCTTCATAAATAAGTATTGAATTTAGGTAAACATTATGGCCTGTGAAAAAAAGTGAAACAAATGGATTAAAAATGTTTTGGGTTAGAAAATATGTGCATGTATTAAGTAAATTTTCATTCTTATACAACATCGAGATTTGGCTATGTTGGATCTGTTTTATCATAGCTATAGTACTGGGAGGGATGAAAGAATGAATATTGCTACATAGTTCCTACTGTACAGAGTTTGAGCATCAACTACTATGCTGGCAACAGGAAGCTCCTTCATCACAGACTAAGGGCACAAAACTTTTTTTGAGGGTCAGCATCTTTATCTAGTGTATGATGCAGCCATGTAAAACCCCCTGTTTATCTTATTAAGCAAGGTCAGAAAATAAGGATGAGAGAGCTCCACTGCCTCCCTGTTTTATTTTCCTTCAAGCATGTTTTAAAAGTAAAGCCACCAAAACTGTACTTTGAGGTTCCCAATTCTGTAGGTATATTAATGCCATTTATTCCGGACTCCATCTACATTTTACTTACTACTCTGGCTATTTTCTGGCTCCCCAAAAGGCTCAAGAAGGAGGTAAACAACTAATTTTTCATCCTGCAGCAATTCTGAAAATTGCCAGAAATGTAAACCAGAACTACATTGGTATTTTTGATCAGACAGGAATTAAGTTTTGGGAAATGAAGAGGTCACTGACTGAATGGCTTTGGAGCACAGTGTTAGATTTCAAAAGCTCTCCCTTATCCTGTTTTATGGAGTTAAATCCTTCTCAGTATCTGGCATTAGCAACATAAATAAAAGCAGAAATAATATTTGTGAAGAAGATGGCCTTCGTTATTTCAGTCTGTTCATGCTATAACAACACAGTGTTCATTGTTTCAGTTGCCTCCATGCAATTGACAATCAAATCACATAAATCTCAATCTGAAGTAAACTGAGAATAATCTGAAGGCAAACTTCCAGGTGCCGCCTAAACATCTTGCTTATATCTCGTAAAAAGTAAAGCCATATGCTAACAGTAATAGACATATATATGCATATACATAGATACATACATATAAACAGTGCAAACTTCAGGTTCTTTTCACTGCAACTTTTTAATAAATCCTTGTTATTTGTCCTGTTCTAGAAAATGCTCAGTTAGTATCAAAATTCCAATAATTTTCAAAAGTGAGCTCAAAACCCATGCAGGTTGACTAGGTTAATGGATGGGTAACATTAAACATACATAGATCATCAAAGTATCTAATTCAAACTATCTGTTTGAAACATATTAGCTGCTTTTTCATTATGAGTTCGTGCTATAAAATCTTATCTTCTTTTTTCTAATGCATGCACCCAGAAAAGTCTGAATGCTCATTCAAGGAAAAAAAAGAAAAAAATTTATGTTGTAGCATTTATTTAGTTGGACTTTACTGTCATTCAGGTCTAATTTCTTCCTTCTTTTCGTGATAACTATTGTGCTAATACTTGTTGAAAAATATAATTGCTTTTGGTGTGTCTGCTGTGTGTCTGAGCATCAAACATTGTGTTTAATCATTATCCAGGATCAGTAGGTTACTTTTTTTTATTTATTAAAGAGACTGCATGCTCAGCAGGGAATGGTATCTCATAGCATTTGAGGACACATGTTAATATATCCCTTTGGAGAGTAGAAATGAATCAACTGTCTTCCATCACTTTTCTTGCTGGCATTTTAGGATATAGCCTAAACCCCACACTCTTTCTCTCTCTCTCTCTCTCTCTCTCTCTCTCTCTCTCTCTCTCTCTCTCTCTGTCTCAAAGCATATAGAAACTTCCGTTTTACGCTCTTAAGCATGATTTGCTGTGGGCGCTCTTGAGGAGAATATAGTTAGACAACTCAAAGACTGAAAGAAGGGTCAAATAACACATACAAAAACTGGAAATATTATGGAAATTTCATGATTCATCAAGTGTTAATTAGCGTATGGAGCAGATATTTAAAATTAAGCTAAGCAGTATCCATTAGAGTAAATAAATAATACAAATGATGGAAAGGGAAAAGTTTAGGAGCAATATTGTGACTGAAGTACTCAGTTGCTCAATAAGGAAAGGAGAAAGCCTTCAGAGAATTGCCAGCATTTTTGTCTGACAATCGCTTGCTAAACAGTGGATTTTCCTGCAGGCTGTATTGTTCCTCCCGTCTTTCCTGGTAAACATGTTTTGCAGTACTGCAATCCCACACTGCTCTGAAAACAGAAGAATGGATGCTTGTATAAATGTATGTGTGTGTATATAAAGATGTGTGTGTGTACGTACATATGTATGTTGTTTGTAAGAGTATATAATTAAAAATAAAAACATAAATGTTTCATTTTTATGGGAGAAGCAATATTGAGGTAATAATTAGGAAAGGTTGTCAGTGCTTTCCTAAAATAGAACAAAGTGTCACTTTCTAATACAGTTTCAACTATTATTGTGTCCCTCCTCAAGAAACTACCTCTTCTTATGAACTTGTCAGACTGTGGTTTTGGGGATGCATCGCTGACAAAACCCAGCTGAAGCTATGTGTCCAGTCTTCATTCTTGCAATATTTCCTCTCCATGACAACATGCAGTGTGTCTTTGGCTCTGAAAAGCTCTTTTTTTTTGCAAAAAGGAAATTGAACTCTTTACAGCTCTTGCTAAAGCGGTATCTTTTAACTTTAGAACTGAATGTGTGTATGGGGG
>VYZV01033031.1:0-17359 GCA_013401275.1 Pandion haliaetus
CCTTTGCAATAACTTGTTCATAGCATTCCTTTTCGGAAACAGCATCACACATTCCTTTGTGGTTTTAGGAGAGGAGCGAGGAGCTATCTGCCAGACTGAAAGAAGTTCAATTAAAAAATAAAGACAATCAGCTCTTTATGATTTCTTGCAGGAAAGCTAATGACATGTCTCAATTTTTTGTACTTGTGTAGCTGAAACTGGTTAATTTTGCTCCATATAAAACAAGAAATCAAGAGCTTGACAGTAATGAAACATTCATTTTATTTATCTTTTTACAAGGCAGACAATTAGTAATTTTATGGTTGAAAAAGCTCATTTTAAACCTTGCATGAGGATGTTATTGCTAGACCTATTCTGATGTCACCTTTATTAAAAAGATGAGTGTAACTTGTTCTGAATCTGTTCCATTTTGAAGAGGAAAAATCCTTCAAAACAAACAAACAGGGAAACTTTTTTCAGAAGATTTACAAGTCTTGTGAACTTGCTTTTTAAATTTGTCAAGACAGCTAAAACAAAAAAGGAAAAGGACCTGTGTACTCTCACACTAGGTTTATGCTTCACATAAATGGCCTTTCCCTGGAAGTCTTGTATATCTTTTCCTCTTTGAGAGGAAAATCTCTTCTCTTAACCATTCTCTCCAGTAGTAGCTCTTCCGGCACCATGTTGCACTGGTAGTACATCACTTCTGATTTGAGTAGACTTGTTTGCAAAGGATACCTAGCTATGACATAAAAATATAGAAATTACTGTTCTGTTGAAGCCCTTTTTTCCCTGAATACAACTCACGAGTTATCAAGTCCTGTTTCACATCAAGAAAAATGCTAAATTTAATCTCTGTGAGTCTCTACTAAAAAGACTTAGATGATTTTTACTTGGGACCCTCTCCCCTAAAATTCTCCCCCCAAAACCTGAGAAGCTACATCCTTCAGGACTTCATGATAAGCCTTAATTTTCTCACCTGTCTGTTTCTATGCCAAGAAAATAAGTCCAAGGGGAGGCAACATAAAACATTATCAGAGGGGAAAAAAGGAATCACAGTAAATAATCACGATATAGGAAAGTATGAATAATAGGATTAAATTCCTGCCACAGCATCCTAAACTACAAAGAGTTGATGAGGTAGCTGGCTATTACTTTCTCCGCTTTTGAGTCAGGTTTCAGAGTTGATGGTTTCACCTTGGAGAACACCAACCTCTGAGCAAATCTTAACACACATGCAATACCCAGAACCCAGGGCCTTTTGATACCTGAACAGTGGGCTGCTCAGGGGGAATCCAAGCTGCTTTGGAGCTGCTTGTTTTGTCTCCTAGCAGATGGTTGTGTTCCCCTTCCTAAATCAAACAAGCTCCCTAGGATTTTTGAAAAGACAAATATTTATTGAAATTACATTTGCAAACTGGGTGTAACTTAATAGCTTTGCACATTTTGTTGACCTGCGCAACACAGTTCCTCTTGCCAGAAAAAGGAAGGTTTACTAGTATATGTACTGTCTGAATAGCTGTCAGATCTTGCTATGTTCGAATGCGGGCTCAGTCACATTGATGGAGGTTTCCTGTGGCTCTATATAAATGAAGACAAATCTCACTTCTGGAATTTAAAGTGAAAACTCTTTAATCTCGAAGTAGTAGTTGAATGCTTAAGCTGAAGGAGATTGTCCCTTAACTGCTTGCAGCCAGTAGTCTGAAGCTAAATTTTGATCCCAATTATACCTGTACAGCTCCAGTCCTTTAGCAGAATTACCCCATGAAAAGATCTCTTCTTCATTCTTCATTTTGGCACGATGCCTGGCCCTGAGCTCACTGACATCAAGAAATGTTTGAGGATTGTGCTTTTAAATTTGTCTCCTCTGTGGTGTGCCTGCTCACAGGCACCAACCCGATAGACGTTGTTGCAGCAGGTTGTAAAGTACAAGCAGCAGTGAGCTAGGTAGATGCCTTATTTATATTAAGGTACTGAACTACTCACTGCTGCCAATTTAACTTGGAGGTTATGTACTTGAAACTTTGTAGAGCTGGGCTTCATGGAGCTGTAATGACCAACGCTGTAAACTGCAAAACGAGTGCAAAGGAGTTAAATACTGTTTGTGGCCAACAACTTCTAATGCAGCTGTGCAGCTCTATCACAAACCACAGTACACTGTGCTTGGTCAGACATTTTCTAGTTCAGAAGGATCATTTCTGCGATGACCTCCATTAAACTGGCTTGTGGAATGTTTCATCTTTTCACAGCTTGGACATATCTTATAAATTACAGAAGTCAGGACCTGTTATATCATCTTAATGGCTTCCCTGCAGGAGGAGGTCTGAAACAAATCTCTTCAATGCAATGGAGATCATTTTATGATCAAGACCATCAGCATGTAGTAGACTCCTTAAAATAACATTATGACTTTCAAGTTTTTTCCTTTGGTTTTGCCTTGTAGTATTTCCCTAGAGTTGTTTGCCCAATGTCAAACTGCTATGCTTTACAAGGGCCTCACACTGCCCCTGAAGAGTATAGTGCTCCTGCTGTATATGCAACTAACCTCTGTTGAGAAAGCTCTGGGTTTGAGTTTAAAAGAACCCCTCCTGTCTCTATGAACAACTGAAAATAAAAATCTCTCTCCCTCTCGCATCACGCCTCAGAGGAAAAAAATGCTTCAGAGTTTTCCCATGCAAACTCCCTATAATTAATGGAGTTGGTCCAAAATGGTTAGAAATCTTTTTTAGTATTTTGGGTATGTTCTTTTTTCTTTTGCTTAGAAGCTCTATCATGCAAAAAAATATAACCATGGTCAGGTGTACCAAGATCTGGCAACACTGGTATTTGCAAGTCAATGTTTCTATATTGACTGGATGAAGATTTTGGTTATAAATTTAACATAATGTTGTGCAAGCCCAAATAGGATGTACGGAACTCTCTGATTTTTCTGAAATAAGAGATCCATTTTAAACAAAGCTTGCCATTATGTCCACTGAATCCAATAAGATATCCATTTTGAACAAAGATTTGATGACATAAAATGCCATCAAAAGTTTAAGAACCCGCAGCATAGCTGGTTATATGTGAGAAATGGAAACTAAAGCTGACTAGAAATTTGGGATGTTGACTGAGCAACATTCATTGTCACATGGAGGAATAAAAAAATGTCATGGGATAAGAGAAGAAATGGAAATTAGGTTAGAAAATCTGCCTGTTATCTTTTGTGTTTCTACACTGTCATCCACCATGACATTCAGGTGCTATGTCAACAGTACGGCAGATGTGAAAGATTGTAATTTCAGCAAAGATTGCTATTTTTAAATATCTGAAGCTATTTTTAGTTTGTCACACTGATGTACATCTGGAATCGCCATGCTGATTTTTCTGGATTTACTTCAAATTCACATCTGCATTTCCCTATGAGCAGGTGTGAATGCTTCTTTTGAAGAGAGCTGCTCTCAAGCCCAGTCTTTGGCTACACCTTGTGCAAAGCAGCTCTCATGAGAAAGCACATAACACATAAATGAAAAAGCTGAACGTTTGTTGTATGGCCTGGTGCGTGCAGCAGCTCCCTGCTCTCAGAATAACAGCCTGTGGCACTTTTGTTAAGTGACTACCAGTGCCAAGGATCGTGACGGGTCTGTCGAGTGCAAACTAATTATCTCCAACAATTGTGTCTGCTTATTTCTCGCATGAACGGATAACATCTTCAGTGGAGCTGGTCACATATCATCGCTCAGGTTTAAGGGCTGTTGATTGGACAGTGGATATTTTGTGACTATTCATAAAGAGGAAGGTGAAAATACGGCCAGTTTCACATTTTATAACTGCATCTGCAGTTCCAGGGTAATTACCTACTAAATACACTCTGAAATCTCTTCTAGATGCAGCAGGTGAAAAGTGCAAAATGTGGAGGATACAGAATAAAGAAATGTCTCAATGTTTACAGATGATTTAGGCACTTCTTCCCATAATTAAAGCAGCTCTCTGTCAGCCACTATAAGGGTCTAGTCATACAAAATGCTGAGCAACTCCTACAGTTAATTTTGCACCCTCCATTTCCAGACAGTTCAATAGAGCCCAATTCTGCAAGGTATTGCGCTATCTTGGGACAAGCTGAGTCCACACAGACTCAAAGGAGCCTTCTAGAAATAAGTCTGAGAAGTTTCTAGGCAGTGAGCATGGTCCTGATCCCCAGATATGGATAGGTACACACTGAGCACGGGAGCATGGGCAGGAACTGAAGCAGTGGGTTTTTTTCCTTTCAAAAGGGAAGGTTTGATACAGAACTAGGTATGAACCAGTTACCCTGTGTCTAAAAGAAAAGGTAGCTGGTATCTGTGAAATACAGGGGGTTACTAAGGCCAGGAAAGAAGGAGAGTTAAGTGGTTATCTTTGTGGCAAGAAAGGGGAACTGTAGTCCAGGAAACCTGAGAGCTAAGGGGTTTTGCATAGGTATAGCCACATACATTTGTCTGCTTACTAAGGCACTCCCTTTGGAGTGATGGCTAGAACTGAGAAACAGAGGGACTGGGGTGAAAAAAGCACTGCTGTTAATGAAGTATCACATCTAAAAAGCCTCAACAAAGCAGAAAGATGGCAGGTCTTCCTATCTGGCATGAACTCCTGCTGGGAAAATATGGACTAATTACTTGACTTCTAGTTTTGTTTTTGTTTTTAAATTTATACATCTAAGAGCAATTTCATAGCTTTCCTAGGTTGTATTACCAAAGTCACTGTCCTTGAGATCGTCAAGACTTGGCCCAGAAGGCTAGTGATAGTAGAAAATAATTAATGTGAGTAGCAGGTTATTTGGGAAAAAGGGGAAAAGAAAAAGAAAAGCTTCTGATGCTGCTGACTTTATTTTAAAAGAGTAAAGTGCTTCAGTGAGCATTTCAACACTTTAAATCTCCCTGTTTCAAACACCCATTTCTCTCATCTCTCCCTCCCTTCTGTGTTTTTGCATGACAGCTCCCAAGAGCACTGCCACTGCACTAAATCTTATGAAAGACGTTTCTTAAAGTGTCTGCCTGTCTTTCCTTCTTTCATAGTAAAGTCATTCTTCTTTGGAGCTGCTGCTTTCCTGGAAGTAGAAACCAGATTGTTTGAACTAAGAACTCCTGATTGTGCTGGAGCCTGGGCTCCGCTGTGAACACCAATATGCTCTGAACTAGACAAACATCTGGATGCCTGGGACACCGTCTGGGTTTGGCTAGTCCTGACTGCCAGCTCCTTTGGAGTCCCCCTGCTCTTTTTACACATTCTGCTCTCTCCCTCTTCCCTTGCATGTCTGGAAAAGTATTTAGACATTTTCTGAGCGTAGACTGCTTTCTTTTCCTTGCACAGGTCCCTGATTCTGTGAGTGGCATTGATGGACAGTGCTGCCTACTCTTCTAGCTGGAGGACTCTCAGTGGTGACATGTCATGAGGGAAGGGCAGCACTGGAAGCCCTGAAGCTTTGGAGGTCAGTGAAAAAAATAAAAAGAATGGAGAGGAAAAGCATCAGGATTTTTCTCTCTCCCACAGAACAAGCTGCTTATCAGAGCACCATTATTTTGCTGGACCCTTTCTACCGCCTCTGAAAATCATCTCTCTGATTCAGGCTCACAGCCAACGATTCATCTGTATCTGAAGCTGCTCTTTAGGTTAGACCTTGGGACATAAAAGAGAGGCAATGCAGAAAGGCAGGTATACATTTCCCTGGAGGAAGTCTTGAGGCTTCCTGCTGCTTTGATGCTGTTTGATAAGTGGCCTAGTGCAGGGTGTGCTGTCTCTCATCTCTCATCCACCTGTGGCTTTACTGCTGCCTCTCCCATTGGAGCTGATGGCCAATGGCAGTGCAATAAATGGGCTCTGTGCAGTGCATGATCCCTCCTGCATATGGAGGAGCCTGGCTACATAAAGGTTGTTATTCAAATACAACAGTGACCCTGCCTAATGGGGCAGGCGCTCAAACCCAAGACAGCTTGAAAAACAGACTACTAGGAGTTCATCTGAAAAGAATATGACTTCTTTGAAATTGTCTCTGTATGAGAAACTGCCAAGAGCAAAGTTGTAAAATGCCTAATAAATGCCAAATTGTGAGTTGAACTGAAAGAAATATGAAGATGACGCTAAATGATTAGTACAATTTGTAAATACACAATAGTTCAAATATATTGTAAATATGCAATTTTACACAAATGTATATGGGGGCCCAAGCTGCCTATTTCAGGACATTATAAATGACAGCTGTGACAGTCAGTGTTGTTACTGCTGAGAAGCTGCAGGAATTCTTCATGCTAACATTTACACCTGTGTCAAAGGTTGTATTGTTTCAATGACCATATGCTCCTTATTCACAGAGAAGTGCGATTCACAGGCTTAATGATGCCAAAAAGGTATAGCCATTTTAGGAGCTTAAGATTTCTAATTTTTCATGAGGAAAGAAGTTAATTATTGGATAGTGTCAAGGAAATAATCTCGGTCAAGGCTGGCAACTCGGACTTTTGGCATTTTGCTTAGTGTTTGTCAGGAATTATAAATTTTACTAGGAAAAAAACCTGATTAATATGAAATTTTCCAAATTGGAACTTATTTCTCTTTCCTAATGTCCTTTTATGTGACTTGTGGGAAATCAGTCACTGTGCTTCAATTACCCCATCTATATGGTGAACAAAACAATACAGAACTTGAGCTTAGGTACAAGAAATTGTCTCGACTCTGCTCTCTTATTTGGACACCTAATTTCCCACTGAAAACAATCTGCAGCATCTCAACAAGTGTCATATTCAGAATGAGCTTCCCTCCTGTCTTCTAACTACTGAGGGTTTCTTTTAAAGATATATCAAGCTAGGTATTTAATTCCACTAATTCTGAAAACTGTGGCCACTATTTTCATTGTACAAAATGACAAACTGAAGCAGAGTGGCTGGCTGACTTGTCAAAGGTTACTCACAAAGTAAGCAGCAGAGTCAGAAGCCTGATTTTGAGTCCCTGGTTGAAAACACAAGATACAAATATTTATATTGGGTAAGATTTAACAACGGCTTGGAAAAAGAGTTTTACTAGGAAAAAAAAAAAAAAAGTAAAAAGTCCAGATACTGCACACGCACTTGAGATCCCAGGCCCTCTAAATACCTTACTGAATGAGGAGACAAGGGTGAAATGTGAAGGGTGTTTATGTAGCTTGCTAAGGGTAAAACAAAGAAAGCAAAAAAAAGGGGAAAAAGATTGATCAGGTAAGTCAGTGAGCTTGACATACGAGTTAGGACTTGTGAAATGGATTAAAGATTAGCTTGGAAACTGATAGGACACAGGGGATGTCAGTGAAAGATAACAGTTAAGACTTAGGAAAAGGCAGCAAGCTGAGGACCACACTTACCTTTACGTTGGATATAAGTAAGTGATCCAAAGAAGCATGCCGTTTCAAACTGCTGAAATTTGCAGATGACTGGCAAGTGTGAGGACAGTGGGGGAGAAATGCAGGAAAGAATGTAGGTCCAGATTTCTAATTCTTCAGACTATTTGGGTTTACTGTAGCACACACAAATTCAGGGTCACCTGAGATATGCGCCTGTGTTCAGGGGTGTTTTGAAATAAAGAACAGAGAAATTCATCATGTGTTGGTAGCAGTTCTGTAATGTTAAAAGCAGTTCTGCATTTTTATAACAATTCTTATATAAACAGATTAAAAAAAATGTTTCCTAAGTTTTTTTCTAAACTGCATTACTTCGCCTCTGGGGTGACGTATAGTGACTATCTGCAACAGGGAGCAGGCAAGTGTTTTGAAAAATTGTCTGCATCTGAACAGAAATGAGAATTTGGGTCTTATAATGGCACATGTTGGAAGCGTGACACTAGAAATGACATTTTATGGAAAGCACCTCAGGTCAACGAATGATTAAGCCATCAAGGGTATAGCCCACCTGAAAATAAGGGAGACTCCTCAGTGTATTCTTCTTGGGGTAGTAGTAACACAGTTAAAATCAGGTAATTCACAAGTAGGGCTGCATCCAGACCAGACAGTCTAGCCAGGAGGGAGTGTGATCTCTAGTATTATACTGAGAAACTGGGCTAGGGTGGTATGAAAAGGGAGAACTCTGCCACAAAGTTTTTCATGGTTTCTCTTCAATAGTATACCCAGCCCAACAGGACTGCACTTCTGCCCTTTGCTGAAAGCACAGAACGACAGCATAGCTCTGTCCAAGTGTATGTTGTAATTTTTTAAGCGCTTTCTTGTGTGTGTGTTTGTTCTCAGTAGTGTAGCTCTTTCATCCAGTGCCACCACTGTCTTGGTATTCTGTGCACATTTAAAAGCCAGTCCAATTTAAATGTACCCCTGTTGTGATACCTCTATTTCTCGAATTCATCTTGAGTGTGTGGGAAGGAATCATTGCAGCTTTTTGTTTTCAAATTGAATCTGATCTCTGTCAAGATCTCTGCTCAGGGCTTTCCATTAACAGCTTTTAGCTTACTAATCACTTCTTCTCTTGAGCTTCAGGCATTAACCATTTATGTAATCAACCATAATACCTGGATAGGATCTTTTACATGTTAGATTGCTATTGTTTGCTAAGAGTGAAAAAATTGAGCTTGTTTAAGTGGATGTCTGATGAGAGAATAAATTGTTAGCAAAGGAAGTAAAAACAGCCATGCTGTAACATAACCACAGCCCATTTGGACTTTGACAGCAGCTGGAGCTGAATGTTTCATCAGAAGGTGTAAAATTTCCTTAGTATAAATGATTGTATCTCTCTATGTCAGAAGATTTCTTCCTTATCCAATCTTATGCTCATTTTATGCCAGGAAGCTTGAATACTAATAACCTTAATGTTCTTGCAGTAACATTAATTAGGCTAACATTTTCCATCTACGAAATCAAAAACAACACAGTACAGAACTTTAGAATTTTAATAAGAAAATCAAACAGCCAGTGGGATACTGAGTCTCACTCCAATGCAAACCCCAATTGGCAGGATTTTTGTGATTAGCACACAGCCAGCTCTCAGTGAGCTGTTTTCATTTATTTAGGTGGTGGAGTAACAACTTCTGCAGAAACATTGGAGGTGTTCCTTTGCCCAGCTTGCTTGTGGCTACCATGGGTTTTTAGGTCAGGGTGTTTGAACTTTGCCTGACACATCATTTCCCTGTTGAACCAGCGTGCGTGTCTCTCTACTAACTATTGCACTCTGAAGTTTGGGTGTAGACACACCAAAATGGCTGTTCATGGACACAGCTTGCTTCCAGCAATAGTCCCTTCCAGTGCTAGTTTTGCTGGGTCCAGTTGCCCCCGTGTGATGTTCCCGAGAGGTCTCCGCAGCTTGCTCCTCCTTGATAGGGAGTCTCAGAACCCTTAACCATCTCAGGAATGGTCCACAGATACCTGGCAGGTATTATGCCTGAGCTCAGACGCCTGCCTGCACTTCAGACACCACTGTGCTTAGGGCCAGTGATGAGGCAGGACTAACATGCCTGCCTGGACTCATGCTTCCTTGGTGTGGAAGCTGGTATTTCTGTATTGTGCCCTGGGACACATCCCCTAGAATTGGGATTTTCCCATTGCCCAGAAAACGGAGAGCCACAGAGCCATATGGGATACTTTACAGGTAGGGAAAAGAACAGAGGCTAGAAGTTATCTTTAAGACTTCAACTGTTCTCTTTAAGTGTTCAGGTCTTCTCCTCAGACTTGATGCCTACCTCTAGAGGTCCCTGAGCAGTACTTCCCTCTGTGCAGTATTTCAGCCTCCTGTGTTGGCTCCTAAGAGATACAGAGAACTGTGGCTGAAACACTCAGGCATCATATAGAAGGCCGACATTTACTGTTATTTTAACACAGATCACTACGTACAAAATCTTCTGTAAATCAGTAAGAGGATGACAGCAATTACAATGCACCAAAGCTTATAAAGGCTAGAATAATCCAACACTGATGTTCAGGCTGACCCAGTGAAAAAAATACTAAGACTGGAATTTTAGCATGTGAGAAACTTTCAACATGTAAGTAATTTTAATGAAGGGATGGAATGCAGTACATGCTTACATGTAGAGGGTGTTCTTCTGGCCTGGGGCCTAATATTTAAAGATTCCAGATATCTAGCTCCTCAGTGCAAGATCAGTAAAAGCTGCTGAAGCCTGGCATCTCTAATGATGTAACTAAAATGAGATTAATTTCATCTAACATGGTTCTAATCCTCCTCTCTGAAATTAGTAATAAAACTTCTATTAACATCATGAACTGATAATCAAGTGGATGTATCCTGTTTTATTAGTCAGTAACTGAGACATTAAGAGATTAAGATATTCAAAAAGTGATGAGAGCTCACCCAACTTTTTTCCTTATAAGATGGCCGAGAATGTTATTGCTGCATTTGTCAGTACCAAAATACTTTTGCAACCTCCCTACATTGACTTAAATGCACTCAGCAGGTGCAGAGCACCATGAAGTATTGTGGTTTTGTCCTCTGCTTGACTTGTGCTTTTTCTCTGTCTCTCAGAGCACACACTCCCTTGGGTCATACGATGTCAAATACATTCCAAAGGATATAGATAAAACAGTCTCTTCTACATGGATTAAACACTTTTTTCTTCCCTCTTTCACCCCATCCAAAAAATTTAGATAGCAATCAGAAAGGATCCAGGCATACTTTGAGGGGGATTTTTTTTAGTGTGTGCAGAATAGGACAAGGTAGATATTGGATGTGATTTTAAATAGAGGTCACTGAAAAATGGTGGCAGTGAACTGAGAAATGCGATTATTAATTAAATAAGAAATAAAAAAGGAGAGACAGGAAAGAATTGTTTAATAGAGCACATATGTGCTGATGCTGTGCTTTATCCAGAAAAAATTAATAGATCCTTTAGAACCATAGCAATTCATGACAGATAAATACATACTTCAACAATTTAAAAATTGATTATTATTTACCTACAGCAGTAACAAAGAATAAAGGCTATGGAACCATGTAGACTGCCTGTGGGGGTCTGTGAGTGCATCAAAAGCAAACTCATGCACCAGTATACTCAGTCTGCAAAGCTGAAGACACTGTTTTCCTGTGAAATACAATAGCTGCTGGCACGACCTCAGGACTTTTGCAGTTCTTCACATATTCCCAGCCAAGCAAGGCAAGACCTCATCAATACTTAGGTGAACTGAGATGCAACAGAAAAGAGGGGGCTAATAAAGTGTATTCCATCTCGACCCGTCTGGAGACTGGTGGAGCAGAGCTCAGAGCAGCTACTTCCTAGGAACTGCTCAGAAACAGCAGTCTTTTCCAGCTTTAGTTGCCCCATGTTTATGCAGAGTTCAGTGTTATATTAGGGGCACCTGAGCTAGCCTGAACCATAGAGCAGTGCTGCTGGAAGCCAGACATGATCCTGTGTCAATGTACAACTCAAAGCCATCCTGCTTCATGAGCAGGACGGCATATGCTGTTCCACTGCAAGTTTGCTTCCATTCTGAATTGAAACCTGGTCTTGCAAATCACTTCCCTGAAAGCATCATCACAGCCTGTGTTTGGCAATATCTACACTGCACTAGACTGAATGTTACATGCCTTTGGGCATTGACTGCAGAGGAGAAGCTTGGTGTTTGCCCTGTCTTGCCAGCTCTTGTGGGACCTGCTGGAAGAAGGGAAGGGACACAGTGCCTTCTCTGACCATGCACAGAGGAGATGTTCCCAAAGTGCACATGGGAAAGAGAGGTGGGAGATGCAAGAACAGGGAAGGAGGAAGGATGCAGACATTTAGTAAAAAAACAAGGCTTTTCCAGCATATCAATGACTGAGATATCACTGAGAGGACCAGGGAGCAGAGGCATAGCCAGGTAGAGCTCAAAGCCTTAGTTGGCTTGGAGTTCTGCCCTATTCCTTGACTAAGATAGGAAGGATTTCTACAGAAGAGCACCCAAGCAAAAATAGTCAGGCTGTACAACAGCCCATCACCTCCCCATGTCCACCTGGCTCTCAAACTTGGTAAGAAGTACTGCAGAGTAGATGCAGTTGCCCAGCCAAGCCAGAAATATTCCTTTGTTTGGCCACTTCACAAAGCATATTGAAATTATGGCCATTAGCAGCATGACCAGACCTTGACAACACAGAATTCAAGCTGGCAGAAGGGTGGGAGCCCTTTGGGGTGCCGCTTCCTTCCACTGCAGAACTGGGAAGTGAGAGCTTGCTCCTGCTAGACAGCTGGAAGAGTGACTAAAGGGTTTTATCCACAGCACTTTGTGAAAGCAAAACCTGTTAATGCCTTATGACTATCAAATCTGTGCGATCAGTCAATGAAACATTGAATACCTCATGGTCCTAGAGATAACAAAGGGGAAATAAGGTGTCCTGGTTTCAGCTGGGATAGAGTTAATTGTCTTCCTAGTAGCTGGTAGAGTGCTATATTTTTGAGCCAGGTATAAGAAGAATGTTGATAACACACTGATGTTTTCAGTTGTTGCTAAGTAGTGTTTAGTCTAAAGTCAAGGATTTTTCAGCTTCTGATGCCCAGCTAGCAAGAAGGTTGGAGGGGCACAAGAAGTTGGGAAGGGACACAGCCAGGGCAGCTGACCCAAAGTGGCCAACAGGGTATTCCATACCATGTGACATCATGTCTAGTATATAAAGTGGGGGGGAGGGGGGGCAGGGGGGGATTGCCACTCGGGGACTAACTGGCGTCAATCGGCGGGTGATGAGCAATTGCATTGTATATCACTTGTATATTCTAATCCTTTTGTTATTACTATTGTCATTTCATTAGTGTTATCATTATTAGTTTCTTCTTTTCTGTTGTATTAAACCGTTCTTATCTCAACCCACAAGTTTAACTTCTTTTCCCGATTTTCTCCCCCATCCCACTGCGGGGGGGTGGGGGGGAACTGAGTGAGCGGCTGCGTGGTGCTTAGTTGCTGACTGGGGTTAAACCACAACATAAGGGAATGTGATTCTATATTTTTGTGGACCTTACCCCAGATTGTTGAATTTGCTGCTATAATACTCTTGCCCTAACAAAGCTTTAAACCAGACCAGGGATTTTCATTCTAATTTTTCACATTCTTTTTGCAGAGTTTATTCAATTATTTTCCCCATCAATTAAGAAGATTTATGACTATGTTTTCTATTATGTGATCATGTTTGTCAAGTAAATTATTCATTACTTTTTCCTCAGCCAGCAAATTATTTGTGAACCATCATTTTCCCTTTTGTTTTTCAACCTGCTTAGACTTCTAAAATGGTGACAGAATGTATATGTTTGATGAATGTGGATTGTTCTTCCACATAACTCTGTAAAATCCCCAAATACACTTTTTATAGGCTATAGGATTTATAGTTAAGTCCAGCTGAACTTAGTAATGTACGCACCTAAGACCCCACCTTTAGTCTAAGTTATGAGCACATATTATGTTCTGCAAAGATGAAGTATACTTTGATGTTAGGTGGTGTATGATAGTTCAATGAGTGGTAGTCCAGCCTTAAACATAAAGATTTGAAATGCCATTGGAGAAACAGTGGACCTTAACTCTCAAACTTGCATAATGATCACCCCAACACAAGGCCACTGGCCCAATTTTCATTTGATGGCTCCCTTCCAGGGAGTCTTAGAGCACTGAATAATAGAGACTGAGAGATATGTTCACCTGCAATATTGTGGTAGTTAAGGTGATCGTGACGATTTTCAGTGTCCTGATTTAAGTTGCTGCCTCAGTAAGTGGTAGAGGATTTGTCTTGTAGTTGAATATCTACAAGATACATGAGCATCTACAAGATACAGCTACAAGACAAATATCATTGTATTGTTGGCAGCAATGAAACAAAACGTCTGTCCCTAGGATACCTTTAATACAATTGCTGATCTGCTTTGCAGAACTCAGCAGTGGAAGGTAAGAGGGGCAATAACTCAGTCAATAATACAGCCAGGGTTTGGGTGCGGCGTACGGGAACTTAAAATAATGAGTGTTGTTATCACCCATGTGATGTTAGGTATTGGCCTCCTGTCAGGTCCTAGGGGACAAGTGCTTGGCTTGCACAGAATATGGTCATCATCAGCTCTTAATTGTTGGCAGGCTAAATGGAGGGGCCACAGGGAGTGATGGTGATAAGTCTGATTTGCCCTTGACATTGATGTAAACTGTGCTGAGCCCTCAGGTGGTGGTAGGGTGCTAACCTGCTGACAACAGGGAGAAAAAGTGGCCTCGTACAAGTAAGTCAGAAGAGAAGCAAAACCAAAATGGCTGGAATCAGTCGTGCCTATTCTGCATTTGATTATGCATAAAGCAAGTCTCAAGCCCCAAACATTTTCAATAATTTAGCTGTTTCTATTGTTCTTGCTACAGTTATTGTTTTTCTGTTCCTTCATGGTGATGTTTTACAGTGGGCTGACTCTGGTTTTAACCTCTACTGTTATGGACTTTATCTTCAGTGCTCATATGAGAATGTTAAAAGTATGACACGGGTGTGCATGTGGAAATAATCTGTAATCTTTAGCCTGCAATAGCAGAACTCTCTTATCTCAGGACGAGGGAGGAGGGAATGAAATTGGATTTCTTGTGCCTCGTGATAGTTTCTTTAGCTGCACTGTGGTAGCCCCATCAGGCACGATACAGTACAGCTAACCTAAGCTTCTTTTCTAATTGGGGGTAGCTGCCAGTTTCTCTTCACAACTGAGCAATGTGAAAACAGTATGTATAAAATCTGCTCTTTCCTTTTTTGGTTTATCGCTTTCTGACTCACCTTACGTAAAATTTTCTCAATATTTGTGCCTCAAAAGAACAAACCCCAAGCAATTAAGAAAGCAAAACTGGGAGTTCTTTACAGGAACAATCCAACGAGGTTTACTGCAATTGTGACCTTAGATTTTGGCTGGAGAGATAGACCAAAAGCAGATGATATGTTTGAAAATGATTGACAGTGAATTAACCATGTACAGTGTTTCTTGAAAGTGCTGTAATGCGTAACAGAGACTGTGTTAACCCAAACTCTCAATAACACACACAGTGCATTGGCATAATAGGAACAATTAGATATTTGTAGAGGTGGAGCATGAGACAGAGAAGCTGCAGCCTGTAAGTCTGCTTGTTGGCGGCAGCCCTCACCCTGGTGCAATCCACGGGGTTATGCTCCTTTCTGCTTCTTGAGGCAGTGTCTTTTGGGGCTTGTAACTGTGAGGAATGAAGAAAGTGCAGCTCAGCCTAGATTTATGTCCTAAACTACCGTATACCCACCCTTCTTGCCTTCTTCTCAAACCATGCCTGCTTTCACTTGTGTGAGATGATAGTTGGCATGGTTGATGGTTGGACTCGATGACCTTAAAGGTCTTTTCCAACCTAAACGATTCTATGATTCTATGATAGTGAATCCTTTGGCTTATCTCTTCTGTCTCATGCTATTTATTGAGAGTGAGAGCCTTTCACCTTTTTTACTGCTCTTTTGTGTTGCTATAGCAATGGTGAGGCCAATCCTTGTCTGGTTAAATGTACTTTCAATTATTTTAAAAAATGTGCTTAAAAATATACAGTGAATGTTAATATTATAGTTATGTTACGTCACATGTAATAAGATTTCATGTTAATGAAATCTGATCTTCAACTAACCAGTTGAAGCTGGTGATTTAGCTTTCAGCACTCCACATTTTGGGCTGTGATAAGCTAATTGCTTGGGGTAAACACTTGTGTTCAGCTGAAACCATGGGTAAATAGGCAGATAGGATTGGAAAGATACACCTGTACCATTGCATTCAGTGCCTCACAATCGCAGGTGACTGTACAATAGTTATTTAGCCCAGAGTGATGCACAGAGCAGCTGGATCACACGACATTTTAGAAAAACACTCAGAACATACTCCAAAATCCTCTAACAAAGTTAAAACCTTCATATGCAGAGTGCTATTAGGAAGAGAGCAGAGATGATGATAGGAATGTTGCTAATGTTCTGTATTTCCATGATTATCCTACCCTACAGAGCACAGGGCATATGGCATGGCAATGAAACGTATTGTTAAAGGCCTCTGGGAGAACATTTTAGTGGCAACTGCTTTGGTTTTTTCCCTCATATGAAGAGTGAAATATAAATTGGAATAGGGGGAGCAGTTTAATCTTCTGACAAGACACTGAAGAGACTGACAGTGGACCTGTACACTCAGTCTGTTATCCAATATTTTTCCTAACACTGAATTGTGGAAAGGGACAGAAAAGAGCTGTAAAATTGGTTTGGAAGTAGGAGAAAACATCCTGCAGTGAAAAAGCTATGGAGTCAGCATGTTTGGATTATTAAAAAAGCTTTAGAGAAAGCTTGGAAAGGGTGAATATCTTCCTAAGGAGAAAATACCAGATGCCAAAAGGGACATTTATTTAGCAGAGACAGGACTTAAGACCAGGCACATTCAAATTGGAAATAAAACAAATTATTAAGCTTGAAGACAGACTAATCAGACACAAATTGATTCTCCATCAAGTCTTCAGATGAGGACTGGCACCTTTCTAGAGAAGCTGTTCTAGGCTTGCACAAGCTGATGGGCAAAAAGTGGCAGCAGATGGGGGAATTCTGCAACATTTTATATACAGATATACCTACACTATGTTTACATCCTCATATAAGCATACACACATGAACACACACACATATAAGGCAGAATCAATGACTTATTTGGTCTTTCTGGCTTTAGACTCTATGAACTCAAGGCAGTGGTCTGTGTGGCAGTATTGAGGTTATGTCGTTTATGAACTTTTTACAGAAGACTTCTTAAAATAAGAAGAGTAGAAACCACTTATAATTTTTGTTACTAAAGCTCTGTTAGATTATAAAGCAATTATAAGAGAATTTGAATCTTGAACGTAAGTGTATAGTGGTTTACTCTGATATGTGAAGGAAACATGGTTTCCAATAATGGAGCAATGACAGCAATTAAACCTTACAGTGCACAAAGTGTTTGTAAACAAGATAAAGGAAGTGTTTTGGTTGCAAGGGTCTCTATATGCCATTAGTGAAGTCTGCTTGAATTTTGAAAAGTTTAACATAACCACTTTTTCTTGGAGGATATATGAAATACAATTTTTAACCAATGGATTAAAGCATATTAAGTAAAGGAAATAACTAACCAGTGGATATAGTGTACAAATCATAGGATCATAGAATGCTTTGAATTGGAAGGGACATTACTCACTCATGAGTTGGCGGGGCTCATAGAGAGGGCTTTAAACTAGGGCTGAAGGGGAAGGGGATAAAACTAGGCTCACCAGAGATGAGCCTGGGAGCAGCATGCCAATGTTGAGGGAGGTATCGACAGCCCAGCTCAAGTGCATCTATGCCAATGCACACAGCATGGGCAATAAACAAGAGGAGCTGGAAGCCATTGGGCAGCAGAATAGCTATGACTTAGTCGCCATCACAGAATTGTGGAGGGACAACTCCCACGACTGGAGTGCTGCAATGGATGG
>VYZV01033037.1:0-12017 GCA_013401275.1 Pandion haliaetus
ACCAGCGCTGTCACTTGGGCTGTTGCTATTTGTGCTTCTGTTCCTGGGATAATATTTTACAAAACTCAAAAGGAAAATTCACTTTATACTTGCAGTGCTCACTATCCAAGCGATGCCACAATAAATTGGAAGTACTCCTACACTTTAAAGATGAACATTCTGGGACTTATTGTTCCAATGCTCATTATGATTTTCAGTTACTCACAAATTTTAAAAACATTATTGAGGTGCAGGAATGAGAAAAAACAGAAGGCAGTCAGACTTATTTTCGTGATCATGATTTTTTACTTTATCTTCTGGACACCATTCCATATTTCTTCTTTTTTGCATACATTTCAAAATTCACTTTTCATCCCAAATTGTGAAATCAAAGGTCAACTGGAGAAAGCAATCCAAGTGACAGAAACAATATCAATGATCCACTGTTGTATCAATCCTGTGATCTATGCATTTGTTGGAGAAAAATTCAGGAAATATCTTTATGCCTTTTTCCGAAGGCATGTTGCATCCCACCTGTGCAAAAAATGTCCAACTCTTTATCGTGAAAAATTAGAAAGAGTTAGTTCCACATGCACACCATCCACTGCAGAGCATGACATCTCTACTGGACTGTAAAAATACATCAAAACATTAGTAAAAGTTGCATCAATCGCTTTGCCTTAAGGACTGCCTGACATTATTTAAGATCTGTATGTCAACCACTACCGAAAACTGTATGACCTTCAGTTGTTGTGGTTAACTGTTCCCTGGGGTTACAGCATTTTCCATTCTTTAACAGAACCAGTCAGTTTCCTAGGAAACGTTAACATCATAGCTGGATCACATCAAGATCTGAATTTCTTCACCCAAATTCTATCCAATGAAGAAATGCTAGTGAGATTTACCTGGGGGCAATACAATATTGAAGAGACTAAGGAGTAGTATGTCATCTCACAAGAGCCATTTACTGTTATGTGAACGTTGTAAGATAAACACTGGGAGGAAGCTTTGAGGATTGATGTACCTGTTTAGTATTCTACATTAATGGAGCACCTTTTGGAAGTGACTGTATTCTTTCTGCAATATGGTCAGGCATTTGATAGGGGGAGGCTTTTAGTTTTCTTCATTCCCCCACCCCCTTCTTTTCCCTACATAAATAAAAGATGTTTCCATAAAAAGGAATTTGAGGATGAATATGAGATATATCATGATAATATCTCTCCTCTGATGGGAGAGCTGACTGATCTTTATCTTACTGGGGCCATTTAACCCACGGATTTATCTGTTAGCTAATAGTGTAGTCATTTTTAAACATTATCCTTTTGACTACAGGCCAAGTTATAGTATTTTTATTTTAGTTCTTTAATTTTATGCCTGCCATATCACTGTTCAGGTGCTAACACTTTCCAAAGTGGGATTTTAATCAGCAACATTGTGATTTTTGTGGGTGCAATTTTGCAAGTAACTGCGCACACCAAGTCTATTGACTGCACAAGACAGCGAGGCACCCTCAAAAAACATGAGCTTGTTTCTGGCAAATCATATCCCTCCAAGGAAAACAGCACTTAACCAATAAAAGCACATCAGCAAAGATCTGCAAGGCCAGAATGAAAATTACCTTGGTATCTGCTATGCAAGATTCTGTACGAAAAAGTATCAGGACCCTCTGAAGGATTTTGGAGACTGTGAGCACAGTACTGAGTGGAGGCCTCCCTAGCTCTGGACAGGTAAATCATGTGTGTGGAGGAAGACTTTACATGGCAGATGCAGTAAGTGTGTCAGCCTAGGCTCCTGCATGAGAAAAACATGCTCTTCACATACACAATCTGATGTTTGGGATATGCTTCTAGGCAGACAGTAGCCTTGGAACTGCAAAAGCAGCCAACAGCAGAGGAGACATACCCGCTCTGCCTTCCCGGGAGAAGAGTGCCCATAGCCAACTGGTGCCTCAATTAGGAGTGCATGCTAATTGAAGACTTGAGACCATTTGTCTACTGGTGTCCTGTGGCCATATATTTATGCCATTATAAGGAGTTTCCCTGTAAAAGAAAGTGGTATTCTAGGGACATGATGTTAGCAAAGAGGAGGGGAGAGGGGCATAGTGGAGAACTTCTTGTTTCAAACTGTAAGGAAGTGCAGGTGAGCACTCCTTACGCAAGTGAACTGTCCTGCTTTTTTTCCCCGTTTACTTCAAAGGGCACCGCTCATGCATGTAGGGCCTTGCTCATGGAAATCTGGAGGGCTAGGTTCCACTAACCTCCAGGCAATGTAAGGACACAAGAGGGGATTCCACACTACTTAACATTAGGCACATGATTCAGATGCCTAAATTAACAGCAAATCTCTTCAAGGTCCCTCAGTGGTCAGTAGAGAGTAAGATATGCCTGAGTCAGCAGCAGACATACGATTTAAATGGCCTCTGGCGAAGATTACCTGTCCAACTGTAGAAGGAACCTGGAAATGCCAGCCTCTTAAATTAGGTATCAGATACCTTAATCTAGGTGGTGCAAATACTATTCCCCCCTCTAGCCTTGTAACATCAAGGCATTGCTTCCATTAGTTGTTAGCTTTTATCTTATCAGCTACTATAATCCGGCCATTACCTTGTGAGGTTAATAGCCACAGATAGACTAAAGAAAAGACCAAAAACTATCCTCACAGTAAACCTTGCTTGGAAATAATATTTTTCCTTTCTTTTGTACTTTTCTACTGCGCTGAAGGGAAAGCACCTTTTTAGCATTAAAGCATAAATTAGTTCAGTGTGATACAAAACCTGTTGTAACTGTGATATTTCTACTGCTGTGTTTTATTTTAAATTCTTGTCTTGTTGGAATTATGTTTCTTCCTGTTTTCATGTCAATGCAGTGAAATTAATAAACTCTGTGTCTGAAAAACAATGTATACCCTGTAGCCCATGTTCTCCTCCCTAACTAAAAGGGCATCAGCTCTGCTCTCAGAATGGACGTGGCAAAAAGATGCAACCATGGACTTCAACACTTGCAACACCACACCGCAGCAAAAGAAATCAAACTGACCAAGCAGAGAACTGTCTGCCCAGTCCAGACGCTACTGTAGCTGGCACAGCTTTTATCCATCCACCTGTAAGCTTGACAAGAGTGCATTATAATAGCTTTGGGCAAAGTCTGGGGCCACAGATTTTAGATGGGTGAAATTTGGAGAAACAGGGCTGTGTATGTGACAAATAGGGAAAGAGGAGAAATAAAGGAGGGCAATAAAAGATGGCACTCTGTTAATATTGGGATAAAGACAGGATTCTCCATAGACTTTCTGCAGCTAATTTCAGATCTCCTTGCACTGTATAGAGCAACCCCAGCCAAGTGGTGTGCCTGATCTCCCAAGTTTTATGTGTAAGGAACTTTAAGCACTCAAAGTTCAATAGGGAAATATGCTTCTGCTTCACCATGTCATCCTCCCTGTTACACTGTCCCAATTCCTTTTTTCAGCCTACGATCCACACCTCCTCCTCTCCCCTGCACGCTCTTTTCATCTATCCGCCATGGGATAAGCTAAATTCTATACCCACTGCCTTCGTTTTCTGATTTTCATTTTCTATTTTGTGCTGGCAGGAACACAAACAAACTAAAACTNTATTTTGTGCTGGCAGGAACACAAACAAACTAAAACTAAAGATTAGCTTATTGTTATGTTATGTGCCCAGGCAGGATAATCCTTGGTCCTTCATTGTAGCTTTGCACTGAGGCAAGCAAGGATCTAGACAGTTTTGTGGCAGATTTTGAGTCTTAGTCAGATGTGGCTGCAGCATGGTGTAGCGCCAAATTAGGCTAGCAGGACTTCAGGCAGTCTGGTCACAGTGGGATGGAGCTACCCATGGAGAAGGTTTAACAAGGTCCCCAGTCCCTATGAAAAAGAACACAAGTCACCCTGGCAGAGAAGCAGGGGAAATTTTACATACAGGAGAAAAACATTCCATAACTCAAGGTCTGCAGGGAAAAGCACTAAGATACAGTATGTATGTAAGAGCTAGAGAAGCAGGCAGGTATAGAGAAACTGTACAACGAACTGGAATTATGTTAAGAAAATGGCAAGGCACACCAGGATTGTAATTACAGCAGAAAAGAAACTAACACAAGGAAGAATCACTGCAGTGCTTGGGAGGCATCTGAGCTGCTCTGGTGAGATACTGAGGAAATGAAAGCAGGCATTTGAGAGAGCGTACAAGTAGCACCAGAACCCCAAAAGGATTCAAGACAGGACCTCTGTGAACACTACCAGTAAATTCTTGCTTTACAACAAATGTTGAACAGCTAAGTGAAAACTGTTACAAGTTCAAAATTTTTGGCACTGAACTTCTGAGGAGACAATGCATTGACCGGGCTTTCAGCATGCTTATGAAAAGAATGCCCGTGTGCCCTGGACAAATATCTATGCACAGCCCCAAAACCAACCAACCAGTTTAGTTTATGAGCAGAACAGGACGGAGTCCAACCTTCCTGTTAGGAGATGCTACTGCCACATGTTCAGAAGCATGTGGGGAGGAATGCCCCACGCAGCAAAAGATAACCCTGCTGACTGACAGGCAGACTTCCTAAGGGCAAAGGAAATGTAGCTAAAGTGCATATATGGTATTAGTGAGTGCTGAGCAGTACTCACAACCAACCACCAGATTTATAACCACTGCCATTCGTTTGTTGGTGGTAAGTATATAATGGACAGACAGAAATAGTGAAACTTCTGGTAACCAGTGCATAGGGATGTTCCTGTCCTAAGACTTTCTTGTTTGTTAACCCAACTGTGGCCTTATGTGTATGTACTTTAGATAAGATAAAGGTAAAGGCAGTATAAAGGAAGAATAGATGAAAATGGATAAATACGAAAAAGTAGTGGTAAAAAATGAGAGAATGACTTTATTAGCTTTAACAGAGGCTAATAATAGGCAGAGTAATGGGAAGATCAGAAATAAATACTTTAAGCAGAATATTAAAAGATTTAGGCGAGTAAGAGAGACTTTCAGTTATGAAGTTCCAAAATAAGTATCACTCCTTCCAGTGAAAATTACAAAAGGGATAAACACGAAGAACATACAGGCAAATTTCCATGATAACTTGTTCCAGTTAATAAGAAACAAAGAAATGAAGTGCCAGGAGAATGACATAATGCTGGCCGGGTTAAGTGGCACAACAGGCAGATACTGCTCATTCTGAAGTTTAATTTTGCTGCTGTTTTCAACCGCTGATGCCTGCTGGCCTTCTAGTGGCTACTGTGGTTACTGTGGCCTTAGAAGCATTACACCTTAGTATAGTAATAAAAAAAATTAAGCTAGCAGAGGAAACCAAACCAAACCAGTAAATTCTGATGCACTTAGAATATTAATAGCTATCAGGCCAAAACAAAGAAGGATGTTTATCTAGAAATAAGGGGTGAAGGCATTGCTTTGTACCCATATTCTGGTGACATTTGCCTATTAAGAGCTGTACTTCATTCAGAAAATGGAATGGTAGGGAAAAGAAATGCTATATAAGTTTGCATAACTGCCAAGCAGTTTTGTAATTCTTGTGACAGTGACTGCAATCTTGGTTTGAGTGTTTGAAGTCTGAAATGACTGATCCTGGGAAGGTGGGGCCACAACACTGAACTGGAGGAAGGCAGCATTACCAGATACACACGCCAATGTGCAAAACTACACAAACCTTCAAGTGAGGATCAGTTTTGCAGAACTGTGTACAAGGTCGTGCCAGTAGGAAGCTAACCATACAACACTAACAACACAACCTACCCCAATACCAGACTTTTTGAATGGAATGGAAACCAAGTGGATGGAAGTGAAGGAGCCATTTGGACATAACTTGCAGGGACACTATCGTGAGGTATGGACAGTTATAGACTACATCTAATCTTTGGCACCCAAAAGTACATTCTGGTTCCTGGGTCTTGGCACATACCTTGTCATTGCACAGACTCTGTCCATCCTTTCTATACCTAGTTTCCACTGGGAAGAAATTTGGTGTGTGATTTTCCCAGCCTGCCCGATCAAAGGTCCAGGATTTATGCTCAGGAGTATTTCCGATTCACAGTTGAGATAGCCCTGGACAGCACCTCTAGACCTAGAATTTATGTACTATAAATGTACCTGAAAACAGAGGGTGAGAATTAAAGGCCTACATAAAAATGAGATTCTGAGAAAATTTATGAAATGCATACCTATGGCCCAAAAGTAAAATCTGTCATACTATGATAACCCCTTATATATAAAACAGGGCAGCATACATCAGAAGCCTGGATAAAAATGGCAGAAGGAAGCAACGCTCTCTTCCTCCTCGCAGCATGAGGAAACACTGCTAGTTCAGTAAGAGTAGCTTGGGGAAAGCCAAAACAAAAATAATACCATGACAATGGAATTAATATGTTCTGCAACGGATAATTATATACGTGCAAGATTTACAAGACAGAAACAAACAGAAAACAGAAGAATAGGGGGGAAAAAAACCCTATCTTACTGCCAGTAAACAACCACATGAAGTAGTGTGAAACCAGATTAGAAATGCTTATGTCTTCCAAAGTTTGTTTTTTGTAACCCAGCTTCCTCAAACCTGTGAAATGTGTAAAATGTTTTTTTTGGGTTTTTTTTTTTTTTACTAGTCTCCATGACAGAAATCTTAGGATGTGGTACATAACGTTTTCCCCCCATTTTCCTCAAAAGAATATACCTCACAGGTGTAAGACTGGGTGTGATTGTACAGTGGCAGCAAAAGGTTAGTCACAAGTACTTGAGAGCCTAAAAGAAAAGGCTGATTAGAAAAAAAACCCTAAGCAACAAAGTAGTTTTAGCTGGATGTCTTTATTCAGCCTCTTCAAAACAAAGACATTTAAGTATTACTGATAAAATAAAGTATATGCTAATACTAACCTAATCTGGACGTGGATTTTGTGAATATACAAGTAACAAAATGAGATATAATTGGGGGAACCAATGGAAAAAGAAATGCATCCAGTCTGTGCTCACATGTCTTCATTAGACCTCTTCTCCAGATGAAAAGGATGATCTGCTTTGCTGTAGTTATAGACTTTGGAAAGGGTGTTGTGCACTACCATATTGTGTACTTCTGAGAAAGGTATCTGGCATTCTGTCCTAGGCCTTTTTTTTTTTCCCAGTCTTTCTTCTTCAGGTGGTGCAAATTCGTAATAAATTGAATGGAAACTGTTAGTTGCGTTTTGAAATTTCTGTACCCATAATTCTGCTTGATGACATTTGTATGTCACACTGGTACGTGAGCATCTGATATGTGTCCTAGGAGACATTTCAGTACTGGTATAGACTTCACATAAATGATGACATCTCCTTGCGGGAGTGCCATATCACTTAGATACTGGATACTTCAGAGTGATGGCCTGATTACTAAGAAGATGAATCATATTCAGTTACTGGTGTGGAGCTAATTGAACATATCATGTAGGTGCTGATAATAAAGTCACAGCCCAGGTGCCTGCTGCCAGACTGTGTCCCTGTATTTGGACTGCCAAGTGTCATAGGTATTCACGCTCTCTGTGGGGAGTCTCCCATACAGGTGTAAGACCCAGCTAGTGAGCAGACCAAAACCATTCCCCTTCCTCGGGAGCTATAACCATGAGTGGCAGAGGCCCTCTGTTGGCGTGCAACACCCTCTGCAATCTTATGGTGCTGATCAGTAAACGAAATAACGCAGCTATGCTTGCTGATCAGACTGAGCTATGACAATGAAAAGCTATAAGCAACAAAATCAAACAGATTAGTAAAGCCAATGAATCTGTGGGAACAAGGGACTATTTCTGAAGACCAGCCTACCACAGTTCTTAGTTTTAAATTGTGGTGTTGTTAGTTCAAATGTTTCAGACCAGTTTTGTGAGAGCATATTTCAGAATCAAAAGCTTGATGAAAAATGGGCAAGTCCAACAAAAGGTTTGAGACTGTTTCCCCTGTTCATACAGTGTGAGACTGTGAAAGGGTTTAGTCTCTCCAGTAGGTTCAGTAACATGTAACAAACAGTGAACAATGAAGCAGGCTTCAGAAAGAAATCTTTAAAATGTCTGTTAATTTAAATATGTAGACTGTTTAGGACTTATACATTGAAAAATTAATTTGATACAATACCTTTTTTGAAAATTATAAGAATTCATTATAAAAGTGCAGTTTTTTGTCAGCAGAGTTTGGCAGCAATTAGGAGCTTGATTTAGATGTAGTGGAAACATTTTTAAAGCAGGTCTTTCCACTGACTGTATACAGGGTCTAATATAGTCCATTAAGTAAGGCAGTGTGGACATAGCCTTAGACTAGCCTACAGCAGCCATTAATTTTGACGCTGAGAATCCAGCCCTTCGGGAGCTCATTGGAACAGCTGATTAGGAAAGGAAGAGAAAAATCTATTGATCCTATGGTATAAAGACCTTGACTAATCCCTCATGCTAAGAAGTGTTGACAAGGAAAACAGGCTGAGCTTTTCACTTTTTACTGTCTCCCCCAGATCTGAGATGTAACTCAGAAGTTGTGATTCCCTTCACTTCCATTAAGGAATGACAGCATTCAAAGCAAGATATCTATCTCCATGGGGCTTTTGGCATTTTAAAATCTTTTAAGGATACTAAGAACTGAGTGCAGGAAAGACAAGTGCCTTCGCTAGGTCGAAAAGATGAGATACTCCAGAACCCTTCAGAGATGTCAAGGGGAGGCAGGGGGTTGCACTTTATTAGGTATCTTCTCAGGGTTTGTCCCTCTCAGGGGTTCTTAGGGATCTGATAAGGCACCACCTCCTTCTTGCTTCCTCTGTACCTTTCCTACCTCCTGTGTGGTTTCTTTGATGTCTAAGAAGGATCTAAAAAGATGCTTACAGTGCAGCTTCAGTTGAACTCTAAAAGTCACAGGAATCAGCCACAAGGAAGTAAGTTGGTAAGAAATCAGATTCTATCAGGCTCTTCTGAAGCTTAATTCCAAAAAGTAACAGTGTTGTTTTAAAAGAAGGTCAGACTCACTATATAGACTAAGTCATCGTCTTATGAGAGGGATTAAAATAAAAAACACAGTCCAAAAGACCAAGTTAGAGAAAAATAGAATTAATCAAATCTTCTAAAATATAAGGACTGCAACTCAGAGCGAGCCAACAGAAAGTGCAGGTAATTCTGAATAAAAGTGTAAGCTTTATTCAAAAGCTCCACTTCTTGTTCAGGGACAAAAACCATAAAAGAAATTTAATCATTACAAAATGTAAAGGGATGAACCTCATGTAAACTTCTTGATTCAAAGAGGTTAGCTAAATGAAAAAGAGAAAACAACTAAAAACCTTCTTCTAAAACTACAGCTGTGGGTTGTGAAACCTTGAGTTCAGCTCTTAGGAGGATCCTCCACAATTTCAACATATCTGCACATCTCACAGAGTTAGAAAAGTAACATCTGATAACCCATTTTTAGAAAAAAGAGAACTGCTCCTTGATTTTTTTTAAATGAAAACAGATTTGTTTGCTAGAGTTTTCAAACTGATACATCCTTCTTCATGCAGGAAGAGGTGGTTTTGACCTTCTTCTTGTGACTGACAAATTGGTTTAGCGTTACTCTTGATGTAATAATCCAAGCCATCACTTGCACTGTAAGATACATGGTAAGTCATCTTTGCTTCTTTTTTTTTTTCTTATTTTTTTTAACATTTAGTACTTGCTTAGGTAGTCTAATACCTGAGGTGAAAAATACTTGTGGAATCTTGCCAGTGTACTCATCTTTAAAAATCACCCTGGGGAAATGCATAGGATATGTTAAATGGAACACACTATTTTTAAAGGACAGAACCACTAAAGACTTGAGCAGAGGATCCAGGTAAGTAAAGAAAGAAATCTCTAGAGATTGATTGGAGTAAGAAATATAATGGAGTACGCCTCTGATTTTTCTCAGAAGATGATATATAATGATGGAAATCTGGATTTTAAAACTGTTACTGCAAAGACAAAACAGCCTATTTGAGTGAGAAGTACTTCTCACAGAGAATCTGGTACTATATTTTAAACACTCTGTCTCATGGAACCTGTTTACATGCAGCATAGCTTAGCATTTTGCCTCCATTTACTACACCTTTTTAATTATTACCATTTTATAGCACCACGCAAATGAACTGAAACTCACTTTAATAAAATCTTTGCCTCTTTAAAAACAGAGAGCTCTGACCGGAAACTCAGCATGAAACAGTGATATGAGTTTGCTCAGCTTTTCTATGGAGAGCTTTTCTCTTGAAAAGTGCATGACTGCTAGTCTCAACCAGAGCAACAGAATTTGTATAGCAGATTGTAGATTTCTAGAAGTAACTGCGTTTATCTGAACTGTATTCAAAATAATATAGACCTCTGTTTGAAATATCCTTTCTTCAGAGATCTTCCAGGGTTATCTTTGGGTTTTTTTCCTAATGATACGGAAACATAAGCCCAGTCAGATATCCCTAATTAGGTAAACAACCCAGGTCGATTAACCCAGTGAAGCTTTCTAGCCAGTGGCCAACACTGTTTCCTAAAACAGTGAGATTATAGGATAAAGCAGAAAAACACTTACATTTCCTTTTTCTGGTTTCCAGATTAGTATCTGTAGTTTCCATTGTCAGCATGTGCTGGATACTACACACAATTCAGGGTAGTAAATACTTCTGCAGAGAAAGGCTTCTGAAACAAAGGCTAGGCTAGAGAAATGGGGCTCAGTTAGCAGAAGGAACCACTCAGAGGGGAGACCATAATTTAAGCATGCAAAAAGGGTTGAAAGCAAGAAAACAAGATGCAGGGAAGAGGTAGCTGCCATTCCAAGAAGGCAGAGGAAAAGGAGTGAAAGCACTGAGACAACAGTTAATAGGAAGAAGGGGCTGTCGTGAAAAGAATTACTGCAATAATATTGAGGCAACATTTTGCAATACTATTTGCATGTATCCTATCAATCACATACTCATAAAATCCCACTCTGGGTTTATGACCCAGGTGTTTTTCATACCCATGTTTATGCATGAGCATCACGCAGGTGCAAAATGATCAAGACGGAACATGCACTGTGTTGCAGCCGGTCCCTCATCCCATAATCCCAATATACAGCATGGCTGACTGACACATCGGAAATGGGGATATTTAGCTATATGCAGTACCAGGGACTTGTACCATCAGGGCATGCAACACAGATCTAGCTGAAGGGAATATTAAATATTTGCGCAGTGCCCAAGTATTGTCATGTTCTGAAATAAAGAAGTTAATGTTTTGGACCAAACAGCGTTTTATAAAGGTGCTTTTTTTTCTAAAAGAGTTGCTGAAAGTACTTAAGAAATATAAAACCTTAGATACTTTAAAACCAACTTATTTACTGTCAATACACCTGAGCCACAGCCACTTCCTTTGCCAACAAAACCATTAACTCAGTATTGTAATAACTGTGTACTTAGTACAGTTGTGGAAAAAAAATGTTTCACAGAGATTGCCAGAGCTTCCTGAAAGCCAGTCTTTGAGGAGTTTCATAGCACTTATTTTCTCCCCAAGAAATTGTATCTAGGCAAAGCTGAGACCCAAACTGTTAAAATTTGCTAATTTTCTCTTATTCCTTGTTCTCCAGAAGAAAACTTCATGCCATACTCAACATGCCAAAGTAATGTCTGAACATGGATGTTCTCATTCTTGATATTGTTAGGAACAGAACTGACAGCCAGATTTTGCTCCAATAAAGCTTCCTCCTTTTTGGCCAGATTCATATCTGCACCGTGCAGCATAATAAATTCCATTAGGAGCTGGCAGCTCAGGATAGACTCAGATCCTCATTTTTAAGGTCACGGGAAAGCAGTCAAAGACCTAGCAACCAGTCCCTTCCCCAAGACCTCATCTTAGGTTTAGCTAAGTTAATCAATTTGACACAAGTTAAGGTAAGGATATTAGAATTTTGAGCAATATGTGCTTAGGCCAGAAAATAGTCCTTTCACCTGAACAGTTTTGTCTACAGAGACACAGAGACACTTCAGGGATTTCGCAGGCTGCAAATCAGAATGGACCACTATGAGCTTCTACCAAAAAGCAGAGTGGTGGCC